>JBBDHG010000136.1:0-47500 GCA_037951165.1 Lophius americanus
TCACACACAGATACCTTCACACATGCACACATACACACTTTCACACACACGCACACACACACACACACAAGCACCAACTCACACACAGATACCTTCACACATGCACACATACACACTTTCACACACACGCACACACACACACACACAAGCACCAACTCACACACATTGTGTGTGTGCATGTGTGAAGGTATATGAAGGTATATGAAGGTACACACAAGCACCAACTCACACACACATGCCTTCACACATGCACACACACACACACACACGTACAAACTTTCACACGCAGGCACACACACACACACACGTACAAACTTTCACACACACACACGTACACACTTTCACACGCACACACACACACAGACACACACACACGTACACACTTTCAAGCACACACACACACACACACGTACAAACTTTCACACACACACACACACACAGACACACACACACGTACACACTTTCACACGCACACACACATATCAGGTACGGGTAGAAGAAAAATGCCTCCAGATTTACATTTGTGAAAAAAAATAGAATAAATAAAGTTGTTTAAAACCTTTTCTTTTTTTGTACATTTGTAAATCCTGCAAAGCCCATGTTAATAATCCCTGCTCTATTTTCTCTCTGTAGTGGGATCTGCTATACGAGGTGTTGCTGCAGAGGCGGGCTGTGGACGGACGCTGTGCAGGCCGCGCTGTTATTACAGCTGTACGCGTGCCAGCCGCCGGGAATTTGTCTGCAATTCACCTGAATTAGAAGCACTAACCCGGCCTCTCCTGTGGCACAACGCTTTGTTTATGTATGAGGTTTTGCTTTTAGCAAATCACTCCTTATCGGTCATTTGCTTATTGTCCTCTGGAGGAGGGGGAGGAGCTCTCCACCGCACGGCCACGGAAAGTCCAATTTCTGTGCAGGTGACGCATCATGACACGCTCTCTGCCTCAGCGCCGTCGGCCTTTTGTTCCGAGTTTCCAACAAAGTAAAACTGTAAATAAATGCCCCAGTTATTCCCAAATGAAAGAGCCATAGCCGTCTAAAAATAGCCTTTGATTATAAAGACTTTCTGCTGCACACATTGTTTTAGAGGGAGTCTGTAATCAGCCAGGCGGTTTCTGCAAGTCATCCTCGGGAGAAAACCCACATGAAGGAGGCCGTCAAGACGTGAATCATGGCGTGATTGTCTGTAAGTCATGTCACATGGGGCGCAGAGACGGTAATGTTTGTCCCTCGGACGGTTTCCGCCCCTCGAGTCTCGCATCAGAGTGACGGAGCTTCACGCTTTCTTTTTGACGCATCCAGACGGGAGAAAAAACCAGGCGGCGACGTTTAAGAAACGCAGAAATGCTTAAAGATGATGAGCAGACCAACAAAGTTCCGTTTGTAGGGAGGTCGGCCGCCGCCGCCACACGTTCCTGATGTGCAGCTCCGTGTGTGTGACGGCCCCGCGGACGTCTTTAGCGTTCCTCCCCATTGAGATGTGGTCAGTGTGGGATTTGGACCTGAGGGGTTTTTGTTTTCTGTTGTTGTGGATCCAGCAGCGTTGTAAATCAGCCCGTCACACGCCGCTGCCTCCCGCTCGCAGGCCGATCTGCTACCAATTATCCACAAATGCAACAAATTTACTTGTAATTACTTAAAATTTTGTCGTGCTTGTAAACAGTTGCGCTCCGACAGTTCATTTATTTTCTGTGATTGCTGCCGGGTATTTATAGTGGAGGGCGGCCCGCATGCAGATTCCCGTGCGTGGTCCAGGTTCAGGAGAAGACAAAAGTGGACGTGATGATTATCCGCCGGTTCCAGGGTGTTTATTTACTCACTGAGGTCGAGGAGAATGTGGCTGTAATTGAAATGCATTCAAACTCAGTTCTTCCCATCATCCTCTGCTGCGTGGTTAGTGTCAGACAGCTTTCCGGGAGCCGGTGCACCCGGATTAATCGTCACCCTCAGGATCTCGCTTCACGGAAAGAGTCTTTTAATACGATTAGATCCCCACATAAACTCCACACTGTAAAAAATAAATGTCTTAGTCTCGAAGGATTTCCCTCAAAGTTTCTGGAACGTTGCAGCAAATCACAACGGAATGATCCTCCTAAACAAAGACTTCCTCCCCGCAGTCGGATCCTGAAACCACCAGACCAACGTGTCAAGACGGCCCGTGTGGCTCCGCCTCCTCGACAGCAGCAGATGTAGTAACAGAGGTGAATCAGACATCCGCAGAAAGGAGAAGACAGGGTGTGACATTTGAACGTATTTGCATGTATTAAGTTAATTAAAGGCCGTTTTATATGAAATGAAAAACGTTTTTTGTGTTTTGGCCGTTTGTTTACATGACAACTTTTAAAAAACGGTCCCAAATATGATTTTTGGTGATTTTGTGATTTTCCAAAAACGCCTCTGTTTCTGTCTCCGTGTAGAATGACAAAAATGTGATTCTTGTGACGTCATAGTCCCACTTCACCCAATAGATATACATGTCAACAGAACAACAAACACAATCTCAGAACATCCGATTTTGTTTTTGCTGCAAACTCTCTTTCTACACCACCCCTGATCAGACCATCTGCACTTCCTGCTCCACCCTCTTCAGGAACGCTCATTTGAAAAGTTACACCACCAACTGCTGGTCTACTTCACCTACTGCATTTTCGGGGAGAGCCCCTCAAAGTTATTTTTTTTTTACTTTTAGCATTGTTTTCCTTTTAAAACATCTATATAATATAGAGAAAGACAAAAATAGATATACATCTAAATAGAAAAAGCGCAACTACAACAAACTATCTGAGTATCTATCAAATACGCCTGCGCCTTCCACTTCAGCATCTCCGTTCAGCCCACTGAGCCCCCAGCTATACCCCGAAAGGACCTTCAAAGGAATCAATGGATCAAAGGCAGCTATAACGACATTGTGACGTCACAAATTTGATCACCTCTAAGAAATGTCAAAATCTACCTCTGGGTAACATTTAGTGCAAATCCTTCCTGCAAATCCTGGTCACAAACAAGCAAACAAAAGGTAAAAGAAACGTAAAGACTCACAGACATGAAAGAATAAACCCCCTGGTGGAGGTAAAACATAAACATGATTTTATGATACAGAATTATTCCCCTTATTTGGTTCGAGGATAATCCAGATCCTTTGAAGGAAATGTAAATCCAAAGTCTCGGCCCAGTCTTCGCAGACCACCACCACCAGAATCTAGACTCCAAAGGGGGGACATCCCAGCTGCTGCTCAGAGCAGAAGCCCATAAATGTACTTATTTATGCTATTCTACATTTATTTCCGTGTAATAATCTCTGTTAGTCAGTTTTGAGAAGTGCTCTATTAAATAAAGATTATGATATTATTTCTATGGTGGGACACTGGATCCATAAGCTGTTATAAAATCTAATTGCCTCTCCTGGAAAATAAATAGAAATCCGTTCCAGACTTCCGAGGAACTCAACTCCTCCTGGGAGGAGGAGCTAATTATCGGCTCCGAAAACTCATCAGAGTGGAATTTATTCGATGAAAAACAAAAGTTGTCCAGTTTTATCATTTCATGGCTGTTCTGCTCAGCTTTAAACTACATCAGAAGAACCGCAGAGGATTCTCTGAGTCCGCCGCCAAAACGCAAATAAACAGGAACTAACTGATTCCTTAAAAATAAAACACTCTTTGCAGCGCACATAGGAAAAAAAGAACCGCCTCTTCTCTCTTAGTCTGCTTTCTGACACTTCTCATCAACCGCCGGCCCACCAGTGGCGTTTAACTGCAGCCTCGCCCCCCTCACGGCGCTGCTCCCCCTCGCTCGCACTTACGCTCAGAGGGGTGACAACGTGGCTGCTGTCCATCGTCTGAGACCCTCCCGCGGCGGCCCCGCCTCCCGCGGCGGCCACGTTCCATTCCAGCTCCACAAACACGGCGATGTGTTCCTGATTAAAGGCCTGATGGCGAAGCTGCGGATGAGCGGCGGCGAGATGTGTTAACGTCCGACTTAATCGTCCCCCGTCCAAAATGTTAACACACATGTAAACGCGTTTTATTGCCAATTATTGTGATTTTTCCTTTAAACGACGGCCAACTTCCGAAATTCCCTTGAGCCATTCTGGCGAGCGTCTTTTCGGCTCACGCTAAATAGAACATCCTCCTTCCAGCTTGCAAACCTTTAAAAAAAAAAATCATTTGCACGTGTCACCCCTGACGCCTCGGGTGTGCAGAGGTGGCGTGGCGAACGGCTCTCCCGCCGCGGTGGCCTTTAAACGCCACTCTGTCTTGTATTAAAGTCTGCACCGTGATTTCACAGCATTCATCTTGGTAATGGACGCTGGCTGGATTTGTCCCTCGTAAGGAGCAACTTAGGCGAGTTAAAGGAAAGCATTACAGCCGGCAGGCATGTGACCGCATAATTTCAGCCGGAGAGGCCTACGCTTCCTCTGTTTGCTGTCATTATGCCCTCAGTAAGCCACATGAAGGCTCGGCCATCCTGTGCAGATCGCCGCACTCCTCGCCGCCGCGCCTGATTGGCTATTATCTAAACGAACCAATGTTCTATCTCAGGGCTTTTGACTGCGTAACTACCCTGTTAATATTCGGAGGAAGTAGTGGAGGTCAGGGAGCTCTCAGCCGCTTGACCCCGGGGTCGCAGGAACCCGAGCCGCAAGAGTGGCACATGGCAATGAATGAGGCCTAATGATTTAGATGGTATCTGTTACACAGCCTGGAGAAAGGCAATCTCTGCGGGCAATCTGGCTGCAGAGAGAAAGCAGAGGTTCAAAAATAAACCCCGCTTGTTTCAGAGAGGGGTAGCGCCGGCTCGCCAGAGCAGCACGTCATCGGAATTCTGACTTGATGAATAATTACACACAGATGACCACATGCGCGGGCGGACGCTCCATGCGTCCTGTGCAGCTGCTTAGGGGACCGGAGGCAGGAAACGCAGCGATTGGTCCAGATTGTTTGTTTGTTTACCCGGTGCTACCTTGTTGAGGAGGCGTCTGACGGCGATCCGGAGGATTCGGCTTCAGCCGGGATAAAAACGGACCCTTTGTGTGGCGGTTTAAGACATTTGTTGATGCGTGAAGCGGCTTTGAGTTTCCCTCGAACGCAACGGTAAACATGGGCTAATGCACGGCAACCAAACGCCGACCTTAAAGGAAGCCCTCAAAAGTAATTTCCCTCCTCTACAACTGCATGTAAACAGAGTAATTGTACTTGGGAGACTCCCAGCCTGAGCCCACTTTCATTTATTTCCACGTCGTACTCTGTGACTGTTTGCATGCACATCCGCATCCCCGGCTATTATCGGGTTTGTGAAATACCCCCTCCTTGTGTTTGTGTTTGTAAACATCATAACCTGATTTCAGAAAACCAGCCAAAGATCTTATTCCAATTTTGATAAACGTGATCTTTCTAGCTTGAGAACCGCAAAAGAAACCGGGATACTGTTATGCGGAGATCGATGTAAAGTTCAGTCAGGGGGACTATCCTCTCGCACACCTGTACCTCAGCAATGCTCGGACCACTATTAGCATCACCTATCGCACATGCTCAGTCTCACTTACCTGCTCCACAGTGATCAGGTAGCCTCGTTAGCTCCGCCCAGTCCTCGCAGATCCATCAGCGTCATCCTCCATCAGCCACCACCACCAGTATCCACACTCCAGCGGGGGGATATTTTAGCCCTGCCGCCGCTCAGGGCAGAGACCCCTTCGATCACAATCTCCCTGAAAAGTCTGAGCGCCGAAGATTTTCAAAGATCGTGCATCATCAGTTGGAATAAATCCTTCAGCTTCTGTGTTATCTGATTGAAATGTAGACGGTTGAACATTTGAGATAGACAGATTGTTCGGTACGTCCTTCACATGCCATCAGCGGAGGAGGTTGTCAAAAAGTACCAGGGTAACATAAAGTCTCTAAAGAGGAATGCGATGTTCCCTCAGACCGTCAGAAACGTCTACATGTGGTCAGCAAGGACGGATTTAAGGTGCCGCACATTCGGTCTTTAACGTCGAACACTGAACGGACCTCTGGTTCCTGACGACTTGGACCAAGAGACGTATTGAAAGGAGCTTTTCTTTTCTGCAAAGATGTCGAAACAGATTTTTTTTTTAGCCTTTCGCTCATGAAAGAATGAATTACATTATGGAGGGTAGACGGTGAAAGTCTGTAGTTTCCCATCATGCTCAGTGAAAGTGGCAGTCGGGTCAAGGTGGAAAACCCCGGCAAACAGACACCAGCTGAAACTGCTTAGCAACCAAATAATATTCCCCACAACTGCCCGGCTTGGATTTCAGGTTGTAGTCGGGTTTTTCAGACCGACAGAAACCTTGTTACGTTATTTCCTGTCACTACCAGGGAAAACGTGTCATGGGAGGGTGGAGCCACGTTTATGGCTCCACCCTCCCCTGGGTGGAAAGTATTCTTTAAAACCCGGAAGTACTCGGGCGTGAGGACAAACCAGCAGCTCCTGGACTACCGTCAGATTGCCTCACACATTTTTTGCTTTTTTACCATGGCAACGCCACGTAATACTATTATGAGGACGTTCTGGTTCTGTTTGGATGGATTTTATTGATCCATCCATCCATTTTCTTCGCTTATTTGGGTCGGATCATGGTGGCTACAGACAAGAAGGGATTTAAAGACACCCCCCTCCCCATTAACACTGGACAGCTCATTGGACACAGTGTTTCCGGCCTAGATAAGGTATATAGTCCCTCCAGTGAGTTCTGGGTCAACCTCCGGGTCTCTTCCCAGTTGGAGGTACCTGAAGAACTTAGAGTACCTGCGTTACTGCTGATGCAGAACCGAACCACCTGTCCATCTCACGGCCCATTTTCCCATCACTCAAGACACCAACAAGGCAACAAGATACTTGAACTTCTTTGCATGAGGCAGCAGCTCGTACCCGACCCAAGACCCAAATAGGATAGTCCACTGATTTGGCAGCAAAACATGGCCTCCGGTTTTGAGGTTCTGACTGTCATATCAGCCGCTTCACACTCAGCTGCAAACCGATCCAGTGCTGAGGGGGGGTCACGGATTGATGAAGCCCACAGAACCACATCATCTGCAAAGAGCAGAGATAGGATTTTATGGGTTCTTTCATTTTTGGTCGAATCCTTTCATGGCTAACGCTTTGACCCGCCCTACTCTGCCTCTGATTGGCTCAGGGTGAAGATGAGGAGTTGAAGTCCTTGCAAAGAGGAGCGAGGAGAGAACCGGGTCGGCGGGAGTTGGGCTTGGATGAGGTGTGTTCTCTCAGACTGTACCCTGTTATTGGCCATATTTCAGCCGGTGATTTATCCGGCATATAGTTCAGCCTCTGTGTTTACAAGAAAGGATTCATGGGAATTTTCATGTCACCATAATCCCATCACCGCTGCTCCTGCTGCCAGAAAAGATCATAATAGTGTCACTGCCGGGAGATTTAATGCGTCCAGTCCGACGGTCCGTATGCGGGTTGAGCTGCTTCTCATAAACAGCAACGCCGCTGGGCTAACGCCGCTAGGGCTAAGCTAGCAGATGTTTGCATTCATGTGTTTGAGAGTTAAATGTGTTGCATCTGTTGTTTGGCTTCAGTGTTTACAGAAATCTATCACAAAGTTCAGATCATAGCTGTTTATGTCGGGAGGCCTTGGAGCAATGACAGCGTAAAACATTGGACTCACTCATTTTCTCTCTGCCCACAGAAACAGGGGCTGCCTCCGCCGCCGAGCTCAGCCCTGAAACCATCGCGTCTGATTACTGCTACATGTGTGCGGCGGCCGAGCCAGCGGCTGGAGTTTGATACCAAAACACAAATAATGTGAAATGAGAAAGACGAAGAGGGAAGAGGGGGCCCGTTAATTGGAATAAGGGGGCGGGAAATTAAAGAGGGATCTGACTTTGAAGGCCGGGAGGAAAGAAGTTAATGTGCGGCAGCTAGAAAAATATGTCAGGAAAACACGTGCAGAAAACGTCATCTGAGAAAGTTCCTGTCCACTTTAACCGCTTAGTTTCACATCCGGGGTGTGAAGGTCAATCGCAGCGGGGAGGAAGAACCCAAAAGTCCACATCCAGGGCCGAGCAGAACCCAGCTGTTCAGAGGTTTTCAAGTTATTCTTAATTTATGGAATTCTGATCAAATCTAGAGACTATATAAAAGTCAAATTACAGAAAAAAATCCAAATAGATCAGCATCATTCTTTTTTATGTCTTCCTCTTCATCAGCAGTGACTCACACAATCACATCCAATTAAAAGGTTATTTCTTTATTAAGTTTTTTAAGTTACCCTTGGTGAATGGCTGGGCAGCCAGGAGCAGCTGCACCTCAGAAAAGAGTCAGGTGTATGAACAGCCTCCATGTGCCTTTCACATTAAACACAAGCAACTTAATGTGTTTTTAATGCACTCGCTACTTAAAACATGCGTTTTATTCATAAATACGTTTATTATTTAGCGTAGTACATTTTATTGTCATCCACATCCTCTCTGTAGCGTCTCTTTTAAGTATTGACGTAAAGTTTATTTGAGTCACTGGATGAGGATAAGGCGTTTGAGCTTCAATTAAGGGGGTCCGGCTGTTGCAGTGCATTCTGGGATATGTAGTATCATGGTGTTTGTGCAGTATGCCAGCAGGCGTATATATATATATATATATATATATATATATATATATATATGTATATGTATACATACAGACATATATACAAACATATATATATACATAAATACATATTTATATATATTCATACATATAAATATATATATATATATATATATATATATATATATATATATATATATACTCTTTCTTCAACTCCAGCATTATGCATAACCTGCATCAGGATTATTGTACATAGTATAGAGTAAATGTCATCCATCTGTATTTATAGAGATAAAAGTGTCGACGTCGTGTGAAGGAAACATCACAGATTTATAATTCAGCATCATAGTTTAATAGTGTAATAAACTGTTTACACGGGAAATATTCAGACAGAAACTCAGAAACTGTACATTTCTATGTCTTAAAATCTTTGTATGGTAAAATTAATGTAAATAAATAAATAAATAAAAAGAAGGCATTGAGGGCAAATTTGAATAATTATTTTTGATATAATATTTTTCTATGGAAATAGAATGTTTCAGTGTTGCCGGGCAGAATAGACTTGGTGGTTTCATGCGTTCTAAAGGTTGGATGTGGTAGAGAGGTATAAGAGAAGCTGAGCGGTACCTGTGACGGCCTCTGCCGCTCCAGCTGTCAGTGAATGAGACCTCACGCTAATAAGACCCTCACCTGGGTGGGCTCCGCTTCACCCCTGACAGTCACTTCCTTGATGACCGTCAAAAATTAGCGATGAAGTTTTGTTTTTCAGTTCCAGAATTTCTGGCCTGCCAGAGGTTAGGGAAACATGCCGCTGTAAAACAGAGCCGCTGTGTTTGTCTTGAACCCGGGCGGCGCTGACTTGTCGGACCTTCATCTCCGCGCCGTGTTTTGACAATGGTTGCTGGATTCTAGCTGAGACCCTCTCCGTGACTGGAGGTCCAGTCGGTTCCGGCGTAGAGAACCTTCGGTAGAATCACACATCTGTTGGAGCAGAGGTGTAAAAAAAAAAGAAAAGTCCAGCTTCCTTTTCTTTTCTTTCTTTTTTAACATTGATCGTATGACAAACTAAGTTTTGTCAAGTATTATAAACTGTAAAATAAAAAGGGCAGCCTGAGTGAACCCAGAGAGCAACAGTTATTTAATCCCACCTTAGACACTGAAACCAAAAACGAACACACTGCATTAAAACCGGTTCCAGCTGGACCGGACCCGATCACTACCAGCCCCGTTCAACCACATCCCCCCTGTAGACCATCCTCAGGAGCAGGAAGTTAACTCAAAGGTCTCACCAGTAGCACACTAGGCCAAAATCAACAGAATTTCCAGTAGAGGCGAGGAAGACTTTTATTGAAGCCCATCAGTCTGGGAAGGGTTCCAAAGCTGCTCCCGAGGGTCTGGTAGTCAGCAGAACCACAGTGAGACACATTATCTACACATGGAGAAGTTCTGCAACAATAGTGGGAGGGACCCACCTTCCATAATCCTCAGGAGGTTCATCCAGGAAGTCACAGAAGATCTGGATGAGATGGTTTCTGGTGTTGCTGCTGATGGTGGAACATCTGGATATTCAGGTCAGGAGGTGTGAGTCATTCTTCAATCACGTTGATTTTGTTGTATTTGTTGATTCTGATCCAGTTTATTATGAATAGAATGAATCAGGAGGGCGTCTAATGCTTCACACAGCGCTGTAAGGTCAAAGGTCAGCCCCAGTGGAGATAACCTGTGGAGCCTTAAGCGATAGAGGACCATCTTTTACCTGTCAGAAGTATTGGAAGAGCATAATTCTTGGGGCCGTAAACCAAAACAAACAGGAAAAGTGTGTCGCTGTGTTTGTCGGCAGAAGCCAGGAATCTCTCCGCACCTTTGAGTTCCCAGTCAAACGCCAGCAGACGAGTTCCTGTCGGCTGACAGAGCAGTTAATCCTCACAACGGCAGAGAAACACAGGCTTCACGTCTGCCACTTTTCATCACCGCCACAGAAACGGGCCTCTCCGCGAGGAGATGTCTCGCGTCTCTGCAGCCTCAGCCATCTGTTGGCAGAGGAATCGCGGCGCATTATCGCTAATGACAGCCCTGACCTCCGACCAATGGGACGAAGAAAAAGGTAAAGCGGAGGGAGGGAGGGGGCGAGGGAGAGGGGGGGAAGAATCCGCTTGCATCATTGCTCGGCCACACAAAGGCAAAGCTTAACCTGACATTCCTGCGTAATTAAGACATCTCTCACACGGCACGTTTCTGCCGACCGCTGGGGAATCCACGCAGGAACAGGAGGTTTTCAAAGCGGCGGAGGGCGGCCGGCTCACATCTGTGATCGGTGAGGCAGCGGCGCGGCCCTGAATGCAGTCAGGCTGCAACACTCCGCAGGCATGGCTTCTAAAGCACTGACGTTTAAATTGTGATCCCACTTGCCCTTTTCCAGGGGGCCAAGAAGGAGGGGAGAGGGAGTTCAGCCAAGAAAACTTTTATCACCAAATTACAGTTATAGTTTGTTTGTTTGGCTTCTTTTTTTTCATTGGAGAGCTTCTCTGATTTGAGTTCACCTAAAAACCATCTCCTTAAATTTCTATTTTTCCTGCAAAGTGAAACTGATGCAAGAATATTTTTGACCTTTTTGTGATGTCATACAGATGAGATGAGATAAAACAGCTGAGGCTTCGCTTAGATGAGATGTTGAGAAAAGATATGATGAGATAATAAGAGACATGTGAAGATGAGATAGGATGAGATGAGAAGAGATAAAACGACACGAGATAGGGTGAGATGAGAAGGTGAGATGGGATAGAAGAGGGAGGATAAGATTAGATTAAATAAAATAGGAAGATATGAAATAGTTTAGGATAAACTGAGATGAGATGAGATTAGATGAAGTTAGATTAGATAGGGTGAGATGAGATGAAAAACCATGATGAGGTAAGACTAGACGCGATGAGATAAAATGACACGGCGAGATGACGTAGGTCTAGATGGGATAGAAGATTAGATGAAATGGGAAAAAGTGAAATAGTTTAGGATAAATTAAGATGAGGAGGAGAGATGGGATGAGATGAGACAAGATGAGATATGAGGAAAAAAAGTCGATAAAATGAGATAAGATAAGAATGAAAGAGAGGAGATTAGACAAATAATGAAAAGAATATGATCAAATGTTTGTGAGCGGTAGTTATGTGGATGTAAAAATGTTGTTGGTGACCCTGATCGTCATCTGGGTCCAGATGTTTTTACTCACCATTATCTGACAAGGACAATTACAGAATAAAACAAAATAATGCTGTTTGCAGCTAATCCTGAGGAGCTCCTCCTGGACAGACGCCCCTCATTCAGACGTCCTCTGCCTCGCTGCAGGTGGCGCTCCGCCTGTCTTCACTACAGGTACTATCATAACGATGATGTCATAGTCCCGTGGGTTGCCTCTGTCCAGTAGCGTAGCGACATCTCGTTGTTAGCATTGCCATCTCGCTGCCGCCTCCTGGTTCTTTCACTCTGCTGATGCCCTCAGCACCTCCATTAGTCTCAGCAGGATCATCAGCCAGCACCACCAGTATCCGGACTCCAAGGGGCGCCGAGGACTTTCCGATGATCACATGAACTGCTCCATGAAGCGTTTCCTGTATCTTGACTTCGGACACTCGCCTCCCCTGATTGAAATATTCTTCCTGTCAACAGACCGTCATCTTTAAATTAGATGAAGAGGTTTCCTTTGTAACTAAATGACTTTTGCATGACGGACAGACGTGACGTGATCCAAACAAGATTTTATTAGTGGGCGGAAATATCCCGCTAATAAGGGTCAAATAAAAGTAGCACGAAAAGAAGCTGGTTTTGTGTTGGTGACTTTGTTGTTATTTTGATTCTATCGCCTGATAACCTGAAAGTAGAATAAATATGTGTGATGACTTCTGTGTACCTCGCTTCCTTTGACAAAGTACTTCAGTTAAAGTACTTTTACCACATTTAAAAAAACCTCCATTACAAGTAAAGCTAACAGCAGACAGGCCAATAATAACATTCTACCTTTAAAGTATTACTATTACTTATTATTATTATTACTCACAGTTACTGTAAGTGAAACTCATTTTCTCATAATTATTTTTGTCAAGCGTTAATCTCCAGATTGTTAAGAAATGAAAAGATAAACAGTAAATCATTCGAATGCTTCTTTAGTCTTTAGAAGTTTCTAGAAAAGAATGACTTTCACGATGTTTCTTTGTGTTTTCAATTATATCTATTAACCCTTGTATTATGTTACGGGTCAATTTGACCCATTTCAGTTTTTGTGTTGACCAAAGTACTGGTTATCCTTTCTTTTTCTTCATGAAATTTTGTGACTTTTCCTCATCTAGAGTCATGAACTGGTGTGTAAAATCTGGACACTTTGATGTGTAGTGGAATGTCTGTGCAGAGTTTGTATACAAATATGATGTTGCGGGTCATTTTGACCCGGACACTTTTATGTGGGTAAGTAGCTGTTCAGATCCAAAATAAACATGTCTCTTTGATGCACTTTATTTTGATTGCCTCTGAATAGCCATTCAGACCCAGGTGTGTGTAGAGGAGGAACTTTCTCTCCCTTGTCCTTGTCACTTTTCTCATGTCATCTCTTCGACAACACACCAAAAATGAGCTCCAGAAGGTTTACAGCTGAAGAAACTGTATCACAGCTTTTGAACTGGGATAGTGATGCAGAGGAAGAGATTTCAGAGACAGAGGATATTTCAGAGACCGAGGACAATGTTATTGATGATCCAGATTGTCAATTTTCCTACGATGAGGAGGATTCAGAGGACGAGTCTGCCGTTGTCTCTCCATCAGATGGAAACCAAGGAATGCAGCAATCATCATCCACAGAGGGGACATGGGCATCTAAAGATGGTAATGTAAAATGGTCAACATCACCACACCAAAGCCGAGGCAGACTGTCATCTTCCAATGTCATCAAAATGACTCCAGGTCCTACAAGATTTGCTGTCACACGAGTTGATGATATTCAATCAGCATTTCAGCTCTTCATAGCCCCACCAATCGAGAGGATTATACTGGAAATGACCAACTTGGAGGGGAGGCGTGTATTTCAAGGGAAATGGAATCCACTGGATCAGACTGACTTGCATGCTTACATTGGAATTCTGGTATTAGCTGGAGTGTACAGGTCAAAGGGAGAAGCAACTGCAAGTCTATGGAATGAAGAGAATGGAAGGCCAATCTTTCGAGCAACAATGTCTCTGGAGACATTTCACATGATATCTCGTGTGATCAGATTTGACAACCGCGACACCAGAGCTGGTCGACGTGAAAGAGACAAACTAGCTGCGATCAGAGATGTATGGGATAAATGGGTTGAAATTCTACCATTGTTGTACAATCCTGGTCCCCATGTTACTGTAGATGAGCGCCTTGTTCCATTCAGGGGACGCTGTCCTTTCCGACAGTACATACCCAACAAGCCTGCTAAGTATGGCATCAAGATATGGGCAGCCTGTGATGCAAAATCTAGCTATGCATGGAATATGCAAGTGTACACTGGAAAGCTACCTGGAGGAGCATCTGAGAAGAATCAGGGGATGCGTGTGGTGCTGGAGATGAGTGAAGGGCTGCAAGGTCATAACATCACATGTGACAACTTCTTTACATCCTACCGCCTTGGAGATGAACTTCAGAAGAGAAAGCTGACTATGTTGGGAACAGTAAGAAAAAATAAGCCAGAACTTCCCAGTGAAATTCTGAAGATGCAGGGCAGACCTCTGCATTCCTCTATATTTGTTTTCACTGAGAAAGCAACAGTTGTTTCATACTGCCCAAAGAGAAACAAGAATGTTCTTGTAATGAGCACAATGCACACAGATGCATCTCTGGGCACAAGAGACGACATGAAACCGCAAATGATCCTGGACTACAACTCCACCAAAGGAGGAGTTGACAATCTGGACAAAGTCACAGCAACATACAGCTGCCAGCGCAAGACTGCCCGTTGGCCCTTGGTGATTTTCTTCAACATTGTGGATGTGTCTGCTTACAATGCTTATGTCCTGTGGATTGAAATCAACCAGCAATGGAATGCCGGCAAATTGTACCGACGTCGGCTTTTCCTGGAAGAACTCGGCAAAGCACTCGTCACTCCCAAGATCCAGAGGCGAGACAGGCCAGCTCGATCCCCAGCAGCTGCAGCTATCATTGAAAAGGTCAAGCTCAGGTCATCCAACCAATCTGCAATGGATCCAGTGGACACAGGTGTAAAGAAACGGAAAAGATGCCAGGTCTGTCCCTCCCGAGAGGACAGTAAAACAAGTACCTCTTGTGTGAAATGCAAGAATTACATCTGCAGAAAGCACACAGTTACATTCTGTCCATCATGTGGAGAACATTGAAAATCTGAGAAAATGGGGCAAGTTAAATGAAAAAAAAAAAGTGTTCGTGAAGAGGAAAGAAATTAAATAAATAGTTCTTAAATATAGTGTTGGAATTAAAAATGTATTGTATGTCTCTTTTCTAAATGTTTATACAATCTAAAATAAAGTTGTTATTGGTTTAACCTGGTTTTTTGACTGTTTTGAGTGGATTTACACAGTACGGGTCAAAATGACCCGCAACATAATCAACGTAATTTTTTTCCAACATAATACAAGGGTTAAATGATGATTTTGTTTTATATCAATATATATATGTATAAATATACAATATAAACATGCATATGTATACATATTTACACATTATATATATATGTACATAAATATAATACGATTTATATATACTTTATAAATATGTATACACATACATCTATATATTGCATATTTATACATGTATGTGTAAATAAATATACATATATATACATGCAATATAAAGATGCATGTCTATGCATATTTATACAGTACATATATACATTATACATATGCACTATATATGAATGTATATAAATATAATATATACGTTTATTTATATATACTCTATAAATATTCCTATATATACTGTAAATATACATATTTATACATTAAATATGTACACATATATACATTATATGTATATATGTGTACATATATACATTATATGTATATAGATATGATATATACTATTTATATTTCATATATATATATATATATATATATAATTTTCTAAAGATAATATAAATAATATATTTAGAATCTGGATACAACGGTTTCATTAAAAACTAAATCAAGATTCCATTTGAATCCACACAATGACGATTTTAAATTACATATATTTACTTTTTTTTTTTTTTAATTCCACTTTTGCCGGTTTAAGATTTGAATTTCACTGGAAAGCGTCGGACATGAAATCCACATCTGCCGTGGTTCTGGCCCACTTTCATCCCGGCGTGAACTTTGTTTCTGCTCAGCGGGTGAAAAGGATCCTGGGAGCAGAAATGATGGGATTGTTTCGTTTGCTGATGTCGGAGCGCTTCATGTTCTTGTGTTAACGATTAGCTAACAATAACAACTCACTCTGACGCTAACCAGGGTGGAAACGGGGTCACGACCTTTAACAGCCGCGCAGCTTCACGTGCACCCCCACATGTCCGTCTCTCTCACACTCACACACATGCATGCACACACACACACACACACACACACACACACACACACACTGACCCGATTGAGGAATTAAATTAAACACCAACGTGGGGAGATGCAGATTCCCATGAAGATCAGTGCAGGTGTTTTATTTTGGTAGAAGGTCCAGATGTGTCATCGGGCCCCGGATTGAAACGAGGGGAACCGGGCCGCCGTGATGTATGAGGCCGCCACATGACTTCCCTGTTTATGCAATCAATCTTTAATTACGCAATGGCGGGACTTATTTTCGTTGGGAGAAAATAATGTTGCATGAAAATCTGGACGCAATTGAGATAAAGAAAATAAGAAACTCTCTGGACAGAATCAGAATCTCGTTGCGGCGTGAAAAAAGAAAAGCCGTGGATGTGCAGCTGGGACCGGTTTGAGTCCTGCAGAAAAACTGCATGGAGATGATTTGCCAGCAGGAACCGGCTGTGACACTCTTGACTCCATCTAGTGGCGCAGAGGCGCTCCCTCATCACAGACAGAACCGGAGCAGGAGCAGGAGCAGGAGCCGGAACCGAGTGTGGATCTGTGTGAGCATCGTAGCTGGAGATGCGAGAGGCCTTCACACAGACACGTTTTTAACGGTGTTGACTTTGGACTACTTTAAAAACCTCACACAGGCTGAACATTCGGTTCTGAGGTTCTGTGTCGGATCCAGCTGAGCTGAGATCGGCGTGACGTCGCATCCGGACCAGAAATCATGACAATGTGAAGCAGGGGGGAAAAAAAACATGTTTAGTGGTCACCACAGAAGCCGCCACACTGCAGAGCGGGAGAGGAACACGTTACAAAGTCGGTTGTTTTTTTTTCCACAGTAACTGTATTGCAAAAGTAAACAAGGGCAGACAATCATATTATCATCCAAAACAACAATATGTCTGTTCCTCAGAGTTCCCCCAATGTCTTAAAAAAGTGAGCCAAACAGAACGGTCTAAATACAGAAAAATATAGATTCAGGTGAAAAAGGATTGTAAATACTTACTAGTACTGTCCATAACAGTAAGGGAAGACGGCTACGACAGGTGTCAATCACTGCTCCTGGCGCAGTGGATGACTTTTGGCAAGTGGGAAACTTACCAAAATAAAAGCACAACAAAGCGAGGCGTGTATCGTACAAATGAGACCTGAAAAGTAAGAGTTTGATCTGACGCTTCCCGCGCTGGGGCCGAGAGGTCACGTGACTACAACGCTTCCGCTGGGGAGAAAGACGACGCGCCGTTTATCATTTTTAATATCAACAAGAATTAGAATAATGATAATAATGATAATATGTCACATCGGAAAAGTAGAACATTGTGTGAAGACGAGGATGGAGGTTAAAAATGTCAAATGTCTGTGAACGCACACACACACACGCACACACTCACGCACACACATACTCACACTCACACACACACAAACCAGAAAAAAGCAAACAAAAAAAATGAAAAATTAGTCTGCTAATTTCACAAGCTGATGAAATATTCCAAAAAAAATGAAAAAAAAATGAAAAAGAAAAAAAATCCTCTTACGAATTGTACAAGTATAAAAAAGCTACAAACATTAATAAATTACATCACCGACACAGAAACACTTCACAAGGTGCTAGTAAAATAATTCTTCAGGATACTAGAACTCCAACAAGAGGCTGGTCGTAGAAACTTTAGGGGTTGTTTTTTTGTCTGTTTGTTTGTTTGTTTGTTTTTTTGAACATTGCTTTTTTTTCCCCCCCACAAAGCTTCGTCTCTTGTTCAAACAGAATCACAATACAATTAGCTTTTGTGTATGTAAGGCCATATGACAACAACAGGTTCTGATTTCTTCACTTGTTTTCCAGGCAACACCTTGAAACCATTAAAAAAATTAAAAAAAAAAAGGTTAGAAATTAGGAATATTACTGTATATCCACATATATATATATATATATATATATATATATATATATATATATATGTATGTATTCTATTTATTTATTCATAACCAGGAAAAAACGGTAAAAATGTAGAATCGAGCCTTGAGGGGAGAGGATACAAAAAGTAGGAATTTCAAAGGCTATGGTCAGGCTACATTCTATGAAACGGCGCCGTGTGGCGAGGTGGAGACGAGTGTCGGTGCTGCCTGGGAAAGCAAAGGAAGAGAGAAAGTATCCCCATGTAACTGCAGACCTGACGTGGATGAGGCTTATCATCGCCGCAGCCTCCGGCGTGTAGTGTCACAAATCCAAACACAACAAATCCCCTTCAGCCGGCGGTCCGGTGGCGCTCGGTCCGACGTCAGCGAGAGAAGTCCTGACGCTGCCGCCAACGCCAACGCCGCCGCCAACGCCGCTGCCCCCGTCACGTTGTGCTTTACCAAATCCATACCCCACACAAATAAATAAATACGGCCGCTGATAGTGCTCTGCAAAAGTAAGATTAAAAAAAGGAGATGAATGCTGGCGGACTCGGCCGCGTGCAATACGGAGAATCTCAACCAGAAGGGTGGAGGAGAGGAGGAGGAGGAGGCGGCGGCGGCTTGAAGCCGTCGCTCGCCGGATCGGCGAGGCGATGATAAGCTGCATCCAGACAGAAGGAGTCCGCGTGTAAAATAACCCCGAACCCCCGACACCAGCGCACATGCGACCGAATACATGCAGAGGATACTTTCAGAAAATCTTGGAATGACTGCAACGTACTTCTACTTCATGTTTTTGTATTTTTCTTTTTCGCAACCCCTGATAAACTGACAGCTGTAGTAAAACGAGACATGTCCTCTTAAAAAATATTTATAGTAGGTTCTGTACACTTTAATATCTGAAAGTTATAAAGTATAAGTAGAGGCAAAAACCTATTTGAGCGATGTTCTTCTTAGAAATTGAAAATGATTTTTCTTTCTCTTCTTTTTTCTCTCTTCCTATTGTTGGCTTTCATCGGTGAACGGGGAGGAGGAGGAGGAGGAGGAGGAGGAGGAGGAGGAGGAGGAGGAGGTTGGGATGGGGCCCAGTTCATGAATTCCTAGTCCTGCAGCAGTCCGCTGCGTGCTACAGGAGGAGCTTTCCATTTCGATGGATCTTTAAAATCTTTCCCAGTCTCTGTTTGGCGGTGGCCATGCCTTTCTTTAGCCGCTTCGCTGTGAAAAGAAGAAGAAGAAGAGGAAGAGGAAGGGGAGAGGAAAAGAAGGCAGGAGGAGAGAGAGAGCGTTAGAGATCCCGCTGCTCATATTTATTCATTCATAAATAAAGTCTTCACTCCCTCATAAAACTCAATTTCATTAACTGGCAGCTGCCCGCAGGCGTTTCAGCTGCCAGTCTTCTTCCCTGCCTTCATTCAGCAGCGGTGGAGCCTTTCCTGACTCACTGCTGCCACCAGCTGCTGATCCCTGGAACAACATGAGACACTGGCAGGATTGGTTACTGCGTCTCCTCTGAGCTCCTACAGGAGGCGATCATCTCCACCATGAGTGGTTTCTTTAGACTAGGGGTGTTAATCACCGGCTTCATCACGATACGATATTATATCGATTCTTTGGACGATATTTTCCGATATCGCAAAGTCTCCCGGGACACGATTACGGTTCGATTCCATCTAGTGTTCATCACTCACTTCTCATCGGGATCCCTGATAAAAGTCTTCAAAGACTTCAGTATGTCCAAAACAGTGCTGCAAGGATCCTGATGAGAGTTCGTAAACACGAACACATCACCCCTATTCTTCATTCCCTTCATTGGCTTCCCATCTCCACCAGGATTGATTATAAGATCTCTCTCCTCACTCACCAGTGCATCCATGGTAACGCCCCCCCCCCCCCTACCTGAAAGAACTACTCACCCCATTGACCTCGACACGATCCCTCCGTTCTACCCAGTCATACCGCCTCCTCCTTCCCCGGACTAAGCTCAGCACCATGGGAGATCGGGCCTTCTGTTCTGCTGCCCCTCGTCTGTGGAATGCCCTCCCTGACCATCTGAGGGCTCCACAGACGACTGACACATTTAAAAAAGGACTTAAAACTTTCCTTTTTAGCAGAACCTATAACTGTAATTGACATTAATGCTTTTGGTCACGTTTTTGTATAGTTATTATTATTATTTATTTATTTATTTATTTTTTATTGATGCTTTTATCTGCTTTTGCCTTGTAGCACTTTGAGATTTGATCCAAATGTAAAGTGCATTATAAATTAAATGTATTATTATTATTATTATTAGTGCCTGAGATCGATTTCAGACCTTATTTTGTCCCCATTTATCAAAACTGGTAGCATTTCACTTTAAAAAGTAAAGTATTTTGACCCATTTTGATAGTTTTATGCTGAAATGTCATAATAAAAAGAACAAAGACGTGTGTTTGACTGTAAAGTGACAAATGTTAACATTAAAGACCCCTGGTTACCTTTCAATTATGACCATAACTGTCTACATTTAAGTTTCATGACGTTGTATTTAAATACTTCTGAGTAAACTCTGAAAGTTTTACATCCACAGAACAAAACACAAACAAAAAGCTCATAATTAATGTCTTCTGAACAATATTTATTTTTTTCATGGACTAATTTGTGTTACGTTAGAACTTAGCGTCCCATTAAAAAAACACTTTTTTAAGATTAACTGACAAATATATGGTTAGTGAAATAGTTTATTTGTATATAATCGTTTATTGTTCGATTATGGTCAATGGTCAATGCTAATTACGTTAGCACGTATATGACTATACCACACGTTAGCATTAAGCTAACAGGCCAAGCGCTAATTATTTTTCCACATTGTCGTGAGGCAGTAAACATTCAGACTGAACCTGGAAGTATTTATCTCTCATTTTAAGAACTGTTTATTCGCCAAAATGAATGCTTAACGTTCAGGGAGAATAAAAGGACAAATTAAACTGTAGCCTCAGGCTGTTCCCTGCCGATAGGGGAGGAGCCTGTGTACAGGAAACACTGCAGACATGCGGCGGCACTAATTTCAAAACAAATGCATATCTTAAAAAAAACACCCCGATAGATCTCAGTATTTTGACTTCTCATCGATTGGATTGGATGAACCGATTTACCAATATGGATCGATGTATCGTTACACCCCTACTTTAGACCGAAGGGACGATTAACGTGTGTGAAACAGTCATTTTTGTTGTTCAGGTCGGGCCCTTCGTTTATGAAACAACAGCTATGGGAAAGCCTGAAAATCAAAAAGTTGGGAAAACGCCAAAGTGTGTTTCTCCATGTAAACCAGCGAAAAACGAAGAGGTTACGTTTTCATTCCCTCCTGTTTGTCTGTTTGTCTGTTTGTCTGTTTGTCCGTTTGTTTTTGAGAGGGTTTACGGAAAGACTTCCGGACAGATTTGCATGAAATTGTACCCAGATGCAGGTTTTGTCATAACCTAGACAGGATTTTCCTTGGGGGGCTGGAGCTTGAGGCTCAGTGGGCTGAACAGAGATGCTGAAGTGGAAGGCGCAGGAGACGAACGGCAACAGACTATCTGAGATATACTCAGATATTTTATTGGAGTTCTCGGTAGATATAGAGGCTGGATATGACTCAGAAATTGACGGAAGAATCCGCAGGATTTTTTTCCTAAACCCAGGGTTCTGTTGTGTTTTGGCAGAGGTTTGCGGTCTCTGAGAGCTTTTTCTAGTTTGAACTGCGACCACGAAGCCTTACTTTATTGCTACGCTTCCAGCCTTGCAGCCACATGCGGACATAAAATCAAAACACAAAATATATATATACATAAATATTCTCAATATAGTCACAGCATTTATTATATAAAATGAAATAAAGCATGGCTGCTGACTTTTTGAGATAAAGTTTCCACTAGTTATGGAAATAAAAAACCGACCTTTCCTAAAATCAATCCACTTCTTCCTCACGCTGAGGCCTATGCGGGGATCAAATTTGAAAGTTTTACAGTAATCGCTGATGAATACAATCTTGTCTTCAGATCATTTGAAAGAAAAATGAATCAACTGGCGGCGTCTCAGTTGTCTTATGTCATCATGTGGGTTTATTACAGACAGAGAAGATCCCGGTCCGCTCAGATGCCGGTCTCATCCCATAATCTTCCCATTCAGAATCAGTAGGATCTTTATATGCTTACAATTTCAGCCTCCTTATCTACCTGGTGAGCATATCTGGTGTTGGGTCAGATGGGTCAGTGTTCTATCCGTCAGACAGAACACTGGCCCATCATCCGTCAGACATAACGTGAGGACAGACGTCAGAAACAGGCGGAGTGATGGTGTTTCTTTCCTTTCCCTAACAACCGCGCTCACACCAAGGATCTTGCGGCGGCGACGAGGACGATCCCATAACATCCCTGACCGAGCTCAGAATTATACTCAAGAGTTTCTTAAAGCGGTTCTCTGGATCAGAACTTTAGCGTAAGACAAACACGCCTCTGCCGTCCGAAGCTCACCTTTGGAGTCTGCTGAGCCCGCTCGCTCCACCTTGGCCATGCCGCTGATGTTGGTGCTCGTGGAGTTGGTGCTGTTGTTGGTGCTGGGCGACGACACGGACGGCCGTTTCTGGCTCAGAAACACCCCCGGCGCCATGGGCTGTGGCCCCCCCGGCGACTTCGCCGCCCCGGTGCTGAAGTCGTTGTCTGACAGGCTGCCGTCGTTGGAGTCGGCGTTGTGCTCCGGCGAGCTGCTGTCCTGAGAGATTTTCTGCGGCTCCTCCACTACCGGCGCCTTCTTTTTGGTGTTTTTCTTCTTCTTCTTGGTTTTCTGCTGCTCCTCCTGTTGACACATGTTCACTGATCAGCGCTCAAAGGACCAGCGGCTGCGATGCGTCAAGAAGCTGCCGTCACCTACCTGATGCGAGAGCTTCGCAGCGGCGGCGGCAAGTCCGGTTTCTATTGAGGCCACCCGGGCGCCGTCTCTGGCCGGCCGCTCCTGTCGAGGAACTGAAGGTCCAACTCGGGCTGCAGTGACATCGATAGAAGGGGTGACCACACACTCCGTAACAGCGCCACACGTTCCAAAGATAGTGTCCAAAGGAAAAAAGGTTTCGTGCAAGTTGACTGACTCACCAATTGAACTCTAATATAAAACTGCTAACGTTTCTGCTTACTGCCTTCTTCAGAGTAAGAAAGAAATTGGGAATAAAGCAATTTATAAAGAGGAAGTGCTGTGCGATTGGGATTTATGAGGTCCCAGTATGAGGCAGGGCTGAAACGACTCCTTGAATAACTCGAGTACTGGATAAACTTTCCACAAGTCAACCTCTTGACCCTCAACCTGCGTCTTCTAGGAGATTCCTTTCACCAGGTGAAGGGAGGTAAAAACAAAAAAGAAAAAGGGGAGGGATAACCTATCTTTGAGTGCGAACAGAGGCTCACTCTGCCTCAAATTTGAGGAGGTTAAAAAGTCTGAAAAAAGACTGACGGACTGAGGGGAGTGAGTCCCGGGGGGTTGGTGAGGGCACACAATATTTCTTATTCATTTGATCGCCAGAATACTCACAAGAATAGTCGGTTTCTGCAGCCCTAAATATGTAATAAATGGAAATGGAGATCAGGCAATTTAAAAACAGGAAATGCTCCGCGATTGGCTGAAGGGACGCGTCTTCTGAGGTCGCAACGACTTCTTTGCTACTGATGAGACCAGAACTGAAAGCAGGTTATGGTTTTTGTTTTTACCTGTCGGGCTGTAGGGGGTGTCGTCACTGCTTTTCCGTTTTTTCGACCTGGATTTGAAGACCGGGTTGTCCTCTTCGGACTCCAGCGAGGGGTAAACTAGAGGTGAGAGATGTGACAGATCACCAGCAGGTTCTGAGCGAGAGGATGCAGAAAATGAAGCTGGCCACACATGTCAAGTAGAGAATCGGCCTTAACTGCTCTGATTTCTACCTTCCCTGCGTTTGACGTTAAAAGTTTCCAGTGACAGCATCTGGACAGCTGTGAGGCAGCTGTTGGCCGCCGCTCCTCCCCGCCTGCTCTCAAATGAACCAGTCCGGTCCGGACATCTTGATATCTGATAATTAGGCAATCAGGACGTAGAACATCTCCTCTTACGCGAGAGCGAAGTGTGCGAGAGAAGCCTGTGATCCTCGGCGCCAGAATTAAAAACTAATTAGACGCTAATCAGAGGTTTGAGCAGCGTGTAGAGGAGCGTTTCAGAACTCCTGTTAATGGATTATTAACAAACAGGGAGAAGTCGGACTGCTGTGTTTGGACGGGCTTCACAAGGAAAAAGCGTTTCCGAAGAGAGGGAAAAAATTGGAGCAACAAGAAAGGGCGGTTCTGGAAAAAAAACAAAATACATAAACACTATCATCTGCTGCTAATGAAAAGGTCCAGGCCCAATCTAGAACCAAAGGCCCACATGTTGATCCACAAGGGGCCAGTTTGTTGGAGCAGCACCTGTCAGCAGCGGGGAAAAGTGCTTGCTCAGGTTCTGGTTCGCTGGAATGCTGGCCGGACCTCTGAGAGCGTCACTCATCTGGACCCTGGTGTTAGTGGGTCGGCTAGTTCTTCATTCGGGCTCAGTTCGGTTTGAAACGTCCCAAAGTTTTTTATCCAGTACGTAAGATCCTGCTTCATTTCGCAGGACCTATTGGGACCGCCAGAACCTGTTTTAGTCCAATAATGGCACATACTCAGGATATTCTGCTTTGATGTTTTTCCCTTATTTAGCGATCGTTTATTTCCCAGTTGGATCCTCCGATGGATAAAAACGTTCCCAGAGGGAAGGAGGGGGAAGTGGTTCTGAAGAATTCCCCCCGTTTTAGACTTATTTATGTTTCTGGTTGTCTGATCAGCCATAACATTAAAACCCCCGTCCAGTTTTCTAGGATGTGTCCCTACATCTTCCTGTCAGAACCAGCATCAGTTCTTCGGTCATTCCTGCTACAGGAGATGTTCTGTGGGACCAAACAACCCGGGAGAACCTCCGTTTTCCCACTTATAACAAAGAGCTGTGGGGTTTTGGTTATTTTAATCGTATTATTTATCGCTGGATGGCGGATAAACGGATCAGTATCCGATGAAAGCAGGTTCTTAAGAAGTGAAATGAGAGATTTGGTGTCCAAGAAACTGGACCCACGTCAGATTCTCAATCGTAGCTGGGCCTCCTTGAAGGTCCGGTCCAAGGATCACCAGCCTGCAGTACCAGAGGAAACCGACTCTGAGCCCCGGGTGTCGGAAAGAACCAGCTGTTAGTTGGTTCCTTTAGTCCTTGGCCCCCATATTCGGGTCAGACCATGGACTGCTCCACCGTATTTTCCTCTGGCTTCATCCGGCCCATTCACAGTTCGGCATCTCTCATGTACTGTTGCAAATGTTCTGTCCCTGCTGGAGTGGGTCGGACAGTCTGAGATGCGCCCGATCTTCTTCATCAACAATATATTGCATGTAGTCACAGTCAGGGTTTGATGACGTCACCGTCTAACCTGAGCCCTAAACTAGTCCTCGCATTTATCTTCAGCCGACTGGACCACTGTAACCGTGTCTTTACCGGTCTTCCTAAGAAATGGATCAGAACGCTGCTGCTAGAGTTCTGAAGTGGATCATATCCGTCTGGTTCTGAGATCTTTACTCTGGCTCCCTGTCTCTCACTAAACTGCTATGTTCTGAACCATCCAGGTCTCGGGTCGTCTGGATCTCTGCTCGGTGTCCCCAGAATCAGAACCAAACACGGAGAAGCAGCATTGACTTTTAACGCACCGAACCCTGAGTTCTGTCTTAAAGGGCTCAGACAGTTGATCTGATCCTATTCTAACTGTTCTTGAATTGTTCTGATCATCTGAAGTTCTGTAACGCCGTTTCTCTGAATGGGCCTGTCAAAAGTGTGCTGTAAATAAAGTCGCCTCAAAACTCAAACTCAAAACTAGTCTGGTGTCAAAAGAAAAGATTTGGCTTCTCTCCGGTACCGTAATCCGAGTCCTTGAAGCAGGCGTCCATGTGGTCCTGGTCGTCGTCGTAGTCCAGACTCTCGATGCTGCTGCTCTTCCTGGGTTTCTTCGGGAGGCGTTTGGGAGGCCGTTTGCTGTCAACGCTGCCGCCGCCGCCGCCGCCGCCACCGCCGGCTCCTCCGCCTGCCTTCCTGCCGGCCGGCCCGCCGTGCGAGTTGCTCTTGGTCTGGCTGTTGGTTTTGGACTGGCTGTTGGTTTTGGACTGGCTGTTGGTCCACGGCGGCTGCAGGCTGTCTGAAGACGACAGGTTGGCCATGGACAGCATGCCCTGAATGGCCTCCTGTGTGCTGGGAGACGCAGGTGGCTGACTGTAAGTACGTCAATAAGAAATACACAACGGCACAACCATTACACAGCAGCACTGCTGGGAAGTAACTAAGTACATTTACTCAAGTACTGTACTTCAGTACCAATTGGAGGTACTTGTACTTGACTTGACTATTTCTTTTTAGTACTATTTTACTACTCCACTCAATCTCCGTGGAAGATTTCGTACTTTAGACTCTACAGCCGTTTTTTTCTGGCAGCTGTAGTTACTAGTTACTTTTCAGATTACAATTGTTCATATCCTTTCCTGTCCTGCTTAAACTCTCTATCCCCAACAGCACTGACATTTTCATGTTTGTGAAATTCAAAAGTCTTTCTTTACGGCTTGATCGCATTTTCCCGCCTCTCCGGATAATTCAGTTATTGTCGGAAAACGGCCTTTGATCACGTGGAGAGACAAGACGGAAACAGGCAGATGAAGTAGTCAGATTACTTTTACCGTAGCATCGAAGGTGTCATTAACGCAATGAATGAGTGGGATCATTCTGCTTTATGGTCAGAACTTTTACTTTGACGATTAAAGTGTATCTGCTGAAAATATTTTCAGTTTTTAGTACTTATTCTTTTTTAGTAACAACTGCCATAACTCAAAATCTCAAAGAGAGAATGAACAAGTAACGTGTCACTGAGACGTGACGACGTGTTTTTAACGCAATTAAAACGTCTTATTTGTTCAAAGAGTCTTGGAAATCTCGCTGTCGGCTAATGCACCCGCCATCAGCTGTTAGCTCCTGAGCTACCGCGGCGGGGCGGAGGCTATCGGGCCGACGCTACACCGATTCTACAAAGCGGCAAAACGTCATGAGAGATGAAGACTTGTCTGCGGACGGCTTCGCCGCGCCTTTGGTTGCTCGTTTGTAGCTTTCACTGCGGCGCAAACAGACCATCAAGAGTGGATCGAAATAGCGGGAGGCCGAGGAAGAGCCCGGAGCCACGCGGCGTTTGATAGATGGAGGCGGGATGAAACAAACACTCATTAACACAAACTGCTGACAGAAGCAGCGTAAATTGTTTCTGCAGCCACTGGCCAACTTTTCGGCTCTAAATTAAAGTTATGAACCCGGGCTTCTTCATCCCATTATAAGGTCGTTGAGCGGGCCGTGTTTGTCAGCGGGCCGCCCCATTACCGGCTCGTAAAATGAATATACGGGGGAGGGGGAAAAAAGGGTCCGTTTAGACATGGATCCTGCACTGAAACCCGAGCGTGTTTAGAGGTAAAGAAGCAGAACATGATGATGATGAGGAGGAGGAGGACGAGGAGGCCATTCTACCTGTTGGTGCTGTAGTCAATCCCACCCACTTGCTTGCTCGCCTGCAGCAGGTCAAGAATCCCCGCGGCGCTGCTGGCCTTTTTCTTGACCTTAGAGTTGCGACATTTGACCTCAGGCTTGACCTCTGTGTCTATGTGCAGTGTCTCCTCGTCCGAGGAGTCGACGCTCTGATGAAGGAGAAATTGAGAGGAGAAAGAGCAAAAGCGTGAGGGAGACAGAGACGGATGGCTGTGGCGGTCGTTCACGGTAGAGCGCCACAGAGGAAACACCACTTCTCTTTCATTTTCAACTCATAAATGCTACTTTTCAGCCTTTTTTGTTACAAAATGTACATTTCAAGCAGTTTTACACTACTTCTAATTTAAAAACACGTCATTCTAGTAACTTTTAACCAATCTGGGGAACACTGCACAGACACAGAGCTTTAAACCGCCCCGTCAACAGGGTTTACTTTATCGGCTACTCATTCTTCAGCAGCTCCCTGAGATCAGACAATCCACTCAGGCTTCCCTTCACACGTCCATCGTGGGTCTTGTGATCCGTGACGCCGTCTTAGGTCCACCAGTTGTCCTTCCTCAAACTAGCCTGGTAGATACTGAACACTGCAGACCTGCGCAGATGCCACTGTAACAACATAGTTGGTGCTTTTTTGACTTAACCTGTCAGTGGTTATAATGTTATGGCTGACTGGTGTTAGGCATGGGCCATTCATTTTAAAAATATTGCAATCTCGATTCAGACGCATTTTTAATCTCATTTGTGAAGTACAACCATTCTGTGGTATTTTAATTCATCTTATAAGCTGCTGCAGAGCCGGCGTGTGGCCCTTTAAGAAAGTGTCCTTATGGGTTTTGTGTGCGTGTGAAGTGGGGGGTTATGGGAGTTGTAGTTTTTTGGTAAGGGGCAATGTCACAGCTGTCGTCACTTGGAGCCACAGGAGAAAAACACGATATTCAGGCTGTTAAAAATAAAAAAGACCCTTTTTGTTTGTATTTGCTGATAATACTTTCATGCTTCTTTTTTTTTTATTACCTTTTCTTTTCTTAGTAATAACTGCAAAAACCCAAAATCTCACAGAGAGAACGAACAAGTAACGTGTCACTGAGATATGAGGACGTGCTTTTAACGCAATGAAAACGTCTTGTTTGTTCAAAGAGTCTTGAAAACTTCTCCAAAAGGAAAAAAGAAATGACATTTTATGTTGTCAATCTGAATTACATTTTTTTCAACGTGTACGTCCAACATGTTGCTATGATGTGTTGGTTCTGAGACGTAGAGGATTGTTCTGACGCAGCAGAGGATTCTCTGGAAGCTTCTTAATGCTTTGAAATGGATCATGTCTGAGATGATGAGGGGGACGCACAAGAACGTGTGAGTCCTGTGTCGGCGCTATCTTTAAACCCATACCCAGAATATCATGGGCCCGGGTAGGACTTTGACTCGGGTGTCTCTTCTCTACTGTGTATTTCATTTGTTTATATTACTATTCTACAGAACACTGGTGTTCTCTTCACTTCTTATGCATCTTTGTCTCTTCTGGTGTAACTTGTTGACCCATGTGACGAATCAACACCCCTTATTGCAGGGGTGTCAAACCCAAAGCACACTTCAGGTCGCGGGCCGAACGGGATAAACATTTATTGAACTCACTTAAACTACATGTTTGAACATAAATATGGATAAAACAGACAGGAATACTATTTCAGAATAAATAAACTTAAACTTTAAATCAAATAAAGTATTTCTACTCAGGCTTACATCTGCTTTTTTTCTGGACACGAGACATCGCACACCTTCATCATCAGCCGATTTGGCCGTATATATCTCCTCTGCCTCTCCTCTACCTCATCTCCTCTTTCACAGCAGCTTCACTTTGGGGTTTTGCTCTGGTGGAAAACGTCTGCTGGAATCTCAGAGTCTTCTTTAACTCTTCTACTCTCTGTATCTTCTCCTCTGCATTCAGGTTTTGCAGCTCCTGATGTTTTGTCTTGTAGTGCCGTCGTAGATTAAACTCCTTAATTACAGACACATTAGCTCCACAAATGAGACACAGGTTTACCGGAAATGTCAGTAAACATGTTCTCAGCCTCCCTTTACGGACGCTTGGATACCTGCATGATAATGCAGTGCTTCGTTCAGTTACTGGAGCACTGCATTATGGGATCTGTAGTTTGTGTAATATCAGCGCTTCATATCCCCGGGCCATAATAATAGATCTATATAAAATTATCTCGCGGGCGATAATCCATCCACTGACTACACACCCTGTGTATCTGATAATCCATCCACTGACTACACACCCTGTGTATCTGATAATCCATCCACTGACTACACACCCTGTGTATCTGATAATCCATCCACTTACTACACACATCACAGACAGGTCATGTGATACGTACCTTGCTCACCAAGGGCTGGAACTTTGGTTTCTTGGCGGGCTGAATGGGTTCTCTGATGTCTGACAGAACTGGGATGAGAAGGAATTCATCATTTAGCATCAGCTCAAACACATTTTGGTTTTGTTTGATAAAACAACAGATAAAAGGGCCGAGTATCAACAAAAATGAAGTTTTGGCTTTATATGAATCGCTACGCAGAAAGACGAGGTCTCCCTTTTTCACGTCGACAACATACACAGATTGTTCTTTTTCCAAACAGGGACCTGATTGATTCACCTCATCCCAACGGTGATGGAGAGGCACGTTGTGTTGGCAGTACCATGAGACTACTCCTACTACTATTCTGTAAAAGGTCCAGTCTGAAGGAGTCGGTACCGTCTAGATGGTTAAAGCGATTACGAACTGATAAAAACTTTTTCTCTGAAAGTTTCTCGACACATATTTGATTATCTGGATGGCCCACGAACCCAAACAGAGTGAAAAGATCGCGACATCAGAACCTCGCAGTCCAATTTAGATCTTCTACCCCTCATGACATCCTGTGGTTTGCACATCACTGAAATAACTCCTCCCACACCCGAGGTTCTCCTCCCGTGAGTTTAGAAACACCTTCATGCTGTCCGCCATTTTTTTCCTCTCTCATGGATTTATAGGTGAAGATCATACTCATCATCATCATTACCTCACCGTCTAGCCCAGAAATATTTTCAGAACTTTTCTGTACAGCCCACCATCCTTGCCGACTTTTGTTCCAAAACTTTACTCGTAATTGCAAAGTTCTGTGTGTTTTATGTACTCCTGTCAGGTTATGTAAGATAATCCAGGTTTCCAGAAGCCCAGAAATCCTAAATCAATCAGAAAAAAATATTATTTTTACCCTTTGACTTCTTTTAACATGAAGACTCATGATCGCTGCATCTGAGGATTGTAGTTTCATTACCTCCGCCAACGAGGTCATGTTTTCACCCTTGTGCGTTTATCTGTTTGTTTGTGTGTTTGTGGGACGGATTACGGTAAAAACTTCGGTATGGATTTGCATGAAAGTTTAGCCAGAGGTAGATTTTGACATATCCTTGACGGGGTAATAATGCGTTATGTGTTTCGCAGCATTTAATGTGGCTGTTGCTGCCTTTGATCCTTTGATCCTTTGATGATGTGGGCTCAGTGGGCTAAACAGAGACGTTGAAGTGGAATACACAGGAGACAAGCGGCTACAGAGTATTTGCGAGATACTCATAGAGTTTGTCGGAGGCCTAATGAGGTAGATTAAGAGGCGGGCAATAACTCCGACATTAATGGAGTTAGCCGTAGCAATCTTTCCTTAACTTCGGGATCAGTTCTTCTTGGTTGAGGTTTGCGATCTCTGAGTGATTTTTTCTAGTTTTGTGTGTGAGCACCTACGTTTGCAGAGATTGTGAGTACTTCTTGATTTCATCTCGCAGCGCGTGAACCGGCATTTATAATATTCTCGCAAACGCTGTTAGCTAAGACGGTACAGTAGAGAATTAAGTTTAAAAAAGGTTCAAATTGTGCTTCTGGAGACTCGTCTTAAACGTCCTACAAGACGTCCAAAGTCATTTTATCTGTCTTTTTTTAACACCTCAAATCAGTCCCCTTCTTCTTACATTGTTTTGAAGAATGCTGCAAAGCCGTTCAGCTGCCGAAAAGTCAGCTGCATTAAGAAACTTCACCTGCGTTAAGTTTGTGCAGAGGGTTTGAGGCCGTGATGAAGGAATCTCTCTTCTTTGTTTTTGCTTTGACGGCTACTTTTAAACATACCTCTACCTCATTCGAATATGAAGTACAGTTAGGTAAGTTTCCTGACGCGGACATGAGGAAGCTAATAATCCCTCCTTGCGTTGAGGGCCACATGTTGAAGCGGACACATGTGCGTGCCGCGGTTTGATTCCCGGCCCCCGCTGCCACTTAAATCACCCGAAACCCGACACTAAATAATTCCCAAACACTCACAGGACTGGTCTCTCTTCACCGTGTTCTTTTTCCGCCTGATGGGGAATTCGTCAATCTTCAGCTCGCCCTCATCTGAGACGTACTCGTACTCGTCTCTCACTGGCTTGGATTTGTCCTCTTTCAGGTTTTGTAATGATCCAAAAACACTTGAGTTGGTCTGAGGTTTCAACATCTTGGAGCTGAAAAGGAAACCGCAGGACAATAAGGGAGTCTTGCGAGGCACTCGCAGTGAGAAGTCCTTGAATTAGCTCTGATGGATGTGGCGTTGATGGCCACATGACGCTGCAACCATCAGGATACCCCACAGGAAGAGGGTTAACACGGCGCCTCTAGAAAGAGCTGTTACATGGGCCCATCCGTACGTACCCCAGCATCTTCTTGTGAGACATGGTGAAGCTGAATTTGTCCTTGTTGCCTGACAGCGGCGTCCGGTCGAATCGGCACTCTTCCTCCATTTTCAGCAGGGAGTCCGGTTTACTGTTCTGTAACGGGAGAAAAGGAAATCCTGTCGATGAGTTTGAATCCGACACAGCGTGACCGGTAGAACCCGGACCACCATTTACGTCAGTAAGAACCTTTTAACCGGTACAGCGGTCCGGTTAAAAGGTTCTTGACCAAAAGTCAATAAAAAGAAGAATTAGAATTTTAAAAGGTTCGTCTTCAGCAAACAGGATGTGTGTGTAAAGTTTAGTGACAAAATCTGAACAGTTTTTTTAATTATGAGCCAGGAACAGAACAAATGGATATAGGGAGAGTGTGTGTTTGTGTCAGTGGGTGTGTGTGTGAGAGAGAGAGAGAGCGAGCGTGTGTGTAAGAAAGAGAGAGAGAAAGAGAGCGAGAGAGTGTGTGTGTGAGAGAGAAAGAAAGACACTGTTGGTGTGTTAGAGAAGGAGAGAGAGAGAGACTGTGTGCGTGAGAGAGAGAGAGAGAAAGGGAGATAAAGAGACCATGTGAGTGTGAGAGACAGAGAGAAAGAGAGAGAGAGCGCGTGTGTGTGAGAGAGACTGTCAAAGAGAGAGAGAGAGAGACTGTGTGCGTGTGACAGTCAGGGATAAAGAGGGAGAGAGAGAGCGTGTGTATGTGTGTGTGAGAGAGAGAGAAAGGGAGAGAAAGAGACCATGTGAGTGTGAGAGACAGACAGACAGAGAGAGAGAGCGCGTGTGTGTGTGAGAGAGAGAGACTGTCAAAGAGAGAGAGAGAGAGAGAGAGACAGACAGACAGAGAGAGGGAGTGTGTGTGTGTGAGAGTGTGGGTGAGAGAGAGGGAGTGTGTGTGTGTGAGAGTGTGGGTGAGAGAGAGAGAGTCAGTGTGTGTGTCTGAGTGTGTATCCAATTTGAAACCAGTTCCTACATCCCCACAACATAATAAATAAAATAAAATTATAACACAAACATATAATAAAAGATATCAACTGATAATAACTTGGAGCTTATTTTTTGTTGTGTTTCATGGTTTTAGTGTTTATAAATTTTTTATTTTATCTCAGTCATTAATTTTTGTTTAACTTAATTACTTACAATTTTATTATTTTTGGTTATTTATTCTTATACTCAGACTTTCATTATTTTATTTTTCTGTATTAGGTTTTATTTTTCATCTTCTCTGATCTTCTCATCTTTCATTGTCGCTGATTTACTTTCTGAATCCTGAGCATCTTTAAAGCTCCTTTAGCGGCATGAATATTGTTTCGTGATTATTTAATATTAAGTTTGATTGGGTGACATCGACTGATGAGACCATGTGACGCGTTGAAGGATCATGTGATCAGACCTCTCAGCCCTCAAATTATTTACTGCAGAAAATAAAAGCCTTTTGTTTAGGTGAAAAAGTTCTCGGTGAATCCGATCTGACCGACGGAGTCGAGCTGGAAAACGTTTAGCAGCTAACCAGGCCGCTACGTTTCAAAGATTCAAAGATTCAAAGATGCAAAGAGTTTATTTGTTATTTAAGTACAGACGGCGCAGGTAGATTAGAGTTCTTGTTGTTAAAAAACACTCTTGAGTCTGAGGATTACAGAGCAGAGAAGAAAGAGCAGCGAAAAAGAAATAAATAATCCGATAAACATACACACCCACATACACACACACACACCCACATGCACAAATGTACTCACACACCCGCACACACACACATACATTCGCACAAATGCACACACGCACGCACACACAAATGCACAGACACAAATCCACACACACACACACAAATGCACACCGAACACAAATGCACACATCCACACACACACACACAAATGCACACACTCACACACACACACCTGTTAGACACTTACTGCCCAGAAAAACAGGAAAAATAAAAGAACAAACAAACAGTAATCTGCTTTAAAAATGAGCAGAGCAGGGGGGAGGAAGTGGAATTAGGTCTGGCGGTTGGTTGGAATATATCGGTCAATGCCGGTAGTTACTATTGTGCATTTTTTCTCTACTTTACTTCCTTCATTAATTATCCCTAAACACCTATCCTGTTGAGGGTCTCGGGGGCCGGAGCCTATCCCAGCCGACATTCAGCGGGAGGGGGGTTTCACCCGGGAGAACAGACCACCATTCAGGCTCACATCCACCTCCTAAGCTGCATGAATTTTACTCGCCTGCTTTCATTTTCTGCGGCAGGAGAAGAAATGAGCGTCAGAGATAAAGAGCCTTCAGAATCTCCTCCTGTGACTGACCTCCGACCTCTGACCTCTGACCACAGCCTCTAATACGACCAGCATGTACGGGGTTCTGGTGGGTCTGCTGCTGAGTCTATCGTTGAAGAGTGAAGTGTGTTTTAAAGTGAGTTTAGAGTTTAGAGGTCCTATTTAACCGTTTCTTCAGGAGGATAATCCTGAGAGAATTTCATCTCTTCAGAGTTTGTGTGTTGGTTCTGTTTATTTAAGAGTAAATCAGAGAAACTGACAGACGTCTCCGTCTCTGACGCAGTTTGGCAAAGTTATAGGACGCAATAATTGTATAAACTGACAACATGCTAATGCTGTGTTAAAAGATTGTTTTACTGCCCCCTAGTGGCAGAACGATACATAAATAAATAAATAATTAAGGTGAATGACTGAAGTACAAAAAAATAAAATCCATTCATTTGTTCATATTAGTTTCACTACTCTTTAAACTTAAAGTTAATTGTTAACCTTAAAGATCTTATGCTTCAGATTATTTCTAACCGGTTGATCTAGTGTGTCACATTTAACCGTGACACACGTTTTTAAATTTACAATTTAAAAATTAAAAATTCACAACAGGGTTTAGAAATGGTTCGTAATTAGGTTATAAACTAGGTTGTCAACACTTCATAAGTCATTCATTAACATTCGTGAACAGCTTATAACATAGATCTCAATTTAAAAGTGCGGGTCACTATTTGGCAAGCAGCAGGTCTCTGATCGCCTCTAATATATTTAATGATTTATATTTGGTTATAAAGGATGTATAAAGTCTTTACAACTTAATTAGTAATCTATGATTATAAATCCTTTATTCATCGGTTCTGTTTTTGAATATTTCACTTTTGCCGTGGCGTTTGCTTCGTTCACGGCGAGACTTTATTTTCTATGTCCGTAGAAGGTTCTGCTCAGAACCGAACATCCACGACAAACTAAAGAACCAAATTAAACACGAGTGCTTCAGAACACGTAAGTATGGATTTTATCAGATTCTTCAAGTGTCAAACTATTTAGCGATTAGAGTGTCACCGTTTCATTATTGGAACCTTCTTCAGAACTCTGAACTCAGATGGCGGCTGCGATGAAGTGAAATCCTCGCACGCAGATTTTTCACGCGGGACCCGGCCGCTTCCTCCTCAGCGGGATCGGATCCGGCTTTATGACTGAAGCTACGTTTTACCGATCAACGGTAATACTGAGACTGATAAATATCTTTACAGATGAATAACACAAAGGCTGGAGTTTAAAATAGTGGAGAGGAAAAGTTTGACGAACGCATTACTGTTAAAGAGGCAGAAATCATCATCATCATCATCACCATCACCATCACCATCGGCGTGGCGGCGTGGATGTGAGCGGATCTTATTCACTTGTCACTCTCTCTGACCCAAACCCAAACCTTCACGGAGGAATGCGGAGCGGCTGCCACAGACATCACCACTGAGGAGGCCGTGCAATTAACTGAAATCCAAGAGCGCACATTTTCAAATATTCGCTCTCCGGCGCCTCCTGGCTCCTAAATGAAAGGCCGGTGACGACGCGGAGCGACCCGGAGCCGACAGCTCCCGTCGTCTGCTGCCGGAGTTTTAACCGACAGCAACATGCTGTCGGTATCAACGCTCTATCTGCAGATGCTGGGCCTGACGCGAGGCAGCGGGCGGAGACGCTGCAAACATCCCACAGCTGTTCGGCACTTAACTTTCCGACCGGGCTGAAGCCCCTTGAACGTCTCTTGTTTGAATCCCTCCATTTTCCGTCAGGGCGACGCAACAAACCTTTTTCCCGGTTTCCTTTTTTTTCTGTCAGAGAGCATGTGTGAGTGCTTAGCCGGATACAGACGTGGCGTGACTTCATTAGCCGGGCGGTGGGAGGGGTGGAGGTGGAGGTTCCTGCAGCCTGATGAGCTGCAGGCCTCAAATGTGCGACTCGGTCCGCGTCATTATTCCCGCTGATTGCTTTGAAGTGAAGTCTGCAAATCACTCCCTAACCTTCAAAATCTTCTTTTCTGCCAGGACGCCGGCGCGTCACTTCTACGTGAGCGGACCGGGAGGTTCTTCTTACCTTGTACTTCCACTTTGCCTCGGTCTTGTTTTTATTCTGCTCTCTCATTTCAAACTTCTCCACGTTGTTCTGCTTTGATATCTCCTTCTCCGACATGCTGAGGACGTTTTTGACCACCTGTGAAAAGGACATGATGTCAACAGGGACAAAGTTATGAGCAGACAACTTTGGTCCGGGTCGGATACGGATCTGGCCCCATTCAGATCTGCTCACCTTCGTCTTTTTTGGTTGATCCATTTTACTCAAGATGTCCTTCGCGTGGGACTCCAGGGCCGCGAAGCTGGAGGGTTTCGGCGGCGGAGACGCCTCCTTCACTTTCTTTGCTTTCTTCTTCCCTCCTTCCTTGACCTTCGGCACCTTTGGGGGCTTGGGGGCCTTGGGCATCTTTGGGGGTTTGGGGGGTTTGGGGGCTTTCTTCCTGGCTTTCTCCCTGCTGGGCGAGGGGACTTGGGCCGGGGAGACGGGTTCCTCGGGCTCGGAGTGGGTGGACGGGGCTTCCTCCACTGGTACCTTCATACTGGGCTCACTCTTGATGGCTTTGGTTGCGTTCTAGGAATAAAAGCATTGGGTTAGGAAGCGCCTCACGTGACGCCGTCTGTCATTTCACGCTGTTGTTATTGTTATCATGAAGTTTGGGACAGGAACCCCTGTCCGACCCGTTTGGTTCTGTGGGCACAAATTTCTCCCTGAAGACAATAAACGCTGAAAAGTCTGTTTACTTAAACATTAAATAATTAGCAATAAGGGCTGCAGTTATCGATTATTTTTGTAACCTAGTATTCTGGCGATTAATCGAGTAATAAATGCTGCGTGTTTACACTTTTTATATACTTATATTTTATTTACTTTTTTATTTTATTATTATATTTAAATCACTTTCGCTTTGTTCAGGAGAAATAACAATAAAAAAACAGAAAATACAAAAGGTCTATAGATGGAAGAAATAATTGCTCCCTTTTAAAAAGAACAACATGTTTGTTGCTTGAATTAAAATAACGACTGTCAAACTCTATCATAACAAACGACATTTGTAGTTGTTGGATTTATCCTTACAATCTGCAATGTTTCCCAGCGCTTTTTAATTTGTTCACAGTGTCGGTCTGTCACGGCAACTCGCGGTTTTTCTTGGACGCGTTCCTAGAGTTCATCATTTCTTACTTCCCCACTTCTTTTTTTGGAGAGTTTGTATTAAAAACAAACTCTCTGCTGTGGTCTGGATCTGAAGTTGACCCTCTTTTCATCCCGACAGCGTCGTTCACGTGGAACATTTAAAAAAAATTCTAATTAGGCATTTCTTCCGGTTTTATTCGGAATAAGGGGGCAATGTAAACCCACCTAATGTCTGAGTTTATGGCAGTGCAGAACCCAAAGAATCCCAGTTAAAACACACATTCACCGACCCCCAGAATCACTATCACAGTCTGTCAGTCTTTGTCGGACTTTTTAATCTCCCACGAAATTGAAGCAGAGTGAGCATCTGTTCGCACTCAAAGATAGGTTATCCCCCTCTTTGCCCAGTTCACTGGGTGAGGTACGTTTCCTGGGAGACGCAGGTCCGGTGGGTGACAAGTGAGAGGCGGTGAGGTGACTTGTAATAATAATTGAAGAACGCATCACTGTGAGTATCCGTATGCGTATTTATCAGACAGACATTCTGCCTGTTCAGACTTATGAGACGCGTGAGAACAAAAAGAAGATGAAACATTCAGTGACTGTGTTTTTGTTTTTGTTCGAACATTCTGCCCAAAGAACGGCGGCAGGTGAGGAAAACAGGTGAGTTAGATAATAATAATAATAATATTATAAATAAATTAACATTAATAATAATAAAGTGTCATTATTATTATTATAAGATAAGTCAGCTTCTAATACGTAATGACGTAATAATTCATGAGGACCATCAGCTTTAAATGGACAAAGAATGAAAAAGTTCCTCTTCCACAACATTACAACTAGTCCAACCGCGAGGGCGTATATCCCAGAAGAGCCCCCACCCTGCCTGGTTGAACTCCTCATATACCTCCTCACCAAAGCGCCCACTATTGATTAAAGTATGAACTATTATATAAAAGATAGACGTCCTCCAGATGATTCAAAATGTCATGATGAACCAACCCTCCTTAAAATAAAAAATAAAATAAAATAAATGAAGAGGAAAACAGAACACGGGCTTAAAGGGACTGACCTCAACCGCCCATCGCTGCACTGATTGTTGCATTTACTGTTGTTATTATTATTAATGATGAAGATTATGATTATATTATCATCAGATATATCACCCGTTGTCTTACATTATATTGTGTTGTATGACAGTTCCACATGTTGTCACACACACACACTACACACTCTGTGTTTGTGTGACTGTTAATCACGGCACGTCTCTTTGTGTTTTTGTCTCGTACTGCAGGCATATTTCCCCCACGGAATAAATAAATAAATAAATGAAATGACATTGAAGGAAAAGTAGAAGGTACAACTTTCCCAGAATCAATGCGGTTCTTCAGGGAAATGACCAACAGAACAGTTTTGGAGTCCTGGTGTTGGACTGGCCTCGGTTCATACGGGGATTCAGACTCTTACAACTATAACCATCGACATGTATTAAGTTTCTGAAGCGTCGTCACGCCAGTCAATATCAAGAAAAGGTTTTCACGTGGGCAGACAGATTTTAGGGCTCCTGAGCGGCGTCGGCGTCTGATGTCACGTTTGTAGAACGGCAGAAGTAGAAGTGAAATACCTCCGACAGTCGGATCTCTTTGGCGAGGTCCTTAATGAGCTGCGACGGTTTCATGTTCTCTGGAAGTTCATCCTCGTGTTCCAGGAGGGCCTGTTCCAGAGAAAGCACAGAGGCTGTCAGTCAGGATGTCAGCGCCTCAGACGGCCGGCTGACTGGATCTACTGGTGTGTCCGTACCTGTTTCTTAGTCCAGGCCCTGAAGGCCCCGTTGATGATTTTGGCCCCGTGGATCAGGTACGGGGCCGGCTGCTTGTTCGCTTTATGTAAACCTGCAGAGAAATGAAAGAATCGTGAAGCTGAAGTTAGTGACAAACAGACCAGATCAGTGATCAGATCAGTGTTAGACGCGGCGTGAGGCACCAGGAGAATGTTTCCCCCCGACACGTGTCAAACTCAAGGCCCGCGGGCCGCATCTGGTCCGCAGAAAAATGAAATCTTAGACGAAACCTAATTTCTATAATAACCTGTCGGCTAATAAACAGCAAAAACGCCACAGATACTACAAATCCCAGAATGCACCCCGAGAGCGCCGGCTCTCTCCGCCTCCCCGCTAGTCTGATGTCAGAAATCGCTGTTATTTCAGTCGCTTTAAAAAACTTGAGGCCAATCCTGAGAAGAGATGCTACGGAGAGGGAGGTGGATGAGGAAAAATAATCTAAATGATTAATTATAAAGTATTATCAGGAAATAGAAGGTAATTTTTAATTAACTGGCGAGCGCGTTCATGTCCTCCAGACGCTCAACATCTGTCGGATGCATTAAGAACAAGAAAACGCATGTTGCTTACATTTAATGTGAAATACACCTTTTCTGAGGAGCAGCCGCTCCTGGCTGCAGGAACAGATACGAGGAGCTACAATCTACTTTTACTCTTTTGCTGTGACAGAAGAAACGGTTTAATCAGCCCGACCATTTACCAAGGCTCAGTTAAAGATCCTTTTTGTTGATATTGCTCATTAAATAGAGAAGCATTTTAAATGTGACTTGCAAAAAATATAGTTTTCTGGTTGTTGTTGATGCCCGAGGAATAAATCAGAAATGATTCCATGAGACTATGCTGATGGAGAGGCAGACATCATAAACACTTTGAGATGTGATCCAAATGTAATATTATTATTATTATTGTTATGATTATAAAAAAGAATTATTCCGATGTGTTTTTGAATTTTATCGGTAATTTGACTCGTAATCTTTAGTTCCCTTGGTTTGTTCAGAAATCCAAAAAATGAGCAGAAAAGGAAATAAGAAAAATATTGTCATAGTACCATAATAATAATATTAAATGTGGATAAATTCGACCACTGTGATGGAGTTTGACGACCGTGTCAATGATAAGGGAGATTCCACAAACTGCTCTTCATCACTGGGCATCAACTAAATCAATAAATGATCGGAATGTGGCTGCAGCCCTTCTGGCTCTGCAGCAGCGCAATGAAACGATGTATGTTTAAAGGGCAATACCGCGTAATACTGATTAAAGGAATTCTTCATTGACCCTTCACTCAAAGATTTATCTACGCCTAATATTTAAGGTTATGTCTAATAGTTGTAATAAAACTTGTGTGTATTCAAATACATTTCTGCTTCAAAATATTTTGTAATTTCCTGAAAATGACACATGTGAATCGATCTCATACATTTGAACCAGGTCGATCCTGGTTGCTCCGCCGTGAGACACATTTAGAAGTTTTCATATTTTACATCCGATTCAATCGAATTGTTTTCACAATTAACTGATTTAGTTGATTCTATGGAATCTGAATACAGACATTTTCAATACATGATGATTTAAATTGTATCAAATAGATTCAAGTACTTAAACTTGAACTATAAAAATCTATCAGATTTTCTAAAAAATATTGCATTGATTTTTAATTCATGGTTAAAATCAATTAGTTTTGATTAAAAAATAATAATAATAAATACCCCTATAGTTATAAATATGTCCCTGTTATAGGTGACGTATCGGGTACCAGGCATCTTTGTTTGCAGAGGTATTATACACATAATAATAATAATAATACATTTAATTTATAATTAATTTACATTTGGATCAAATCTCAAAGTGCTACAAAGTAAAAGCAGATAAAAGCATCAATAAAAAATAAAATAATAACTATATAAAAACATGACCAAAAAGCAGCAATGTTAATTAAAGTTATAGGTTCTGCTAAAAAAGGAAAGTTTTAAGTCCTTTTTTAAATGTGTCAGTCATCTGTGGAGCCCTCAGATGGTCAGGGAGGGCATTCCACAGACCAGGGGCAGCAGAACAGAAGGCCCGATCACCCATGGTGCTGATCTTAGTCTGGGGGAGGGGGAGGAGGAGGCGGTATGAGTGGGTAGAGCGGAGGGATCGTGTTGAGGTCAGTGCCAGTGCACATTTTAGTTTTATTTCTCATGATTGGTTTCTTCATTCATTAGTGTCTCCTTATTATTGCTTCCAGGAGACACTTTTGAGATTGACTGTGAAAGCGTTGTTGTTTGTCATGAAAGCTAAAAAAGAAGAGTTTGACTGATCTTGGTTCCAAATGGGAATTATTTATAAAAGCATCACGTCAATCATTTCTGTGGACTGAAAATCAACAGCAAACACAAATTCAGTTTAATAACCATATGGTTACTTATGGTCCCATCCACGTCAGAACATTTGAGTTCTTTCACAGTATATACACATATATGTATATACAAATAAAGTGACTGAAGAATTATTTGACATTTTTAAACAACAGAAATGTGGTTTTGAGTGTTTTATGTCAAACTTCAAATATCTTTATCAGATAAAGCCGCGCCAAAGTTTCCATCCAACGGAACGCAGAATGGGATAATGAGAATGTGACGTTGTTCATGTTCATCGGGTTGGACCTTGGATTATAACTTTGTATCACACAGGAATGGATGTAAACCAACGCCTGCATAAAACTGGGAGGAGGAAGTTCCACTCAGACCTCCGGTCTTCTCTCCTTTAATGCCTCCTAAACAGTCAAAGTCGGAGCCTTTACGTCTTCACGTCTTACAGTGAGCCACTTCTAACCCAGTAGAATTGCAAGAACCAGCTCCAGTGAACCCGATCATTGCCAGCTCTTTATAAATGTCCCTTTTAACAAACAACGGCCCAAAGTATTTATTTGAACCTCAGCAAACAAACAAACTCTGGAGTTCAAAATTAGCAGTGATTTATAAGTTATATATGTAACTATATATTGGCCCATGGATATTCTAAAACACCTAACGTAAACATACTTGATTTCTTGTGTGTAGTGGGAGGGGGAATGTAAACCGTCAAAGTAAAGTGTTTCTACAATACCGAAATCTGTCTTCACTGAAACTCTCATTTGTTCGCCAACACGTCTACTTTCATTTTGCAACAATCGCAGTCAAGCCCTTTTTAAAGCTCTCACTGATGTGGGCCCTCGCCATAATTGAGAGAAACATGACTTCTGTTCCCCAAAAGCCTGTGTCGTTATTGACAGTTGCCGATAAAGGTTATTTTGAATGGTCCGAGGCAGAAAAAAAATGCAACAGGCTGTCTTGATCATTTTTACCAGTTTGCTGAAACTTCTTTTAAAAAAAGGTGTCGGCATATCTGGACTCGTAGGTGTCTAGAACGCCGTGGACGGTCTTGCCAGACTATTTAGCAGAGAGAATTGTGGGTAAGCGAGCTACGTTCGACTGTATAGAGTGTTAGTTTTAAAGCAAGCTGCGCTCTGTTAGCAGTAAGACCCTCTGATTCCTCCTTTCTTATTAGCCACAAGCTGCACTTTCTACTTCATGACAACTTATCATTCATTATCCACATAACGCGTCGTGTCGCCGTGGAAACTCAGATAAACAGTAGCCACTTCTCACAGGCGCAGTGAGAAAAGAAGGCGATGGCGTCAGCCGATGGGGTCGAGACCCTGCTACAACTATGCGAATGCTTGAGTCCGCCGACCAAAACGTCTGACACGTCTGCAAACCTTCCGAGCGACCCGGCGGTCCTGAGGCCCATTAGCGATCTTGAATCTCGCTCAAATGACAGAGAATGTCAGGTCATCCGTTCGAGAGTTAACGCTCGAGATGAAAAGAAAAGAAGGTCCACCTCAGAAGGGTAAAGAGCAATAAAACTGAAGTTCTGAAGTGGTCCAGGGGCGAGGTAGACCCTGGACGAGTCACTAGATCATCGCAGAGATCTTGCGATGAACCATTTTGTTCCAACCATTTTGTTCCAACGGGAGATTTAGTCACCGGATCTCCTCTACTGCATGTTTTTGGTCTGTGGGAGAAAGCTGGACAGAACCCACACTGACACGGGGAGAACCTACAAACCCCAAACAGGAAGTCCTCAAGGGCGGAGGTGGATTTGAACCCAGCACCCCCCCCCCCCCTGCTGTGAAGTAGCAGCGCTACCCACTGCGCTTCATTTTGTCTTAGAGAATTAAAGTCTCATTCTAATCAGGTTGTATTTTATCTGACACAGCTTTGTAAAAGCGGCCAATACTATTTCAGAGTGCTGCAGGGTTCCAACTCTTTCAAGGGTTCAAACCCTGTACACCAACCAACTCTCCCCCCCTCCATCCAACCCCGGCTTTGGAGATGTGTCGTTGTTTGAAAGTTCATATATAAATATAATCTGATAGATTCATAGCCGTGATGCTAGTTTTTGCCATGTTAAATTCCATTCACTTATGCTAACAACGTTAGCATTAAGAAGTCACCGGGTGAAAAACGTAGAAATTTGCACATTTACAAAGACCTGGGTGACTTTATATACATGGTGACTTTCTCACCCCGTGACATGTAAGGAGGTCTTTGGCTGGATAGCCAGCATCAGCTGGAGCGCACAAACTCAAATAGTGCATGTTTACAAAAATATATACGAGGTTTAACTCATAATTGAAACACAAATACTTCACACATCTACTATTTGACTCATGTGTAGGAAAGAAGAATTGCTTAACAGGGAAACTAACTTGCAAAACAATATTCATTGTGTTTGTGCCAGACCCTCATCAGGACAATTTTCCAGAATAACATTTTATTTTTCCCATGTGTTTTCCATGACAGGAAAATTGGTCAGTGATTTTCCAGGTTTTCCAGCACGAGTGGGAATCCTGCATTGTGAAACGATGTCATTTTTGACCAAAATTTACTAAAATAAATACCGTGGATCAGCTCCTCTGCTGGGTCGTTGTAGAATAAAGACTTTTTAGACATTTACATCATCCTGCTAACCAACAAACAAACCGGCGTCTACTAACTAACTAACTCACTCATTCACTCTCTCACTCTATCACTCACTAACCAACGTGATTATTTTAGTTTCAACTTTTGGTTAAGAAGCGGCTGGAATGTTGATTTAGGGGAAATTATTATGCGAGCCGAACTTGATCGTGGATTCCTCTTTATTGACTTTTTCATTAGCAGGAAAAGTCCGGGCGAATAATCTAAGTAGCTCCTTCGACCGAAGTGGACTTAAAACCAAAACAGGAAATTATCAATAACCTCAAGTCCAAATAGCAGCACCGGTGAAGTCAGTTATTTCCTGCACTGACAGAGCTGACCTTGAAGTTACAAAGAATAATGGTGAATTAATGGCGAGGTCCTGTGGGTTAAAAGTAGTGCGCTCCGCACACAACGCACACGGAAAATGGTGGAAACATAAACAGTTGGCCCAGGCCAGCTGAGCGGAGTTTAAACACGAGCTCGTAATGGAGCAAGCGATTCTAGCTGGGCCAAACCTTTTGAAGCTAATCATCTGTGAACTCGCCGATCCACCGATTTAATGACTGAAATAATATCGGAGCATCCAGCTCCTCATCTGCGCGGCAGACGCGCGGCCAGAAAGTGAACGTGGAGGTCGGGAGAAAGGGAGATTTCTGACAGTGTTTGTGTTTTCTCCGCTGTCACGCATTCTTCTGGAGCACCGGCCGGCTAATTGAGGATGTAAGTTTATATTAAAAGACCACATATTAGGGCAAACAGAAATAAATTGGAACCCTAAAAATACACCCAACTGATTTAAGTGTTTACCTTTGAATCGCTCCAGGAGATGCCGGCCCACATACCAGCATGCCGTCTCAAAGTTGGAGAAGGGGTTGAGAGTTTTGACCTTTAGCCGCTTCTCGATTTCATACGCTCTGAGGAGAAGAAAGCAACGAGTTCCAGCAAAGCTGCACCAACAGGTTTACGGTAACAAGCTGTGATAAAGTCCTCCTGAAGGTGGAGAACTTATAGAATGGAAATTAAAGAAGTGGAAAGGGGAAACTCCTATGTGAGATGCTCTTATTAAATATGAATAGCAGTAAAAAGACAGTGAATGGGCTGAATTGCGTCCGAACCTCATCTGCATCTCCACACTCAGGTTGTGAACAAAGTGTCCGGAGAAGGCCAGGCAGTCGACCGGCGTCAGGATTGCATTGATCCAACCTGAGGGGAAAAAATAAAATAATTAAGATATTTATCTATTCATATTATTTATTCCTGTAGAATTATTCACCCGTGTGAACAACTCTCCATTATTCACACTAATATTTGAATGTAATATTATCTACACTTATTGACCCTTGACTCAGATTTATTTAATTATTTGGTTATCTTAGTTTTCTACGAACACTACCATGAGAAACACTTCTGGTTCTGTTCACTTCAATGGTCGGAGCTTTTGTTGACACACCTCTTCCATGTTGTCCTCTTCTCTTTCATGAAATATAGGTATTAGATTATTTCACCCGCTGCTGTTGTTGTAAATCTTTACTCATGACCTCTGAACATTTATATTATATTTTTCTTTTTTCAAATTAATATTTTTTAAATTCACTTTTCATGATAATTCTTACAGTTGTACACCTTTTCTTTCAATACAAACTTGATCCCCCAAAAAAGAGAACTGCTTCGTTTTGTCTGCAGTCAGAGATTCTACAACTATGTGGTAATTTTCGCTTTCATGCGTTTAACTCTATGAGGCCGTTTAGACAATGTTATACAAGTGTTATAACAGTGTTATAATGTATGACAGTTTTATAACACCGTCTAAATTATGAAGGCAGCAAAACGGTAATGACAGTGTTATAACAGTGTTATAATGTATGACAGTTTTATAACACCGTCTAAATTATGAAGGCAGCATAACGGTAATGACAGTGTTATAATGTATGACAGTTTTATAACACCGTCTAAATTATGAAGGCAACATAACGGTAATAACAGTGTTATAACAGTGTTATAATGTATGACAGTTTTATAACACCGTCTAAATTATGAAGGCAGCATAACGGTAATGACAGTGTTATAATGTATGACAGTTTTATAAAACTGTAAATTATGAAGGCAACATAACGGTAATGACAGTGTTATAATGTATGACAGTTTTATAAAACTGTAAATTATGACAGCAACATAACGTTAAAAAAGTGTTATAACAGTGTTATAATGTATGACAGTTTTATAACACTGTCTAAATTATGAAGGCAACATAACGGTAATAACAGTGTTATAACAGTGTTATAATGTATGACAGTTTTATAAAAGTGTAAATTATGAAGGCATTACATAAAATTATAAAAGGCATTATAAAAGTGTTATAACAGTGTAATAAAACTGTTATAGCACTTTTCATAACAGTGTTACAAACTAACCAGCAGCAGTTTTTTTTTAGGACTTTTATTTTGATCCTTTTATCGTAGCACTTTTGATACGATTTGTACTTAATTTTCTGGATCTACCAAAAACAGATTTAACGGTAGATTCACCAGTTCTCTTTTATTGCATGTTTTGTTTAGTTTTTTTACTTTTTGGGTAAACTGGAGTAGGGAATCTGAGGGAACCGGGAGAACAGGGTGAGAACATGCAAACTTAACCCCCCTGTAAGGTCCCAGGGACCCAGGGGGGGATTTGAACCTTCTTAGACAAAGGTCCTATCCTCAGAGCCACCGTACTTCCCAAATTCATTTCAGTTTACACACACAAAAAAAAGAGCCAGTTCTTGATTTAAAAAAGAGTGTAAAAAAAAACTACAATGATCAGCTAATTCTTTCAGAGATAAACATAAACTTGATTTGACTTATTCAAACTTTTCCCGG
>JBBDHG010000136.1:52500-380000 GCA_037951165.1 Lophius americanus
TGTTAATAGTAATATAATAATACATTTAATTTATAATGCACTTTACATTTGGATCAAATCTCAAAGTGCTTCTCCAAACGCTTATCACATTTAACAAGAACATTAATATTTCATATTAGGCATGAGCTAATGTCTATTATAATTGAATTCCTTAAATAAAAGCAGTGAGTTGAAACTTTTTTAAATCTTATCTAAAGGTTAAACTGTCAGCTCTTTTATCGGTTTCCTTTTTGTTTTTTGGACATTTGGATGAAGAGAAATAATCCGCCGTAACGTTTTTTTTTACCTGGGAAACGTCCGGCTGCGAAGCTCCTTGATGAAAACCTGACTGCCGTTCTGAACAGCTTTGATGTCCGTGCTTTGCCCCGTGTCATGTTTGCTCCAGTTCTTTTTCTTTTTCACTGGATAGCAAAAAAGAAACACTGATCAACGTCTAGAATGCCCTCGGTTTACGTTTGAAACGAGCTTTGATCTGTTTTTGCAGGAGAGAAATCAGAGGACAGCAGGTTCTTCAGGAAAGACAGCAACAATTAAGACAAGAAATAGTTCTTACACGTGGATTTGCCGTGGGTCTTCTCGCAGTTTGGACAGTGATATATGTCAATATCTGGAGCGTCATCTTCATCCACCTCAACGCAGCTGAAACAACATAAGACAGATTTTTATTTATCTCATTTAAATGTTTCTGAAGATGCTCGAAAAATTAAAATCAATCACAATTACTTTCTCAAAGTAATGGTAATTTTATAAAAGAGTGAAAACCCGAAGAGGACCTCTTAATATGACAGGCAAAACATAAGAGAGAACCAGAATAAATGAAAGAAAAGTGTAAATCCGCTCCTACAAAAATCTGTTCCAGCCTCTGAGGATTCTTGAAAAATGATAAAATACGTCAAACATGGGAAGAAAAAGAATAACCTCGGAAAGATCTAACATGAAAATATATCCTCCCATTATTTGACATGACTGCACAGATTTTATAGGGATGGAAACTCCCGTGATTCTTTTATCTAAAACTTTACTTATGAAACTCTGAGTGTCCGACGGGGAGAATCGGAGGAGGGTTTATGTAGGCGGGTTTAGGCAGAAAAGGTGAGTAATTATGTAAAAAGATGTCGAGAATAAGAATCATTATTATATGTGTAAAATCATTTTTAAAAATTCATTTATTTTTAAATAAGTGAATAGATGAGGTCGTTCTTTAACTGTAAATGAAAGTACAAATGTTTCTATAGACAGATATCAAATTTCAAAACAGTTCCCAGGAATATCATTTTGGCTCTTTTTTAAAAAACATCGCACTTATGCGCAAATGTATTTTTGTACAGTGGTGACTTGAAGAAGCAAATGTTCATCGAAGACGTTGATCGCGGCCCTCAGCAGCATCCAGTCTTTGTCATTTCCAGTGAAGTGAAACATCAACCATGAAGAAATCAAAATACTTAAAGCGTCCTTTAAAATCATTCACGGTCCAGAAGAGAAGGTACCTTGACCGGGTCACAACTTGCGGCGCGGAGCAGAACAAAGGGGCGGGATAAAGGAGGACGTTCAGGAGGCCATGAATGCCTCCTGAATGAAAGCACTGAGTGCAACAGCGCTCCAGAGGGCGTTGGATGGACATGTGGACCTGGAAGTGCGGATCTTGTACCGCAGACGTTAACAAAAACAAAAACCCCACTTGACTGATAACTGAAGAATCGCTGAGTGATTTAGAAACACTCTGTTACCTGACAATAACTTCAGGATCGTTTAATGAACATTAGGTGGGTTTACGTGGGACCCCTTTCTCCTATCTGAATAAAACCTGACGATCCACAATCCCGTTCATAAGGTGGCGATAATTCTACAATGAGCTGGCCGCCGACCGCCAACAAGCGCCCAGAAGAAGAATACGACAAAGAGGGCGTGGACAGGAAGTGACGTTTCGTCCATCTAAACCGTCCAACTATGTTGAACTCTTTCAAAGTTGCGATGATTATATGACTCCCCGATGTAAACCGGTACCGTTTTGAAGTCTCCCTACTTCAAATGCGTCTGCGCTGAAAAGACCCAGCCGGAGGATTAGATCACGACGCTGGGCATGAACAGATACAACTCAAACACAGAAGTTTCAGAAACAGCGTTTACATGCGGCGACTGGATATCATGAAGACTTTCATGAAAGGACTTAGACTTCCTCCTCGTAAAGGAATGAAATCTCATTGTTAAAAGGACTTTTCCCTCATAAAGGGGCGTTTACACGCAACATTTTCTTTCCAATTAGGCGTGTTTTCCCGAATATATTAAGAATTAAAATGTCTATGTAAACCCGCCTACTGAGAGCAGGCGTTGGTCGTCGTCCTCCGATGAACTCTGACCCTGACGTCGATGTCGGTTGATTCAATGCGACAGAATTAAAAATGTAAGACGTTAAAGACGAGACTTTAATGTCTTACATTTAAGAATCCCCATCAGTATGAAGGACAGGATGGGGTTGTGACGTTTGGATGACATGTTATGAGTGCGGCTCACAGCTGGGTGATTGATAAAGCGGCTAGTATTAGCAGTTACTAGCTGACTTAAGGAAGAAGAAAAAAGTGTTTTGAAATAAGGGAGACGGGGGAAACATCCGGGATCTCCTCCTTGTCTTCACAGCGGATGAAATCAGCCGCCACATAACAAACCCGCTCACAAACTGTCCATGAACGTATCTTACCGACCATTGAGGCTCCGCCCCATCCTACCACCGTTAGCCGCTGCATGCATGGCGTGAGTGGGACCAAAACGTCTCAATCAGAGAAGCTTTTACATTAAAATCTATCCATAGAAAAGAGCAAAACAATCGTAATTGTTTTTTTTGTTTTTTTTATCACAATGGAGGTAAAAGTTTGAAATAATTGCTGTAATCGTTTGAACTGACTATCACGCAGTCTAACCTCCAGGGAACCCAGGCAGCGACGTCCACGACACTGCTAAAAGTAAAAGTTGAAATTGATGGCCTCGATGAGATTCATAGAAAAACTGAACAACAAATAAATATAAAATCTGTGGGTAATATTAATGTTTCTCGTTTGGACGACGTTGTAACTCAATGATCCGGCGGTGACATCCTCAAAACCAATTGGTTGTTTCATCTTAAAGGTTCCAACATGTCATAATACGTCGCAACATCTTCAGGATAAACTTCTGTGCCTTTTTAAAAAAAACAAACGGTCATGATAAGGTAATGGTAAGGTCATGGTAAGGTCATGGCCGCCCAGAGTTCATCCATGCGTCTGGGGAATGATGCTAACCTCTGTTGTCTGATCCCACAGAAGAGCTTCTGTATCACAAACTGCTGAAAATGTCCGTGCTGGTTGTGATAGAAAGGTGACATCACACGGTGACATCGCACGGTGACATTGCACGGTGACATCGCACGGTGACATCACACGGTGACATCACACGGTGACATCACACGGTGACATCACAGTGACGTTTAGGTGTCCTCACAAAATGACGCGGATGGTTTTAATCTTATGGCGGATTGGTGTGGATGTTAAACTACACCTTTGCTCTCTGTTTCCTCACTCCGGTGTCGTCCGGGTCCAGAACACATTCCCAGTCTTTTCTAGTCTAGTCGCAACTCAAGATAAGATAATATTTACAAAGATCAGTTAAGTCAAGGGGGTCGATCATAAAACGTATTTTCTTCTCCACTTGAGTCTCTGTCAGGAAGGATGAGTAGATTGTCACACGTTGTTTTCATGCATCTTTCAAATAAAGTCCTGATTAGTTTTGAATGGCGGTTGTTGAAAGAGTTCAGCAGCGATTCACGGGAGACCCGGTAAAAACAGAAACGCTTGCTTCTTCAGCTCCTTAACGTAAGTGAACTGGGAGTTTCCCGGAATCTTTCCCACTTTCCCCACATCTTTATTTTGCCACCCACTCGCTTTCACTGAAGGCAAAGATGATAGTGGGCGGGTCGGCGTGTGGGGGAAATGCCCGTTAGCGGCGCGGAGCAACAGATGTGTCGGCATTTACACCGGCAACTTTTTACACCCTCAAAATTCCATTCACTATCTAAGAAGCGTGACAGTGTGGGTGCTTGTGTTTTTACAACACAAGAGATTCACATCAGAAGTGTTCCGATGAAAGGGCTTGAGATCCACGCTTGTGCCAGGAACACCAACTCGGTTGAGATGTGTTTCTAACACTGAATAAACTTAGGCCAGTTTGTCTGACAGTTTCATTGGCTGGGTTTACACTTTCCTTCATTCTGATTAAAATCATTACAGTAGACTGTTTACACGAGTTCTGATCTAGTAGAATCAGGTGTTTACACGAGTTCTGATCTAACAGAATCAGGTGTTTACACGAGTTCAGATCTAATAGAAACAGGTGTTTACACGAGTTCTGATCTAACAGAATCAGGTGTTTACACGAGTTCTGATCTAACAGAATCAGGTGTTTACACGAGTTCTGATCTAGTAGAATCAGGTGTTTACACGAGTTCTGATCTAACAGAATCAGGTGTTTACACGAGTTCTGATCTAACAGAATCAGGTGTTTACACGAGTTCTGATCTAACAGAATCAGGTGTTTACACGAGTTCTGATCTAACAGAATCAGGTGTTTACACAAGTTCTGATCTAATAGAATCAGATGTTTACACGAGTTCTGATCTAATAGAAACAGGTGTTTACACGAGTTCTGATCTAACAGAATCAGGTGTTGACACGAGTTCTGATCTAATAGAAACAGGTGTTTACACGAGTTCTGATCTAACAGAATTAGGTGTTTACACGAGTTCTGATGTAGTAGAATCAGGTGTGTACACAAGTTCTGGTCTAATAGAATCAGGTGTTTACATGAGCAGTGATCCAACAGAATCTGGTATTTAAAAGTATTGATCTAATCTAATTTTATTCTGATTTGGCTTTCTTTCCTATTCCATTTGGAATAAAAGGGGCCCATTTGAACCCTCCTACCGAGAATAAGATAAACATCTCACCGTGACTCAATGGAACAGGTTATATAAAATACTTAAATCCACAAAACTTTAAAACTTGAATCCCCTCTGACGAAGAACAAACCTCGTCTTCTGATCATTAGAGGATAAGATTTAACGGCAGGAGTTTCAGTTGACTTATGTAAATATATGTTTTTTTTTAAAAACGGATCTGTTATAACGGAGAAGATTCCGGCCTGCTCAGGTGTCTCATCCTAGAATCTTGGCATTCAGATCCAGCAGGATTATTATATGCTTACAATGTCAGCCAGACTACCGGGTCAGGCTATCTTGTCCTTCAGACAGAACCACAGCGGCCAGAACTTCAGTCAGACATAAAATAAGGATCGACTTCAGAAACAAGTGGGGCAAAGGTAATATTTTCATTTCTCTAACACCCACGGGGAACAAAGATCCAGAACCAGCACAGATCCAGACTGACTCTGCAGACAGGTTTTCGCACATTGTGGAATTCAGGTTCTCCCGACTTTATGTTCTCTGAGTCTGTCTGTTTCAGAGGTCTATTATTATAAGATATTACACAATCAGCCATAATATTAAAACCACCTGCTCATACTGTGTGCTCTGGTACCTTTCTATCAGAACTTTTTCAGCAATTTGTTATACAGTAAGATCAGACAACACAAGCTAGCCTCCACCGACCATTTGGATTTATGAGGTAGGTTCTGACCAGTACAGACAAGGAACACACAACAAGACTTAGAGTTCTGGAGATGTTCTGGCCCAGTCTTCTAGCCCTCATTATATGGCCCCATGTTCCAACCCATCAACTATAAGACAGTTTTCATTTGCGGTCTTATTTATCCCGCCCACTGACAGAGATAACAAAAGTTAACCAGGTAATCAGTATATTGTTGACTTCCCCTGTCAGAGTTGTCTGTTAAATGTTTTAAATGTCGAGGTTTGCCGTTGAAGGAATGCATAAAACACCGTAAAGACGTAAAGAAGGGATTCTCTTGGTTTATACTTCACCAATGTTCTTACAAATTCTGATTACTATGTTGTCTTCAGTAATTCTACTTATTACCAGTAGCACGGAATTAAATCACATCCGTTAATATTGTTATTTTATTAATAGTGATATTTTACGAGTTGATTGATACGCAGAATCTGGACAAAACCGGACCAACGGTTAGGAAGTTAAGTCGAAAAAAGTTTTTTTCTCCCCCCAAATACTAGCCCCCCCTAGTGAGTAAAATATGAACCATTAGAGTAAAACCAGATGTATTATGGGTAGATCTCCTGGAGTGGATCTATATTTGAAAAAAAATAAAGCTCGCCGACTGTCGTAAACATACAACCGACCTTTCCCAAAATCAATCCACTTCTTACGCACACTAGAATCTACGTGGGTCTAACTTGGAGAATGATCAATGAAATAGTTTTTAAGCTGTGGCGTTAACAGGAAGGGCCTTTGGCAGACGCGGCGATTCCATAATGTCTCCGCCTTTTCAGTGACTTAATATTGGTGAGAAAGTTTGACGTCAGACGTATAGAACGAAGAACAGTCCTCATCTCAAAGGCCATAGCTAAAGACGTGCTTCCCCTGAACTTTGATGAAGGTGAGGTTATTTTAAGGGATGAAAGTTGTTGAGCCTGAGTTTACTGTATCTGGAGGAACTACACAAAGTGAAAATGAAGATCTGCAAAACTTCTTTAGCCTCCGCTACATGAACAGAACAGGTGATTCGCTGTGGCAACCCTGAAAGGGAACAACCGAAAGAAGAAGAAGAAGAAGAAGAAGAAGAAGAAGTTGTTAGTGACCACGGAATAGTATTTTTGATTGAAATTCCAAAGCCCAACATACAGACAGCAGATAATCGAGTAGGTAATCCTCCTGATGACTGAATGGCACCAGAGGGAAAAAGTTTGGAAATAAAATACGTTTAAATGGGCTTGGTTTCAAAGCAGCACTCTGTGGCACCGTAAACGTTCTGCCTCAGTGTTCGGAACAATTTCAGTTGAAACCAAATTAGAGTGGAGAGTCCAAGAATGAGAACAAGCTATCTTTGCCCAATTCATTCAGAGAAAAGTGGGATTATAACGAACCCAAAAATTCATAGAATCTGAATTCAGAGTCAATTCACTTTTCCTGTAGTGGTTGTGCAGTTTCACTTTCTCTATATTACATTTATTCACAATGTTTTCATCCTTTCCATAATCGCCCATAAAGCGGCTGAGTATTCGTAGGGATTACAGATCCATTGCATTTGAAAGGACCCAGACATTATCATATTAACACTGTTTCAAGGACATGACATGATCTTTTCATCACAATAATATTGTTGATCCAAATTATTGCTGTGAGAATAAATCATCCGATAAAAGCAGGTACTGTGGCAGGCCCGTTGCTATTTATTCCTATTCATCCGTCCTTCATTGCGACTTTTCTATAACTCATGTAATCAGACATCGAATGAAATCAAAATGGGTGTATCTCACTTTTCATCTCGCTTTGGATTAAAGCATTTAGATACAAGGTTCAATTTGACTGATTAGATTGAGAGTAAATAGGCATACAACCATCCATTAATGTCTGAGTTATTGCCAGCTTCCAAATCTACCGAGGACTCCAACGAACTACGTGACTATTTCTCAAACGCTCTGTAGTCAGTCGTCTCCTGCGCCTTCCACTTAAGCGTCTCTGTTCAGCCCGCTGAGCCACCAGCCCTCACCCCCAAAGAAACATCGAAGAAATCAAAGGGACGGTTTTAGATCTATCTTAAATGCTGCAAAACCGGTAATGTCACCAAAATGTAATCCCGTCTACGATATTCCAAAAACTACCTCTGGTTAAAAACAATTCACGCAAAAGCATCGTTCAAAATACTGTGCAAAACTGCACAAACTCCAGTAACGCACTGTGTTTACGTACGTCGGAAAAAGACTTGATTGCATCTGTAATAATGTTGAAATTAAGGAAATAAATGATAAAATACTTTAAGATACACCCATCAACTACATGTGAAAAATCCCCAGAACAATACTATCTGAGGTATGACCCATAAACGCAAAATGACGCATCACAGTATTAACCTAATATCAGTTTATATCCACGGACACAAAATATGCAAAGGATTCATTTTTGCCTTATAGCCAAAGGCACTAGATTGTTGAAAGTATTATTATTATTATTATTATTATTAATCTGTACTTGAGATTTGTTAAAGAAATGAAACCAAGCACCCACATTAGCCAACGACCGACCTGGAAATAAAAACTATTAAAGAACCTTCATAGCAAAACGTACTACTCCGGTGTTTGGTTGTAGAATGTGAATAAAAATATTGGATAGTACTTTAGACCTGCTACGAACCAGCTCCACTACAAAAGTCCTTTAATACCATGAGGCACCACCGCTGAAAGTTTTCTAAAAAACAAACCCTCAAACAGTTATTCTCTGGAAACAAGCCAACGCAGACTGATGGGCTGGAACCCATTCCTACCGTAGGTCCCCAATGATGATCTACATATAAGATGGGAATAAAATTAGAGCTGGAATAGACAAAAGTACAACTAGTACAGCCATAACATTAAAACCAGCTGTAAGTCCCTCTTTTGCAGCAATTATCTCAAATCGGACAACTCTGGATTTTGAGCTCTTCAGATAAAACATACTTTGTACACAGAAAAAAAAAACCTTTCACCAGCAGAAGTTCTCCGATGACTCTGCAACTGTCAGCCTCACCACTGATGGAGATGACAGGAAGTGCAGAGAAATGACCCGGGGATTTGTTGACTGGTACCAGTGGAACCACCTCCAGCTCAACATGGGGAAACCAATAAGATGGAGGTGGACTTTGGTATGGGCAGACAGACCCCACCCACACCAGTGACCATCCAGGAAAGTATCTGGGTGTTCACCTGATCAATAAAATGGACTGGACGATAAAAACGATTTCCACAGTAACAGCCAGAGTAGACTCTTATCTGTTTAGGAGACTCAGGTCCTTCAGAGGGCAGGGGGCCCTCACCAGGACCCTCTATGACTCAGTGGGGACTTCAGCCAACTCTTTTATGGAGTGGTCTGGTGGGACGGCACGTTTCAACAACAAACAAGGAAAGACGCAACAACATGATCGAGATGGCCAATTCCATTCTGGGTCACCCACTAGTACCTGTGGACAACCCACCACAGGCAGGACGGAGCGTCTTCTCCTGTGACAAACTGCAATAGTCTGTCACAGATTTATTGCAGTCTCCAGACTGCAAAATCCACCAAGATTGTAAAAGTGGTGCGATGTTCCGGGTGTAACATCCTCATCTGTGCTACACACTTTTGTACGACAGCTGCTACCAGTGAAACACATCTGTTCTGTGTGACAACTCTCCACAGACGGATAAAGGATTATCTTGTTCGTTCCAGCAGCAGATGATAGTCGGAGGATAAAAGTTCCGACCTCATCACTACTTGCAGATATCTTTACGTAGAGATATTTGGGGCTGATGAGCAAACGCCTGTGGAGCCCCCTAAACCGAGCCTTCAGGTGGGTGCTGGGGTGTCGGCAGTGCTGAAGGAGATGGCAGCCATATACTGTCAGCAGGAGACATTACGCCGATCGGTTTTGCTTAGAATGGAGGTCACGAATGTCTCCGTGATTTTACCATTCAGTTCAAATCATATTGCACTTAGCAGCCGGGATAAATACACTGCCTTGTACCCCAGCAAAAAATGGCTCTGCATGTAACAACTAATCACAACTCTGATAATCACAGACACACAATTCCCCATAACGCCACCTCTTAAAGGGCCAGGCCCGTCTTAATACAAGCTGCAGCTAAGCTTGTATGTTTTGCCGCTGAAAATGTGACCGAGTGAGGCTGTGTCACCGATGGAGGTATAACATCAACGCCAACGTTTGTCCTCAGGACAGCAAAGCTCAGCCTCTTCCCCTCTGTCCTCTCAGATGATCACAAACTGGTGAGAAACATCCCTCAGGATTTCCCTGAGCTCATGGCGTCTCTTTGGACAATTGGTCCAAATAACCATGAAATGAATCCAAAAGAATGTTCAGTTAATATCACAAATGACAAAAAGCAGCAAATGCAACCGAAGTAAAGACATCCTCTTCTCCTCCTGGTGACAAACATTATTAAAGGACAAAAGTTTAGGCAACGCATTAATAGTCTCATCGAATGAAAAACAAAATCTAACATAAGGTAATGTTAAATCTGTTTATTTACCGTGCTCAAACGGTCAGAGGGTGAAACATTGTTTGCTGATGTTGTGTTTGCTGTCTGTGAACCAACAGAGTCACACTGTAATAAGCTGTAATTCCTGTAACAAGCCATCATGAAGCAATGCAACCCACCGCTTCGTTTGTAAACTGGATTACACTAAACCATAAAAGCAAACCAATTATTCACAGAAATCTAACCTTTTATTCAAGTATCTACATTTTAAAGTCATTTAATTCTCCACATAGAACAAATGTTTTTTTTCTCTAAATTGTGTGTCTCATAATAATTTGAAATTCCTCTGACTAAAAGGTAAGTGAAGCATTTTTGCAATCCAATTGTATATTTTTACTGCTTCAACTGTTTCAGCAGGAACTCTGAGGTGGTGAACAGGTACTTCCTGTTTGACTGGGGTATAAATATGAGGTGACACAGGCCTGATTCTCTCTGAGGTTCTTCACCATGATGAAGACCAGAGAAAACAGCAATGAGGAGCAAAGAAAAGTTGTAGAGCTGCACAGATCTGGCAATGGAGACAAGAACATCTCTCAGCAGTTCAAAATGTCAGTTTGAACAGTTAGATCAATAATGAAGAAGTTTAAAAAGACTGGAGATGTTAGACATCAGCCTGGAAGAGGACGTGTCTGTAAACTGACCCCGCACACTGTGAGGAGGATGGTTGGACTGGCTAAAGACTCTTCAAGGATCACAGCTAGAGAGGTCAGTTGACTGTTGGGGTCAGAAAGTCTCTCTAACCAGCATCAGACGGCGCCGACAAAAACACCAGATGTTTGGGTGGGTAGCACGAAAAAAGCCTCTGCTATCATCATCACACATGTTAAAGCTCCCACAGTTTGACAAACACCACTGGGACTTTCTCTGGAAAAAGGTCAGGGGTCAGATGAGACCACAGTAGAGTTTCGACAACAAACATCTATGATGGCTGTGATGTAGCAAGAAAGAGAGCAGTGTTTCCCATAAATAGGCTCTTCTTGGCTGGCCTGCCCAGGTAAACTGTGACGCACCAACGGTTGATAAAATCCAGCGCTGGGGAGATGAACACAGACCGTGGACACATGAGAACAGCCGGAGGCTGCCGTTTGTATTTGTCTATTTATTCCGCTCATATTCTGCTGTTTTAAGCAGAATATGAGCGGAATACAGAGCGGAATACAGTTTATTAACTATAGTATATAACTATTCCACTTAACATGCATTTGTCAGTTAAACTTGAGAAAGTGTTTGTTAATGAGACGCTGCTTGGAATATTTTTATTGATAAAGAGAGGCAAGCTCTTGGCGCTCCTCTTTAATTAACAGATAAATTATTGCTGATATATTTTGCGTCTCTCTGTGAACACAGCCACCACGGAACATGTGATGGGCTGATCAGGGCTGACAAAGTTTCATCTTCACTTCGGAATGAAGTACCATTAGTGTATGAAACACAGGAATAAATTGGAGGAGAACCGATCCCTAATACGCTACTTTCATCAGGCCCAGTCAGGCCGGGCTTTGAGCCTGGCGCTCCAGAACAGACGTGTATGGTATTGACAGAGGTTGTGCATGCTGCCAAGTTTGATTCTAGTTACATCAGCGCATTAAAAACCCATCAAACACCTATGTGTTCTGTATGTATAGAGAGTATCTAGTCAGTTGATACCGGAAATACTCGGTTTTACTTCCTGGATCTGAGATCCTAGATTTAAATGCCTCAAGGATTAATACTTTTTTTTGTTCAGATTAGATTTGTTCATCTGTATCTATAACCTGCGTCTATCTCTGAGTTGATGTGGAACTACAGGTATGTTCCCGTTGATGTTTTTTGCAAGAGTCATCTGCATATACGAAAACCAAAACTTCATATTTCTGTGACGGACAGCAATTGTGACAATTGCAATTTTCTTCTGAGCACCTTTTGGTTATTTTTAGGTTTTTTCGTGAGAGAGAGCTACATGAGCAGTTCCTCATTTGGGCCTGGCGTTTCCGCTAACCTTGACATGGCCTGTCACTGTTTGTGTCTAGCCACCTTCCTTAAAATCATTCAGACACTTTGCCTCAGCTGCCAAGTCGGAGCTATGAAGGACACCAGAGTGAGATTTTTTTAAAGGGCAGAATTTGATTGCCAACCACCAATAATAAATTCAAAAGGATTAAAATCTACCATAAACCATGTGCAAGGCAGATTTGAATTTTAGCTAACGCTTGATGCTTAAGTCTAAAAGAATGACTGTTGTAGGTATGGCTGGGTGATATATCATCAAAGAATCGCCATCTCTGCTCAGACGTAGGTGCATCGGATTTCTGCAGCAAACATTTGGGTCAACAGAAGACCTCCACTGATGCTCCAGCCTCATTATCTCATTTTTAGAGAACAATAATTCTGAAGGTTTTTAATTCTTAAAACAAACTACAGCAAAAATCCCAACACAAGCTGCTGCTTGTGTTAAGACGGGCCAGGCCTGGCCCTTTAAAAGGTGGCCCTATGGGTAAAGCGTATCTGTGTGGGGGATTATGGGAGTTGTAGTTCGCTGTTTCCTGCACACGTTGCTGTCATTTGGAACCACTCAGTAATAAGGTGGTGTATTTATCAGGCCCATTCTCTGCTCCGCAGCTAGTCAAGATGCTAACGCTGGTATATGACACTAACTCGCTTAGAATAAGCAAAATGCTAGCTTAGTGTTCGCTATGACGTCTAAGTTCGCGATCTACTATCACCTCGCACAGGCAGAAACAGGGGGGGTAGTTTGCAGTAACTCCTAAACTCCTTGTTCAGGTAATTTTACGAACATCTTTTCTCTTTCTACTACTCTATTTCTCCGTGAATTTCAAGAAGAAATGAAGGACTCTACTCGTCTCTATCTCGTTACTACGTGGTGAGATCGTGGAGAGAATCGCAATCTCAATTTAGTGCCAAACAAATCTTACTTTAGCCAGAATCATCCAATCCTAGTTGTGAGGATGAGGAGCGGTAGCTAATAGTTCCTCTTGTTACGAGTATTTCCACTTTGATCCTGCAAAGACCTTCCGGCTGTTGGGGGCTTCCTCAATGCCGTAAGCACAAGCAATAGGTGGGTTTACACAAAACGCCTCATTCCAAACAGATTTAGGAAAGACGCCTGAGAAAGAAACTTCTGCATGTAAACACCCGTGTCCGAAAGAAAAGTCCCTCCCCGAATGAGATCTCATTCCTTTAATAATAATAATCGTTGGCTCTGGGTTTTCAGAATAAAAGCTCGTGATGAGGAGTTTCTGCTTTATGCGTTACGGACGATGTTGATTTTAACATTAAAGGGTGACAAACTTCATGTTTAATGCATAAAGAGAAGAGGAAGACTGCCGTCAAAGTCTCTGACCATCGTTGGATCTGTGTTTTCAGAATAAACGCGGCGTTAAGTCGGTGGATTGATTAACGTAACATTTCTGGTGAGTATAACACGGCCTCACTAATAACTTCATGTTCGATAAAGTCCTAATGATGTAACGTTAGTCAGACTAATCACTCAGAGGTAAGGCGACGCCTTTTCCCCTCCCTCCATCCCCCTCCCTCGTGTCTCCAGTATAGAAGTAAACAAGAGTTGTTATCAGCTGTTTCTTCATTAAAAGCATCACAATCACAGCAAAAACAGCCCCCGTCACACGACAGACGCCCCCCTCTGATGAAACTCTCATCTGTGGCTCCCTTTCATGCTCGTCACTCAGCTGGTGACAGCTCTTCAGATTGATGTGTCGGCGCATTTAAACACCATTTCTGATTAGATCATTAGATATCCTTTAGGATCCATTTCATTCTGAAGAGAGAACAGTATCCATGTAAACCCACCTAACAGAAATTCCATTTAACTTCCATTGTGGTGATATGGCAAATAAACATCTGCAAATGAAAGTGAAACTTCACGGTTAGAGTCCACATGGACGCGACCGTTGACTCTTTTAAAAAACAGCAGCTGAAAACGAGCCAGACGCCAAACACTGTGATGTCTCTGCGTCGAGAGCCTGGAGCTGATGCACCCACAGTCAGCCTGAATATCAAGTCCAGACACATTCATGGGTACGTGATACAAATAGGGAATAACAGCCAGGAGAGGAAAAGAGTACTTTATATCACCGGCATGTCACGACGGGTTACATACTGTATGTAACTACATCCTCCTTATCACTGGTAGTTAGAGAAATCATGTTTATATGTGTTTGGGGTAGTGTCTTCGCCAAATACGCCCTTAGGTGAGGTGTGTTAATGTGTGTAAATATCTCCTATAGACTGAATACATGTGTGTTACAGGACATCTGGGACTAGTAGTGGGACCGGCGCCGGTAAAACGATCAGGAAATCGTTTCGAGAATCAATCCGCAACTGTGAATAATAATAAATGTTCAGCGGAGACACATCATATAAGACTGAAACAACAATAAGACCAGTAGATATGATTCAGGTAAAAGGGTTGGAGGTATTCATATCAAATCAATCTGGCATAAAGTTGTTTGGAAAAGTGGGAATAATAGTAGAATTCTGAACATATACAAATTTTAATATTTTATTCAAAAAGAGCAAAGAACACCTCCTGTAAGTCTTAGCCAAGCGAGTATTTCCAGCGGTCAGCCATAACATTATAACCACCTTTGATGCACTGTGGAGCAGACAGCACAGTCTAGCATTTTCTCCCCACACACACGCCAACACATCTTGAGCGTCCAACACCCTGTTCCTGAGTCACCCGTTATCCTTCCTTGAACCACGTCGGTAGGTCCAAACCACTGCAGACCAGGAACACTTTACTGAGAACTTTGCAGTGTTGAAAGCTCAGGGGAGAATGGACCGCACTCAGAGGATGCAACCAGGGCAGCTCCGGTTTTTCTTGACGTTTATCATTATTAGTTTGATAGTTACTGAGGAATAAATATACTGTATTTCACTGATGAAGGTTCTCTCCAGGATCGAACTTAGTAACGTCTGTAGATGGATCGCTCCCCACAGACATGACTCAGCACAATTTCCGCATCAACTACATAGGAGCTGTAAGTCTGCTCTACGTCTCACGGCTCCCGGCGAGGGGTTGCCTTGCTGGATGCCCTTCCTGAGGCAGCCCCTTACCATTTATCCAGATCTGGACCGAGAGGAGGCTGATCATGTGCACCATCTTTAGCTGGGTGTAGGGGCCCCAGGTAAGATAAGAACTTGGGATCATTGATGTAGACCAGTGGTCTGAGCCCTAACCTGTGGAGCCTCCATCTTAATAATAATTCTGTAAAGTTCTATGAATTATCCATAAAGGGATCCGGACTATCAGATCTGGAATATTACTTGGATCGAGATCACACTTTGATGTGTCTAAGATCTCATGGGATTATAATCATGTAACTTCAGTCCAAACTTTGTGGACTTTGTTCTATCCATCCGGGGGAAAAAAAAAAGATCCACATCACCACCAACATCTCTAATGGATTGTTCATTTCCCCTCTCCAAAAGATAAAACATAAACTCCACTCATTACTGTTTGAGTAATCTTGATAACAAACCAAAACCAGTGAAAACTAGGGGTTCAACTAACGATCGGTGCGGGGAGGACAAGTTTTATGAAATCAGCACTCGTCTGATCAGAGACTCCGGAGGCAGGGCAGCTAACGCTAGCAGGGCAGCTAACGCTAGCAGACCGGCTAAAGCCGGCGGGATATCTTGAACAAGTCCAACATAGAACATATAATGAACTGAACGAGGCTAACAAAGTTCTACTGTGGATCCAGAATATGCCTCAGAATCTAGTAAAGGTTCTTCCTTGGCCATCTCTCCACAAAATTTCATCAAAACATCTTCTGAGCTTCATTGTACATAAACAAAACAACATGGATGATCACATGACCTCTGTTATTGGCGAAGGTAATGAAATTCTGCAGGGCGGCAAGGAGCTTTCAGCCGAGCGGATCATCCCTGCCGGGAAAAGGCCCCTGGTAAAACCTGTGGTCCCAGGGTGAGCCGCAACAGTCTTGGCTAGCGAGCTAATACATTTTCATAAAACATATTAGCATGCACCTCCATTATTGGAAGTTTAATATTTCCATAATTGCTTCCACGGTCATGTTTGCAGATACGGCTGCACAGTTATCTATGACAACTCGAGGGATGACATCATCCTCAGCACTCTGAAGAGGATTTTGTGTTTTTCTCTTCTTGCCTGGAGGAAGCGCAGAAATAAATCTGCTTCTAACTGGGACCATGTTTACACGAACACTTCATCTGCTACCATATTTCTTATGACTGATCTATTACAGGATTAATGATGCTGTGACTGGGGATCATTACATAAGTGGAGTTCTATGATCAATTATGGGGGATTTATTGTTGATTGGGTTATTAAATTAAACGCTGCTGAACACTAATTCAATATTTATCTTTTCCCACATTAGCTTTGGCCTCTGTATTTTCCCAAGCACAAGCAATGACCTCAACTTCACTGAATTGTGTCTTTCACAAGTTTGTATAGTGTCTTCCTTATTTTAGCCCATTATTTTTGCACCGGCACATCACTTTGGAATGGAGGTCCACCAACCGATCAGCGCCAGGGAGGCCAAGTTTGATGAAATAGGCAATCGGACGATCAGAGACACTTGAGACCGGTTGCACACATGCGCCGGACACGCACACCAATCACGAGCTACCACGGCTCCATCTCACAAGTAAACCAGAAAACACAAATATCGCAATTTATAACACCAGTAAGGACAAAATAACAAACTTAATAAATTACTTCAAAATGAACCAACACGAGCAAGTTCATCTAACATTAGCAGAGCGGCTAAAGCTAGCGGGAGCTAAGAACGAGCCCGATGTATGCATGCATTTATAGATTTAAAACGTAACCACAAAAGAAGCTGCGGCGGAACAACCCCGAAAGCGTTCGGCACAACGAACTTAATAACGCTTTTCACATTCAGTTACTGCTAGGAACATAGTAAGTTAAAAAAGTTAGCGTTAGAAGATCGGCTAAAGCTAGCGGGTGTTCAGAGCAAACCACGAGCACTGAAGTCACTGAACAAAGATGACATATGACATATGATGGACGAGGTTCATAAAGTTTTAATTCACTTACGATTGTCATACGATTGGTGTAAGAAACGTACGGCGAGTACCTTCATTTCAACCGGTCCGAATACATACACAATGCCGACCACCCTTGTTACTTCAACTGTTATCCTTCAAAATAGGAGCACTTAAAATACATTCCTCATTATGACTTTTATGCTTAAAAAAATAAATCGATATCGGCCGGTCAGACTCTATGAAAATCGGTGATCGGCCAAGAATATTGCAATCGGTGCAACTCCACTTTAGAATAGTAAATGGCAGTTAAGAAACTATGAAAAGTCTTGAAAGACAAAAGTGTGATATCACTAAAAACCAGTGCGACAGTACGTCAGAATTAAAGGGCTGGTATTCGTGGGTATAAGTCTTGATCATTTTATTTATTACATGTTTAAAGCAGCACTCTATCAGCATTTTATAGTATTGAGTCCTAAAGCATAAGAGCAACAAAAGAAACTCTGTAATAGACTGAACTCCAAATGAATATATTAACATTATTACAAAATGTGTTTGACCACTTTTTATAATCAGGAATGTGGTCTACGACTTTCTTTCTCTTTGCTGTAGGAAAAACAATAGAGAGATTTACCTCCACCACTGAGGATCACAGTAACAGTTATTACAATAAGAATAATCTGTTTGATGTTTATCTGGGTAATTATTTGGATCCACACTGATTTTTGTTGTTGTTGTTTTTCTGTTTTAGAACTCCTCGCTAAAGTAGGATAGGAGCAATTTCCAGATTACTGCTTTATCCGTACACAAAAATGACTTGATGACATCACCATGATATCTTACACACATCAGAGTCTCATATGGAGCCAAGTTATATTCAGGATTTGGCAATCCAGGATGTTTGAATTTACAGGGATCATGAAGAATTCCCCTAACAAAAACTGCTGACGATGCAACTTTGTTCTTCTTCAGGAACTATCAAAGTGATAGTGATACCAAAGTGAAGTTCTAGGTGTTGGTTTTCAGGGTCAAGGAGTCATTATGTGGGTGAAGCTATGGTTTTAGGTGTAATGACACGAGGTAATTGAGATGTCGTGGAGACAAATGTCTAGTAGTAAGACATCAACGTTTAAAGTCCGTGTTTTGCAACAACCTTAAACAAAACTAGTATGATTGACATAATATATTGACATCAGACATCAGTCAACTAAATGACGTCCTTTAAGGACAACACTTTTTCTGTCTATGTGTATGTAACCACCTAGTTACGCAGTTGTACCCAATTAGAGTGCTGGACACCAAAACAGCGCTAAAACGAAAAGTAGAAAAGTCTTTATAGCAATAACAATGATTATGTTGCTCTCTTGCTAGCATTAGCCGCTCTGCTAACTTTAGGTACTTGAAACTTGCTTTATTCCTCGGGGTGATTCATTTTGAAGGGTCTGATGAAGTTCCTTGTTCCGAACATTTTACAGGGTTGCCATTTCTGGTTTTACAAATTGCCAGGTTTGTGTTTTCTTCAATCACGGTTAAAGATTTCAAAGCTGGCGGGATGTTTTTTAGCCATGGTAGCTCATGCTCGGTGTGCGTTTGCGGTGCATGCGTGTAACTGGTACAGACTGGCTCAGCCGATCACCGATCACATCAAACTAGGCCTCACCCGTTGATTGATCTGCGTAACACACCATTGTCAACAATACAACCACAGGATGGCACTGAAGAGTCAAAAGTCTTAAAAACAAAGACTTCAACAGTAATGTAGAATTCCATCGTTTACCAAGTTCCTTAAGAACAGCAGAGGCAGCGTTGTACTCGGCAGCCGCTCTCACCAACAATTTCAGTCGTACTGCTCCGTTTTGTCTGCAGCGGTAAGTTCTCCGAAATGGGAGTACAAATCAAGTACAGGCAGATGGTTCTATTGCCATCTGGGCAAGAATGAGCCTTTATGCTTTTTTATATCATCCTTTTTTTACACAGATATCAACTGTACTCTGTCGTTACTTCCACTATCGACCTTAAGGCGAAACAATGTCCCTCTCTGTGTGTTTTATAAAGAACAGCTACGCAGAGCTTGAACAGACAATTCCAAAAAGACTGAACAGTGATTGCTTTCTCAAACATCACATTAGAGCAACAAAAAAAGGAAGCATCAGGTCCGTCTTCCCTCTAACCAGATACTACGGTATGCGCCATTCACACACAAAAGGAACACTCAGCAAAAGCATCGTCATTGGTCTTTGCAATTTCCCCCCAAAAAATGTAGTTAATGACAGAGTAGAACTGTTCTGGTGCCGGACTCCAATTACTCCTGAAGTCCAGTAGGAACATTTCAGCTTAATAGGAATCTATGTCTTTGATCCCGAGTGATAAAAGTCCATTTGATCTGAGTATTAGCTTGCTAGCTACCTTCTCGATGCCAGTGACCTCAAACATTGAGTAAAATATGTTTGCGGTCGCTCAAGCTTGTTGGTTTCGAATGAGACGCCAACAGTGGACAGACAGCGGGCGAGCTCTGGAGGAGAGCCAACAAGAGCCAAGAGCTACGTATTTGTAGCTCCTCGGTGATTAAACACCAGGAGTCATCACCAGATGGACTTTAACTGATCCAAAGCCGCTAACACCAGAGGGAGAGTTTGGAGTTTAAATTCAAATGCTTAAAGAGTGGATTTAATTTCAGCCGCGCTTCGCGATCTGTCTGCAGGAGGCAGCCGCCGAGTCGGCACCATGTAGGCGGGAGAGTAAACGGACTTTAATTCACCAAAGTACAAAAAGGAAAGAGAGAAATAAAGACAGCGGAGGGAAATGACTAGTGGTGAGTTCAGGCCGCCATCGGTGGTGGAACTGAACTCAAACTCAGACCACGGCTCACTGTCTTTGATTCAAAGCTAACATACATGTGTTCTAGACGTTTGGGCTGAAAACACAAAAGACGGACCCTTGCAAAAGTTCTCTAATGTGAAATTTCACTTTCTCCCTCTCTAAACATGGCAGTAGGCCGTCCACCCTGAGTCTTGGATCTGCTCGAGGTTTCTGCCTGTTAAAGGGCAGTTTTTTTCTCGCCATTGTCGCCAAGTGCTGCTCAAGGAGGAATTTGTTGGGTCCTGTAGATAATTATATAAAGAGTTTGTTCTAGACCGGATCTTTCTGGAAAACACCTTGAGACAACTGTTGTTGTGAATTGGCGCTTTATAAATAAAGATTGATTGATAGATTGATTGATTGATTGATAAACCCACTATTGGTTTATATTTGGGGAAGAGCGGGGTGGGACTCTGTACCGTCCACCAAAGGTAAGAACAGAGAAGCTCAGATAATAAACATGCCACTCCCACTGGATCCTTGAGTAAAAGGTCAGAGGGCAGAGGTCAGCCTCCTCCAGAACCGCACAAATTGACTTTATCAATCAAACGCACCAGTAGCTAATTATCTTTATTTGTTAGATGCAGCTGAACTGTGAAGCTCAATCTAAGAGTGACTTTTGACTTCCGTCAATGCGACAACAAACACATTTTTAATTAACCTTTAATTTGATGAGTGTCCCAATCAGCACGCAAGGAACTCTGGCAGAAAACCTGGAGGTATTTTAATAACTTTCTTACAATGGCGGATAGATTATAAGCATCTTGGCGTGACACAGGGACGAAGGATACTACAGTTATATTAGGTGTAAGGAAGGAAAGCTGTTGATTATGCAAAACGTTTGTGGTTAGCTCAAGTAATGGCGGAGAACTTGTGTACATTAGTCCATTAGGCATGTCGATATTCAACATTATTACAACATAATAGTGGTAAATATTCTATAATATAATACTGGCTGGCCTCGACTACACAACTCGCAGGAGTTGTACATCGCAACCAAACAGGGGAATCAGCATCAAGCACTGAGTAGAGTTAACTAGCCACATTTTGCTAACTCCCCTCAACTTGCATGAAGTAAAACCCTGAATAAATCAGCCGTTTAAATATATACATATATACTGAGAACCGGCCTGAGCAGAGTCCGTTGTGTGACAATAGTAAAAAGCGTTAAAATGTTCACAAGCAGTAAATATTTTTGGGATGAATGAATAGTGCTGTGTGATCATGGAGTGACTGCGTGCAATTATTTGCCAAGTTTAGTAAAAGCTGCAGATAATTATGTCACATGAGGGACTTTGCAGCGTAATGAACACGTTGTAGTAGCGTTGACTCAATATTTGTCTTTTTCACGGCCCTACGTCTGATCACATTCAAAACTGATTTCATTGTCTTTCCCACCTAACGGCTTTACTTTACCGGACTCTCCGACTTTTGAGTTCGATCCAGATTAAAAATTGAAGCTTAAATGTGAAGTTTGTTTGGAGTAAAAAGAGGAATAAAAACCTCCAGCTAGTTAAACGTGAACTCCTTTAGTTGAGGTTTGGTCCCCACCGACTTGAACTTATAATATCTGACCCTTTAGCTGTCGACGTTCAGCTTTCTTCATCGGCTAGCTGAGTCACTAGCATCCAACCGCCTGCTGGCTCGGACCTTTAATGGAACCGAACCCTGCGGTAAACTGAGAGGGATAACGCATCAAATCAAAAGCCACTCATTGTTCTGTTTTAAGCGCTAGAAGGGTAAGAGGGGGGTTGTTTCGCCTCAAGAGTTGTAAGATGAGGCAGAGAGAGCACTAAATCCACATCTGTGTAAACATGGCATTTTTACAACGTATTAAATATGCATTTCCACAATCGGAGGATTTCAAAGTGAGCTAGTTGCAGTTAGCCGCTAACTCGATGAAGAAGAAGAAGAAGAAGAAGAAGAAGAAGAAGAAGAAGAAGAAGAAGAAGAAGAAGAAGAAGAAGAAGAAGAAGAAGAAGAAGAAGAAAATGAGCACAGGGTATGAGAGCTCCTCAGCCTTATTGGCCTTGCGTAAGGGTGACCCCCGTCACTGTGTTAATATAAAAATCTGTCATCGTGAACCCTTCAAACAAAGGTGACTCATGTCACTTTGGACGAAATCAAAATTAAAGTTATGAAACAAAAAATGAACGGGTAAAAAAAAATGGACATTGTGGTTTTTGGAACATTCACCCACTGAACGTTTGAACTAGTTCTTCATCAAGAACAGCTGGTCACAACAGAAACTGAAGGCAGCCGGAGAAACCCCTCCTGATGACTACTGTCACTCAAACATGAGAACAGGAGGGTCTCTGGATGTTAGTAGGACATCACAAGTGGTTAGAAAGTAAATCCTAATTAATTAGAAAAACCTCGGAACAATGCTGGAAACAAAATACAATCCTTGACGTATATTTCTTTCGTTATATTATTTACTTTGAATTAAAATAACTAATACATGCCTGTATTTTAGTCTTACTACATTTAGTTTAAGTGCATTATAAATTAAATGTATTATTATTATTATTATTATTAAAATAGAGGTGTAACGATTGCAATTTCAGCTCATGCCTGGTGTGCGTGTGCGACGCATGTGTGTAACAGGCCATAATGAGACTGATCAGCCGACCATACCTAATGAGCCTCCTAAATCCATTGGACGGCCGATTGATCGGTGCAACCTGCCAACGTTTGAAAAAAAGATGTCCGTTTAAGAAAAGTTCCACCCCAGTTTAGACCTGCTTCCAAAATCTCTTGCATTGTACCAGGTGTTATTGTAATATGCAGTGAAAGTGTAAAGATTCACAATTCAAAACAGTTTTTTCATGGTTAATATATCAATGTGTGTGTTTGTGTACACACACTGACAACCTTACATGATTTAAAGATAGATAGAAGGATACAGATGAAGACAGAGGTAGTACAGGAAGGCCTACTTTGATGAAGATGGGCATCATCAAAGTAGATGATGCACGCGTACGCCACGCCGTACACGCACACCAAACAAGAGCGACCACGGTTCCAAAACATCTCACAAGTAAAACGGAAAAGAAAAAGCTAGCATCTTACAACACAAGTATGAAGTAAGGATCAGGATCTTCAACCCAACTTAATCACATACTTCAAAATGAATCAGCCCAAAAACAGAGCGAGTTAAACTAACGTTAAAAAAGCTAGCGTGAGCTCAGAGTCAAACAACGAGCCCTTAAGTTGAACAAAGCCAACATAAAACATAAAATTGACCGAAGGAGAAGTATAAAGTTTTAAATTAGCTTCCAAATGTCATAGAATATGAAGACAGAGGTAGTAGAGGAAGGCCTACTTTCTACTTTCTACTTCCAAATGTCATAGAATATGTCATATTTATTTCAACAGGTCAGGATACATTCACATTACACAATGCCGACCAGCCTTGTCACTTCCACTGCAATCTTTCAAAATAAGAGCACTTACAATATCTAACTCGTTATGGAGCTCCTGCTAGCTTTAGTCACTATGCTAACGTTAGCTACTGAACTTCCTGTCCCTCAGGATGATTTCATTTGAAGTGTGCGATTAAGTTTGTTGTGCCGAACGCTTTCAGGGTTGTTCAGCCGCAGCTTTCACCTTTGACGTTAAGTTTTAAAACCATAAATGACAACAGAGTAGGGCTGGAACGATTCCTCGAATAATTCCGGTAACTCCATTAATAACAGACCCGAGGCAAAATATTTGCCTAGAGGCTTCACTTAAATCTGAACTTCTATTCAGCGCACTGTGTTGTAGTTATTACGCCACGTACACGCTCCCACACACCTCAAACAATGAATGGCTGTCTGATAAATATGGAAACGGATATTCACAGCAGCGCTACACTCAACAGGGAGGCCTAGATCGCTACCTACTATCCGCCGGTAGCCTTTGCTAGCTACTCGTTGCAAACTGGATTAACTCTCTACAAGGCGCCCATTCCGAATAAAATCATAAGAAATGCTCCCCGTAAACAGCACTTTTCCGAATGAGAAGGCCCTTTCCCGATATAGATGTAGATCACAGCGGAGAGTTTGTTTTTAATACAAACTCTCAATAAAATATATGGGAAAGTAAGAAATAATGAACTCCAGAAACACGTCCAGCAAAAACCACCAGGAACCGTGATAGACTGACTTTGTGAACAACTTAAACGCGCTGGGAAACATTGCAGACTCTAAGGATAAATCCAACAACAAGTTATTATGGCTTCAAGCAAAAAAAACAATTGATTCTTCCTTCAGTAGACCTATCATATTTTCTGTTTTGTGTATTACTGTTGCTCCTGAACAAAGCAATCGCCAGAATAATCGATTGGATACTCGATTACTAAAACAATCGTTTACTGCGGACCTACAGCATAAGTATATCTACTTCTGGGGAAAAACTGTGTTCAGACTCTAAACTACTGATAAATAATTAGTTCAGCATGACAAAACCTTATATGTTTGAGAATGATCACAAAACATGCGCTTTCATATAGATGCACAACCGTTTTATTTAGTTGCATCGCTGACGTGATTTTATAATAAAACAAGTGAGCCAGTGGTTGATCTTACAAATGACCTAACATTAGACTTACGTCATTAAAGTAAAACTATCTACCAGCTTCCATTTTTCGTGCCAGATATCTTTAATAAAAATCAAATGTTCCCCTTTATTGAAATGACATCACGTATTTTAAAGTGACCACCGTTTGAACACAGCGCAAAGACGACTGAGTCTCTTCTTCTGTAGCTTTGTAGCAGACTAAACGCTGCTGCTTCTTGCATTTGTTGGCAGGTCTGTTGTTAAAGTTACTCAATCACATTCGTCCATCACAAGGAATATCCACTCGGTATTATTATTGTATTGTTAAAGCACGACAATATAACTACCTTTCGTTACCAGCCCTCGCCGCTTGAACATTTACTATTAGTATAATAAGATGAGAGTCTCGATAAAATGAGACTCCTTCAACTTCTGAGGCATCGCATCAGAGCAGACTGAAACGTGGGATGGTGCTTCATACTGTATTTGACCGTTAAGACGAGGCCTTCATCATGTGATGAAGACACTACTGTTTCTTTAGGTGTCTTTACACCTAACGTGTTTTTGTTTCGCTATCTATAAATCACAAAATTTAAAAATACAACTTCTTTTCCCCCCATTTTTTGAATGAAAATGGTTGTACGTGTATATGAAGCACATGTTTTGTGATTATTCTCAATAAGTAAGGTTTTCTAATGCTCAACTTAGTCTTTGTAGGCAGTTTAGAGTCTGAACACAATTCTACCAGAACTGGACTCCATGGTTTGATCCATCCAATCATTCATTCATTCATTCATAACTGCTCCTACGGACCGAGAGAGAGAGAGAAAGAGAGGGACTGAGAGAGAGACGGACAGAGAGAGAGAGAGACGGACAGAGAGAGAGAGACGGACTGAGAGAGAGACGGACAGAGAGAGACGGACAGAGAGAGAGAGAGAGACGGACACAGAGAGAGAGAGAGACGGACAGATAGATAGAGGGACAGAGAGAGAGACGGACAGAGAGAGATAGAGGGACAGAGAGAGAGACGGACAGAGAGAGAGAGACGGACAGAGAGAGATGGACAGAGAGAGAGAGAGACGGACAGAGAGAGAGAGAGGGACAGGGAGAGAGACGGACAGAGAGTGAGAGACGGACGGAGAAAGAGAGAGAGAGACACAAAGAGACGGACAGAGAAAGAGAGAGACGGACAGACAGGTGGATTTTCTAAAGGTAACTATGTCAGTATGAGACAAAACTAGAAATAAAAGACTGAGTGAATCTTGAAGAGAATCCTCCTTGTGCAGGTGACAGGGAGATAAATCCCATGAACCACACATTGTTCCGACCAAATGAAGGTTCACAGTCTGAGGCGTGGGAGGAGGATGAGAGTAAAAACACACATGCTTCGCCAGAGTAGCAGCAGCCTGAGATAACGGCACAAACGTAAACAGAATCGCCTTAAACATCGGCGCAAAGAGCAGAAGAGCCAGAGTCAAGATGTAGATATTATAAATACTGGGTTTGTTCTGTTGTTGTTTCTGTTCTCTATGTCCTTCTCCTATAACTTACAGTATGGTAGGTAAAAGTAAACAAAATTATAAAAGTACACAGAGAGAAAAGTGATCTTAGTTCTAAGCAAAATTTTAGAAAAATTAAAAATCAGATTGTCATTTTAGCCAGATTGAGAATCTTTCTTATCTCTACCCAGAGAAGAAAAGGAATGTAAGTTGGCAGGGAAATGGCATCAGCTGGAATACCACAGCTGGCCCAACAGGACCGGATATCTTTCACTGGCGTGGCAGCGCTTGAGTTCTTTTGGGCTGGACAGTGATTAGCTCGGATCTGAAACCCAATCGAACAAACAGCAGCGCCCGCAGCAGTGACAGGCCTGTTTACGCCAAAAGAGGCCTGTGAAATACTGTCTGAGACAGGATGAGCTCGGTGCTGTACCGACAGAACGCCCTCCGATACGTGGGAAACGTCATCGCCGGCGAGGCTGAGCCGCGATGATGAGCCTGGAACTGAACCCCGGGTAGAAACCTGTGGGGTTGGTGGAGTGAGCGAGGACATCGGCGTGAACTTCCTCCACAGACTCAGCAGCAGCGACTCAAGCAGCTCTGGCTGAAGAGCGGGCTGCCATCCCACAGGGTGACATCATCCAAAGGTTGTGCCAGTCCAGGAGGAGGAGGAGGAGGAGGAGGAAGGGAATGTCTGCTGTCATCATTACTGATGAGGGACTCACTGATTATTCATTTGTGTCAAATGTTGTTTACTCCACCTGTGTCACCTGAGAAGGTTTCGACACTCACATTTAGAATGTTGTTCTTTTTTTTGGTCTTACTGAATAGATTAAGATCATAATTAAACATTAATAAGGGATTTCCCATTCATACTGGTGTGTTAGAAATCCCTGGAGTCTCTTCAGCGTCTTGGAGGGCCCAGATGGATAATCGTAAACAGAAGATTGCGATCTCCATTCTGACGTTTACGCGATCTCATTTCGTAAGCGAGGCTTCAGCTCATGACACAAGACGCAGCAAAAGCTGTCGCTTGTGTTACGACCAGCGGGGCCTGGCCCTTTAAGAGGGCGGCCTTTTGGATATCTGTGGGGTGGGGGATTATGGGAGTTGTAGTTTGTTGTTACATGCGTAGCCATTTTTGTTGTCTCTTGAAGCCACACAGTGGTAAAGGCTGTAAATGTATCCTGGCGTTTAAAAATAAAGCCCCAGTTCTCGGCCTCAGACTCCTCTTCAGGTCGGGAGGCTAGCTCGCTTAGCTTAGAGCTAATGTCACCTAGCATAGGCAGAAACGAGACAGGTAGTTTTTAAATCAGTCCTAAACGCCTTCAGGTCACTCAATTTATCTTCTCTCGTTCTACTTTCAGTTATTTTTCCAGTGTTTCAAGTACCTGCGTGGAGGAGGTTCACAGTGGAGCTGTTGGGCGTTCACCCTCGGGTGCCCACCTACATCTATGTGAGGTTTTTTTAAATTCCTCGGGTCAGTAACAATCTGCATTATGATGTAAACTGAAAGGTTAAATCGTGGAGGGAATCGTGATCTCAACTGTAGGTTAAAAAAAAAAAAGGGCGATTGGGCCTTTTTCACAGCTTCTCACATCAATTATCGTAATGTCACATGACTTAGTCTCATAACCTTTTACTTATGCCGTAATAGAAGACCAGAGTCTAAATGAGTGAATTTCATTACAAGAATGGCAAAATCAATCAGAGCGCAGTTTTGTTAACAACAAACATATGATTGACATGTCTGTCAATCATGAGGTTTAAACGGAAATAAAAGTGTTCAACCCATGTACTACATTAGGTTTATTGGTAAAGTCTTTACACTATCATGCCTATATGCATTATTATATACTTTTTTATCAGCTTAAGCAAAAAAGGAATCACACTAGAATAGTGTTAAGTGCCCATTACAAAAGTGTCTTTTCTCAAATAAGTCATCAAATCCTACTTTTACTGACGACAGTAGTCTGAACACCAAAGTTTTTGGAACACCAAAGCTTCATCTTCCTAACGAATGATGGGGGGGGCAGTTGTGTTCGTTCTGGAGTTTGGGCATGGAACCCTTCTTGAGTGTTTTTTTTTATAAATGAAGTCTAAGGATGTTGTTACATGTTTTAACAACATCTAATCTGAAAATGTGTAACTTATTAGGGATACTATACTGTTCAGGGGGTTGGATAAATTTGAATGGTCAGTAAAAGCAGCATTTTGGCGTGAATTTGGAAAAACATTGAAGACTTTTTAAACCCACTGTACCCCAATCAGCCACTAAATTAGAACCGGCAGCCTAATATTGTGTAGGTCCCACCTTCAAAGTCAAAACTGCCCAGCGCCACGGAGACATGGACTCTGAAGACCCCTGAATGGTTGCTGGGGTTTACGGCGCCACGGTGTTTGCAGCGATTTTCTGAGTCCTTAAGGTTGAAAAGGTGCATCTTCACGGATCTGACATGTTTGGAAGGGACTCACACGCACCCAGATGACCACATTATGTTTAAATAGGATAAATCAGACCACGCCACCTCCTTCCATCGCACCGTGTTCTGGTTCTGATGCGCCGTGTTTCTGATACCTCTCTATTAAAACCAGCATTAACATGTTTCAGTCATTTGTGCCGTAGAACCATGCGATCAAACAAAATGGGCTTAGAGTTTGCTCCAAACACATATCAATGAATCTTGCATCCCATGATCCGGATTCACACCTTCTCCATCTTTAGACCACTTTGGTAGGCGCTGACCTCTGCAGACTAGTTATGGCTAATCAAAGCAGTGTTGAAGATGCGCTGACCCCCCGGGTCTGACTTTCAGAATTTGACACATGTCTAAGTCGCTCATATTCTTAAGCTTTTTCACATTTTTTGTCCAACTTTGATGACAAAATGTTCACTTGCTGTACAATACATCCCACCCACTGGCAGGTGCCCCCATAAAGAGATGATCAACGACACTCACTTTCACCTGACAGTAGTTATAATGTTATGGCAGATCGGTGTAAATGCAATTTAGGGCCCATTTCACATCCTCAAGGCCGAGATAAAAAGTCTGACGGATAAGCAGGAAGATCCAAGTAAATACTTGTAAAGTAAATTCAATTATATGTAGCACTGTGCGTAAACAATAGCATTCATGTTCTATAAAAAAAACGACTGAAGCTTTTACGTCAGCATTTTCAAGTAGTGTTAAGTAGCTGTTAACACATTCAACACCTTATAAATACAACGCTTTAAGGACTAAAATTCACATCATCAGAAGGAAAAATGAAATCCCAGCACAATAAGCTATTAAAACTGTTTATGGGTGAGCTGGTTGCTGCAGACAGCTGACAAACAGCACACCCACAAACCAAACGTATAATGAAACTTCAACGGTTTTACTCCCATTTGTTCACGACTGAGCATCAGTTTGTTTATAAGATACTTTTACGATACGGGAAGTGCAGGTTTGGATCCTGGTTGTTTGGCTCATGGAGGACATTGCACATTAGAATCAACCTCCATGCAGCGCAGACAGGCAGGAGCAGCAGGAAAGGGTTAACGTTCAGGCGCGTAAATACTGCTCAATGCTCCCCGAAAGGGCTGGTTCTCCAAACCTAACACCGTTAACAAAATCACCGCGAAACAGTGTGAAACATGTCAAAAAACAAACAAACAGGCGAACACAGAGACAACAATAGGAGGGAGATGTGGAGCGGTGGTTCACCCCGAGATGGTCGGCTTATCTACGGCGGGGAAAGTGATGAGCGGCGGCGGAAGACAGGGCTCCGTCTAATTGCTGTAACGCCAATTAGCTATGGCTCAAAGTACTGTCAAAGAAGCTAGGTCTACGGCGAAATGTGTGGTTATGTCCCGCAGCCAAGGCTGCCAGTGCGGGCTATTGTCAGCCATAGCTCCCGCCTGGCAGGAAGGCTGCACCGGGGCTCAGAAACCGGTCGTGATTTTCGGTGAAAACGGCGGTTGTAGAAGCGAACGGAACCGTTTATAAGGTTCTATAACGGCTGGAAAGCGAGGAAAAAATAGCTGCCGAGGCTTCCGAGGCTGGCTACGCCGCCGCTCCTTCCACCAGGAGCGGCTTAGTTAGAGGCTACGGAGCGGTGTTAAAGACGCATTAACTTCGTTAAATAGACGAAGCCCGCCGCCGAATCGTTGGCCGTAACTTTTCGAAAGATGGGATTCTGTTTTAGTGTTATTAGCGAAAAAATGTCATAACCCGGGTCGTCTATGTATAACTCCGCCTTCTTCTTCTTCTCCGAGCGGCCTCTCTTCAGATGTAGACGGGCGAGCGAAGAGCCACAAAGCTGTCAAACACACCGAACCTCGCCATTTTTGTTTGTTTCCCCCACAAATGCAAGCCGCCACAGAGACACCAATCCGGGCTTACCTGCCGTGGAACCAGTCCTTGCAAGCATCGCACTCGATCATAAACTGGGTCACGTCGTAAGGTAATCTGCAGATGCAATACACTGGTACAGTCGCCATGTTCAATTCACAACTACGTCGGGATAGACTGGGGGGGCTGCAGGAGGAACAACGTCCTGCAAACAATATGATCCAATATGATCTTCCCCAGAAAAAAAAGCCAGGGGCAGAGCCGCCGGACACATGAACCTGAACGCACCACAGCTCAGCAGCACGGCCGTGTGCTGGAGTCGCTCCGGGAGCAAGCTGCCTTAAAATGCATTATTATTATTGTTATTATTGCTCTTAATACTCTGTGTGTGCCCCCTGGTGACTGCGCGGCACCGAGGCGGTCATGTTAGGAGGCAGAAGAAAATGTAGCCTCGATGTCGCGGCGAAAGTATTTAAATAAATAAATGAGAAAGTTACGTCAGGGAGAGCTGCTTTAAATCAGATGAATGAAGGTTTGGATTAACCGACACTGCAGCGAGCTCACGGTTGTTTTTGAACGCAGCAGCCGCATTCAAGGACTCGATGCGATGAAAGCTTGTTGTTGTTTTTTAATCGGTGTTTGTCAGGATGGTACATGTAAACGAATCACGTTCTCTGGTTATTACATAATAATGGACGGAATGACTTTAACGTCCTCTGGAAAAAAGAAAAATACACACATATAACCCCGATAGCGTACGTTATATCCGAATAATCATTATATCAAATATTACTGCATACTAGTAAATAATTATATTCAATAATAGGATTCGAATTAGCAAAATAAAAAATGGAACGTATAACGATGTATATTATGTGAAATTAACATTACATGATAAAAACGTTGGTATAATAATATATACAAATGTGCTACATAGTGAAATGAAAGTGTTTGTAACATTAAATTATTCATATGATTCATCCAAATTAAATAATAACATACGTATTTATTACAATAAATAATTAAATTCAAATGTGCAAAAGATTGAAAAAGTGAGAGGATGAATATATTTTATAGTAAGATTGTACAATTATACATATTCAATTATATATTTATTATGTTATATACATATATGCGTAACATTTATTATATATAACCTAACCAAGCAACATTGGATTATCTAACATAATATATGCAAAGTATAGCAATGTATATTATACAAAATTAACTCATATGACATGATATATAAGATAGTATAATGTGGATATGTGCAAATGAAGTATGTTCTCTACTTATTACACAATGGTGAAGTCTGAAAAATGCAAAATTAAGCAAAGTATAATGATCCATATGATATTATGGATCACCAAATTAAATAATGAAATTTTAAAGTCCAAAAAATGCTATGGGAAAAAGAAAATGAATGTACTAAATTATATAATATATTATACGTAATCCAATTAAACTGCATCTGAATGAATATGAGGATTGTGTGGTAAAAGTGCAGCAATGTATATTATACAATATATAAACATGATAAGTGACATAAGATAGAATAACGGGTGTAAATGTAGACGAAGCACTTTCACTCCTAGTGTAAATGATAGTAAATTATTACTATGTAATATTATATTACATATTAAATCATGAAAATTTAAATCTATAAAGATGATATGAAACGTTATAAAGATGTTTACTATACAAAATAGTACGATTATATACAGTACATATATATGTATATATACATGTATATGTATTTTATGTGTATATATTTATATATATACACATACATATATATAACATATATATATATTCATAATATATTTTACGTTTCAATTTCTTTAATGTGGTAACATATAATATATATATTTCATATATTATACGTTACCACATTAAAGAAATTGAAATATGCAATAATAATACAGGGGGAACGTAAAATAAAAGGATATATATTATATATTATATATTATATATAATGTAGTATAAAAATGTGTTGAATATCTCACTATATAATATATTATATATCACACAGATTAACATATGTGAATATATATGCAGTAATCTGCAGAGTGTATAACAATGTGTGTTATACAAAATCAACCCGGTAAGATATGAGATATTAGATAATATGATGATTATATGACATTATTATATCAGATGACCAAATTAAGTAATGAGATGTTCATTCATTCATTCATTACCCATAACCGCTTATGTTGTCCAGGGTCATAGGGGGGCGAGGGCTGGAGCTGATCCCAGCCGACGTTGGGTGGAGGCGGGGCCTACACACAGACAACCAATCATCTCATTCACTCCTAAAGGGAAGTTGGAGTCACCCGTTCACCAGTTCTGATGCATGTTTCTGGACTGTGTTGGAGGAGGGAGCAGAACCCGGAGAGAACCCGGCCCAGACGCGTGGAGAACCTGCCGTCTGGGCGGCAGTAGGTCCGCCCACCACGCCAGCATACATGTAAAATGCTATATTATTGCATATTATTATGGAAAACAATTCTTAAAAAGTATAATAATGCATGTTATATGAAAGAGTATATTGATTTATACACCAAACACTATTTACCAATAATACCACAACTTATGAACAGTGTTCAAAATGTTTTTGATGTGTGTATATTTAAGGATCTCTAGTCTTTATAGTCATGATTTGTCTCGTGGGTGGGGCTCACAAGGGCGGCTTGAGTTCTGATGTGTTCCTCAGTTCTTCAGGGCGGCGTGGAACACATTCCTGCGGCGTGGAACACATTCCTGCGGCGTGGACTTCATGCGGCTCTCTTCTCCTCTGAGCACGTTCACGTCAGGTTTTATCAGCCGCGCCCGACAATGTGAAAGATGGAGGACGGCAGAGGGAAGAGGGGGGGACACGAGGTTGCAAACCGAAAACGCTTCAGAGTTTGCCCTCCAACATCACGGGGCTGAGACGGCGCCTCCACCGCCGACCAGGAGGAAACGGATGCCCGCGTCACTGATTGGACGGTGAACCGGGAACCGACATCTTCTGTTGCTCGGCGGCGGGCCTGTTGTCAAGTTGGCGCCATGGTGCCGATGTGATGTGAACAGGCAGGTCAAAGTTCAACCACACGATCACTGCAGGATGTTTGCTGTCTTTTAAACAGTCCCATCAGCTCTGACGTCGGCGACGACAGAAGGTGAATCTCCCGGAGAGTCCCCAAACCCCCTGCCACATACAAACCATGGACGCCTCAAATGAAACGTGAAGTTACGTCTAAAGAATCTGTTTTTCACCGAGGAAGCTCCCCCTAGTGAGTCAAATATGAACTATTGGAGTAAAGGGTGACATCTAGAGGATAGATCTCCGGGAATCCAGTCATAGTCACCAAATTTGGACTAAATTGATTCTCTCAGTTTCTGGTTTCTTGCTGCTGTTTTTTTTCATTATTTTTTTTTAACTGTGTTCATACGCCACTGTGGAACAACTACGAAGGATTGTTAGAGTGAGGCGCAAGAGAAAAGAAAATTACAGGAGGAAGATTTTCTTCGGATTCAATTCTGAGAAATAAGTCGATAAAAAAAGTCGAAATGTCGAGAAAAAAGTCGAAATGACGCAAAATAAAAAGTCAAACTAAATCATACAAGAGAGTTTTATTTTTTTTATTCTGCATTTCCAGAATAAATTTAAAACATGGATTGGTATGACGACCTGGCATACGGCATCAATGGTCGTGTTGATGGTTTAAGTCGCCGATAATCGTCCTCATACGTATTTACGGAATCAGCTTTCTTGATAAATTCATGAGATTTACTCCAACATATAACTTTTATCGAGCTCAGTCTTATAGAAATAAAGTGAATAAATGATTAGAACCGACACAGAATAATCCCACTGAGGACTAAATCCTTTAAGTATCCAGTCTTTACCACTTCAGAGGAGATCCAGGACAGAATAATGAGCGACTTCTGCCCTTCTGGTGAATAATTCTGACTCAGATTCGGGTTTGAGGTGAAGAAATGTGTCTTTAGTAATGGTGCGATTGAAACGACAGAACATCTCTTTGTCTCCTGTCCTCTAGAGGTTCTGGAAACTATTTACTGAGCGGTTAAATAGCAAAACCAAATAATCCCGACTGGTGTTATTTACAGGACACTAGATTGGATATGAAGGTCAACGTTTTACTCTTTTTATTTCTATTTATCCACAAGGACAGACTTTATAAAGACAAAGACTTTCTCAATGACTTTATTAATAATAGTAATAATAATAATAATTTATCCTTTATTAATGACTTACAGTCGCACACAGTTCCACCCGTCCCTGAGTCAGCAGTGGGCGGAGCCTCTGAAGCGCCCGGGTCAGCGTATTGGGTTCAGGGTCCTGCTCCTGGACACTTGAAATGAAATCTGAACGTGCTTTTAAGAATTAGGAAAGTCTGAAAGAGGAACTCAGAAGGGCCTTAATGTCATTTTGTTTCATTTATGTCTTTATTTTAGGTCATTTATTGAATGTTATTTCACCTGGCTCGTTATATTTTCTACAGATCTGTCTGATTCAGCAATAAATTAGTTTTTTCTTTTGTCTTTATCTGTCTGTACATTCCCGTTCTTTCTTCAGTAAAGTAAAAACAAAAACCCGGAAGTTGTTCTACTTGGATATTATTTAGATATTAGAGGTTTAGGATGCATAACTCCAAGCGTCTTTTTGATTTGATCTCATTTAGGGTCTAGTGTAACAGACAAGCATGACGTCGTCAGGATTACAGACGACAGCTTCTTCTCACCGAGGACCACAAGGACCCTAAAAACATACCGTATCTATTTGATTACACTTTAAAAAAAAAGTTCTTCCTTTCAATGTTTAGAATTATGTTGGGCCGACTTAATGTACTTGTGTTGCCTCGACGTAGTTTATACGGGTTGAATCAGCTCAATTACTTGGTTTAGGTGCAACTTTTAAAATGAAAGTAAAATAAACCCGTAAAAATCTCACCCGGATATTTGAGGTTTGTCCAACGGGACAGTTTGGACCCAAAAGAAGACAAAAGGTGGAAACTCAACCGTATCAGTTCATGTCAAACTTACTGAATCCTGTCAAAGTCAGGTTTGTTGGATTGTTAAGATCCATATTTCTTCATTTGAGGAGGGGCTTTTCTCCCTGGGGTCCACACACTTGACAGGAAAACAACAACATTCATTCACAGTAATCACAACAACAACAACAACAACTCATTTCAATTATATAAACTCAAGGACATGAATCATCTCAAACTGGATTCATAGACAAATATTATCATTACACACAGAATTGCGTCGGAATATTTACACCAAACGTTTTTTTATTACTTTTTTAAAACCAATATTTATATATTTTTTTTACATATATATCATATAATTTGGGAGTCAGATCTCTCGTTGCTCCGTATAAAACTCTTGGATTAATTGATTTGGTTTGGGCTGCGGTGGAGTAAAACAGCTTCCAGCTGCGGGCCTGGTTGATTAATTTTTTGCGTCTGTGCTGAAGGATAATCTAACATAAAAACCCAAAAAGAGTTTTTCCTGATGTGACTTTCTTAATAAACACCATCAATGAACACAGAATTCTGTTCAATCTCAAACCAACAGAGACATTCATGACGTTTTAAAACGTTTGTTGTGACGCCAGAGGGCAGAGAAACATCTGCTGCTTTATTCTGGACCAGCAGTAAAGTTCTACCACGACCTTCTGAAGAACTGGACCAAACCTCTGGGCAGGAACCTCAATGAGACACAACAAAAGTTAGGATCGTAGCCATGGATCTTTGAGACCAAACCATGACAGTCTTTACCTTGAATGATGTCCCCATCTTCCTGTCCTTGAGACCATATAACGACCGTCATGTGACTGACCACGGGGGGGCTCCTCTCGCCCCCATGAATGCATCCGGGTGAGCGCGCGTCTTCCCCTTGCTGGGAAGGCCTGGTCCTGCTCAGAACGACGAGAGATGTTGATGGTCACATAGATCTATTTGGACCTCACTCAGACGGTCATCACGGTCTTTACCTTGGATGTCTAGCACCAAAGATGTTGTGAGGGTCCGAGGACTCCACTGTCTCACATCCTTGTCCAGCAGAACCAGCTGAGTGGTGTCCACATTGACTGCAGAGCCTGAAGAACGTACAGGGAACACTCCAAGTTAGTGTAGTGTTGAAAATTCAGTGGGACAAACACTGTTTGGAGACAAGGAGGTCTTTGACTGGTGACAAGGTAAGCAGGACTGAGTTATCAGCCTTCCATCTCAAACAATCCTCACTGACAGACAGAACATGAAGCTCACTCCCTCTCTTGGCAGTTCATACAGCCAGGAGGAAAGGTGTTTGATGGGAATTTAAGGTTAGACCTTGGTCCCTGGGTTCATTAGGAACACCATCAGGGACCTTAGCACCAAAGGGAGATCCAACAATGGAGGCCTGGGAGCGCTGTCTCAGACAGAAGGCTCCTTTAATCAATCCATCAATCTTTATTTATACAGCGCCAATTTACAACAACAGTTGTCTGAAGGTGTTTTCCAGAAAGAGCAGGTCTAGAACAAACTCTTTATATAATTATCTAAAGGACCCAACAAATTCCTCCATGAGCAGCACTTGGTGACAATGACGAGAAAAAACTGCCCTTTAACGGGCAGAAACCTCGAGCAGATCCAAGACTCAGGGGGGACGGCCTACTGCCATGACCGGTCAGGTTTGAAAAAAAAGAGAAAGAGAGAGAGAAAGAGAGAGACACAGGTGAGGAGAGATACAGACGGGGGAAAAGCAGCAAAGATATCAGCTATAATCCACTTTCTCCAACATCTCCATGGACGGGCCGCGGCAGCAGCAGGATCCCAGGTTGATAATAACATAAAACTGAGATCAAACTGAGATCTGCCACATAAATATGACTTAAAACAATTTAATGCAGCGTCTTTGATGCCAATTAGGTTTTCATGTCTTTGTATTAGAATTTGGTGGTCAGTAGTATCAAATGCAGCACTAAGATCCAACAAGACCAGAGCAGAGACCAGAACAGAGACCAGATACCAGAACAGAGACCAGATACCAGAACAGAGACCAGATACCAGAGCAGAGACCAGATACCAGAACAGAGACCAGATACCAGAACAGAGACCAGATACCAGAACAGAGGCCAGTCCCTCATCAGATGCCATTAAAAGGTCATTCGTAACTTTGACCAGTTCTGGTTCTGGACTATGGTGAACTCTAAAACCTGATTGGAAATCCTCAAATAAACTATTCTTATGCAGAAAATCACACAATTGTTCGGCCTCCACTTTCCCTAAGATTCTAGAGAGGAAGGGAAGGCTTTAATGAACTGAGACACTAAGGGGTGTCTCCCCACTGTAAGACACGCCACGGCGTTTTGGAGGAAATAAATTGCTGCAGTGTCAAACCTTAACGGTGAGTTGTCTTTTCACCGTCCAAAAGTGAGTGAAGAAAGCGAAGTACCAGTACCCTGAGTAACGGGCCCTAATGGCAGACCATAAACCAGATGGAAGACCAATGGGAACCAATGCCTCCACTGCCACTTGGGGGCTATTAACAGAGCCTTTCAGTGACTCAGGGTAATCCGGTTAAGTATGTTAGGAAACAGAGGGAATGGTGGGAAAGTTTACAAAAACCCATTCTGACAAATTTTGAGACACTACATCAAAAGCATCCGCCTGACCTTCCGGAGATAACCACATCCTGCAGTGGTTTGTCTCTGCTAACGGAAATGGGTCAGTCTGAGCTGTGTAGAACTGATCCACAGGAGGGATATCATTTCTGGATGAAGCCTCCTTTCTCCTGGGAGAGGACCAGTCCTGGACTGGTCATCTGCAGCCCAATTTATAACCCAAGGAATAAGAATTGCCCTGAGTGAAGCAACATGCTGATGCAACCTGGAGGCAAAGCAGGGACTTTGTTGGGGAAAAGAAAATACTTCCTTTGCCCTACTTGTTTCTGACATGTTTCCTCATGTTGTATCGGACAAATGATGTGGGTATTGTTCTGCCCCAAGGACACGATAGCTTGACCTTCCTGGATTGACCCTGACATTATGAGGATATAATGATCCTGCTGGATCTGAATGGCAAGATTCTGGGTTGGGACTCGCACCTGAATGTGCCGGTATCCTCTCCGTTATCCCAGATCTGTCTGAAATGAACCCATATATTTACACAAGACAAGTGAGACTCTTGGAGTTCATTCCTTTCTTCAAATGATCACAAGACGACGTTTTTCTTCATCAGATTCCGTGCCTCCCTGGGGATTTATATGACACACAGTGGAAGAACTGTCTGTTCTTATCAAGACCCGAACGCCCTGACTAGTGGGGAGGAGAGCCAAAGAAAGGGTCTGATCTGGACAGAAGGGCACATGGAAGTTTGCATCTTTAAAATCTATTGAGGTGAACTAAACCCCTGTTTTCATAAGCTGAGCTGACAAAGACGCCAAGATCTGAAGCAGTACCTTTAGGAAGGTGTTTAACCACATTAGGTCTAAGATGGGATGTGATCCACAATCTTTTTTCTCCACGAGCAAATATGTAAAGCACATGTGGATCTCGTGGAGTTGAGGTACCCCCCTGACCACTGTCTTGCGGACCCCTGAAGAAGGAGGGAGACACCGTCTAAATTGAATTATGTACCTGTTCGATACTGTTACCAATATCCCTTTTTGATATTTTTACGAGCTGCCAAGGCCTGGCTGGAAATGAGTTTCAATGGCCGAACCCTCACCCTTAGGCAACACCCCCCTGACCATTCAACCTTCTCCAGAACCCCCGGGGAGTCAGGGTGGAACCAAACCACCTAACCAAATATACCTCCGTGATATCATGGAAGCTGACGTAGCTGCACCAATGTCCCTTTGTAGTTGGGAATGAATGACAAAGAGCATAGAGAGAGGAACTTCTGACGAGACCAAATTCTCCTCCTGATAAGAGGGTAACCTGTCAGGTGAGGTTTCCACTGGATGCCCGTGAATGGAGGGGGCTATTATGGCAGGAAACTGGGCCTCCACCCTAACCAACCTCTTTGTTACACCACGTATGGCAGCTACGGTTTGCAGCTATGAACAGGGGTGCGCTCATGTCTGTGTTTCCGGGAACATTTCCTTCAGGCGTGTCTGTTTTCAAGCAATTGGGCCGGTGGAGGCTGCACCGCCCCAGCACCACCCCAGCACCGCCCCAGCACCGCCCCAGCACCGCCCCAGCACCAACAGACGGCTCATGCCATCTGGTTCTTTCAATAAGCTCCTCCAATGGCAGTTCAATTGCTGCTGCACAGGGATTCTCAATATCCTCCGGTTAGTGTGCCGTGCCCTAAGGGGGTAGGGAATCCGCGATGGCCGTCACGGGGGTCCACGAGGTCCGAGCAAAACAACACAAGTGTGAGACCATCTGTGGTTCGTCTTGTGAACCGAAAAATAAAATACCTGCCCAACAGCTACGGATAGCTAAACAAGATGAACTAATGGGCGGGGCTCCTCACGGCGAGCCAAACGCAAGTGGTAGCAATTAACTTAAATCCAACTGCATCTCATACACAGAGAAAAATGTCAGTGTAACACAAGCGGTGCTTCGCTAAAACAATAAGTAGCTCAAACTCTACTATTTATACAGAGACTTGATTCTTGTTTTTCTTTCTTTTCCAGACAACACAGTCTAAATAGAACTTACCCAAAGCTGCACGCTAGCGTAATCAGCACCAGGTGCTACAGATTAGGCGCCCCGAATCAAAGAGAGACGAGGTCAGCGCATGCAGCGTGACGCCCTCCTTCGCTATTTAATGCACAAGTGTAACACGAAAGGGGAAACCACGTAAAATCCTCGGGGACATGGGGCACCTGCACAAATGTGACGGTTTGGTGAACGTGGAGACACAAACATTGAACCACGTACCTGCAGGTGTCAGATGAAGCAAAGAGGAAGAGGCGTGCTCACCCGGATGCACTTACGGGCGGCGAGCCAAGCCACCAAAGGTCAGTCACATGACTTTGTTGATATATGGTCTCGAGGACATGGAGATGAGGGCATCATTCGAGGTAAGGACCGTGGTGACGGTCCGAGTCGGGTGGAAACAGAACCGGAGCTTGAATGACTTGTTTGATAGTTTGTTGTGACAGATATTTTTTTTACTTCTTTTCCTTAAAGACTAAATGTTTCCTAATTTACTCACCACTGCCTGACTGTGTTTGTCTCAGAATCATTTTTCATCTATGATAATTCTTAAAGTTTGGCTTCTACCCGATTATTCATTCTGAGATCAAGCCTTGGATTAGAACTTTAGTGGTTGGATCCAGTTACTACACCGGTTCTTTTAGACTAGGTTAAAATAAGTTTATTACTGCCAAATTTAGTCTACAACTAATCTCAACTTCGGATCTAGATTTATATTTAATTCAGTAATTATTATTTTTGCTAAGTATAATGTGGAGTCATCCACGTACATGGATGGTACAGGAACAGAAGAGGCCCGAGAAAACTTCCCTGAGGCACTCCATGTTTCCCCTCCGAGTTATCTTCATTAGATATTATTATTATTATTAATATTAATAATAATAATAAAACAATAGGCCTTTGATCGCTTAAATAACCTTTTTTTTTAATTCATGATAATGATTTTTGAATAAAACTGATTAATTTTTTTAACATTAATTTATGATCAACGATATTATCTAACATTTGGGTCAGGGCCATGATTTCATGATCCTTTGTAGGTGAAGATGGAGGCTCAGTGTGCTGAACAGAGACTCTGAAGTGAAAGGTGCAGGAGACAAGCGGCTACAGAGTATTTGAGAGATGGTCAGACTGGCAATAACTTGGACATTAATGGAGGAACCTGTATGAATTATTCCTGAACTTTGGGTTCTGTTGTGTCTTGGCTGCGGTTTGTTCTATCAGAGTGCTTTTTCAAGTTTTATTTTATTTTAAATGCTGCAAAACACATAGCGTTACCGAAACTGATTATCCTCCAGGATGAGCCAAAACCTACGTCTTGGTAGAGTTTCATGAAAATCTGTCCATTAGTTTCCCCATAATCCTGCCCACAAACAAACACAAGTTAAAACTGGAGGCTCTGAAATAATCTGAAAAAAATCTGTTTTCATTGGCTCTTATTTGGACTTTCTGCTCCGTCTTTTTGTGTTTATTGGGTTCGACTTGTCTTCCAAAGAACTTTGTGACAGTTTTTAAAGGGGCTACGTTAACAAAACCTCATTATTTCTTGAGTGTAAGTAGAAAATCAGTAACAAAGTATTTGTACTTCCCATCCGAGTATTGAGATTTGCCATGGAATACCTCTACAAAAATAAAACACAATTTTTAAAATGGAAATAAGAGTGGTGGTTATTTCCCAGCAGCGCTTGGATGTTTGTGATTATAGGTTAGTGGACGAAAAATCACATTTTGAAGTGATGGTCCTGAATCAACGTAAGATTGACGGACCGGTTTGCTGGATCTAGATCCGCCTCATCATTTTGTTAACGGCTGGAGATAATGGTTTGATTCTGTGGGAGGTTTCTGCGGCGCGTTGGTTCATTACTCGCCGCAGACTTTCTGAAGTATCAGCGCCGTTTTTTTAATGACTGAGGTTACAGTAAGTTAATGTTCTGATGTAAATTTTAAAAAACTGTTCAAACTAAGACCGGGAAAATCTTGATACACCTATAAGTCATAACATTATAACCACTGGCAGGTGTAGTCAGAGGAATAATGACCTTCTTACGACAGGTCGTCAGTCAGTGGGTGGGATATAAGTGTGCGTGTGTATATATACATATATATATATATATGCACATATATTCGCATATATATTTGCATATATATGCACATATATACACATATACACACATATATTCATATTGTGAGATAGAACTGGATCAAGTCTGGGAATCTTTGGTTGTATATTTCTGACACTATAGGGGGCTTTAGTATCAAAGTTTTGGGGCCATAATTTCTCAACACTTTGTCCGATTTAGTCCAAATGTGATGCGTCTGAATCGACTCAAGGAGGTCTGTAATCTACATGTATCATATTTTACTCACTGATTAGAGTGAGTTTGTTTTACAGAAAATACTGTAGATATTACCAAATTTTATTTTAAGAGTTTAATCAGGGGGATTGCTTGTACCACGCAGGGGATAGGGGACTTTTTGGGGATATACACTCGCTGTTGAGGACGACAGCAAAGGTCTAGTTTATGTTGAAGTGGAAGTCTAAGGATCCAAGAGGCTCTGAGAAGGACCTACTTGTGGAAAACACTGGGTCGGAACATCTCCAAACATGCAGGTGTTGCTGGCAGTCAGCAGTGGTTAGAACTTACCAGAGTGGTCTCAGGAAGGACAACTGATGCACCACAACAGGGTCGTAGGCAGCCAAGGGATGCAGGTAGGGAGGGAAGACTAGCCTGTGTTGTCTGACACCACAGAAGAACTACTGGACCACATGTCACAAATCTGTCCTGGCAGCAAAAGTTTAATATCAGTAATATAACATTAGGCAGGTGGTTATAATGTTGTGGCTAATCTGTGTTTATTCCTCCACGTCTATGAAGTAAAACCCTCCCAAGCCCCGACTTCATATTTCTGCCCGTTAGAGCAGATTTGCTCACTCTGCCGCCTGGAAAAAAGATGAATGCAGGGATTTAAATATGCAAAAAGTGGGCGAGTGAGAAGGAGAGCAGGTGAAATATTAATGCCGACATGCTGCTCCGGCGTCACGAGGGACAAAAACAACAACTTGTACTAAAAGAATAGACTTTTATTAAGCATCCTAGCCCAGAAGCCTTCACAGACACCACAACAAGTCGACATTCAATCCAAGCCGCCGGCAGTTCATCCTTGTAGGACCCGGGGGGGAGGGGGGGTTCGGATCAATCCCCTACTGAGGGTGACCCAGTTCGCTCCTGCCGGGGGTGACGACGAAGACGCCGGTTGTCTGATCGGTAATCAAAGACGAGGAGAATCAAGCCGAGGTGCTGAATGATTGTTCTGGTGAAAAACTAAATCTTTTATTGGGATTTCTTCTTCTTCTTTCTTGTTTCTATATCAGAGAGGCGTGATGAGTGCGGGTCAAACTCTTACGTTAAAGAATAAAAGCAGCAGAGGTCAGTATCTCTAACTAATCAGAACAAACGGGTCAGGGTTAAGATCCGGTCCTGGGACCTTCAGTTACTGGTGAGGCTGGACGAAGAGGACTACATGCGTTATTATCATTTTTCCCCCAGATGGGGATCCCAATTTCATCCCTGCTCGCCGTCTGACAGGAAAGATGCGCCTGGACCGAAGGCCCTCCATGTTTCCTAACTCCGCTTCGTCTTTCATCCGCCAGCCGCTCTAGAAAAATAAGCTTATTCTTCAGCTCCTAAGACGCCGGCGTTCATTAAAGGGACGCGAGGATTAGAATTGCAAGTCTTGGAGTCGCTGCTGAAGGCACTTTCAGGTTGGAGGAGAGCCACGCGCTCCTCTTCATCTCCGTTCAGCTGGTCTGGCTCTTCGTCTCCCACGCCGTTCTCCGCCGAGGATTTCCCCTCGTCTGACCCGGCCGGCGTTTTCTCCTTTATTGCGTGGCGTCCACACGTGGCGGGCTTCTGTGCAGGTGTGCCCTGTTAAAAGACGGACAAAGAGGATTTTTAAAGCGACACGGTTTCATCGGCGAGTGCGAGGGGTTCTGCAGACGTGGGCCGCGTACAAAAAAAAAAGACTGGGAAGTAATTTAGAAGGTGATTAAGGGTGAGTTACAAGCACTGAAGGAGCGGAGAGATCCTCTGAGGGCGGTTCACGCCCACTCCTCACATGCATGAAAGCTCCGTGAGTGGATTCTGCTGCGGCACAAACACTCGTGTTCGGAGGTCGGTGGAGGGAACGGCGCCGACAGCAGAGGTTCTGAGGAAACTTCCTGACCCGGCCCGTGTCTTATTACTAGATCCATGACATTTTTTGGGATGAGTTCCAGTGTTGTCAGCTTGAAGGTATTTGTTGTATTGCGTCCAAACAAGCACTTCTAATTCAACACCAGCAAACGTTATGGGTCCAAACGCTGTGGAATGTGAAAGAGACATGAGTGGCGGAGAGAATAAGTCCGAATGGGTTCACGTTTACGTTTAGAGAAGGCAACATTTCAAAACAGGTAATTGTTTAAAAACGCCAATGTTTCTGGGTAAACGGCAAAATGCAATTCCAGCAAAAAATGTGATAAAAAAATGGCTTCCTTTTGCACTTAGCTGGGAATTATTTCAGTATATAGATCTATATATATATATAGATATATATATATATATAGATCTATATATATATATATAGATCTATATATATATATATAGATCTATATAGATACATATAAATATATAGATACAAATACATATATATATATATGAGGTGTAACTCAATATTGACACACAAATACTTTGCGCATCTATTTTTGTCCCAGGTGCGTAGGATAATAGGAAAACATTGGATCTTGTGGGTACCATATAATATTCTTTGAAAAACCACTCGCGTGAACCGCCTGCCTGTCGTCCTCCAGTGTGTGCAGTCGATGATTCCTGCTGACGATGATCCCATGTCTACAGACAAATATGATTCTGCTCTTTTTAAATTTTTTAGAAGGATCACAGAGGAAGTAAGGTTGGTCGGCATTGTGTATGTGTTCTGACGTAAGGAAATCAACATAAGCGCCTTCCTCTTCGCCGTGCGTTTGTTAAATCAATGAGGAGGACGCGAGAACGGACCTTCTAGAGCGGTTCTGTTCATCTCAACGTGGAGACAAGCAGAGGTAGGAGAAACCATTTCTCTCAGGACAACTCAAGCTTTACGAAGACATTTTACATTTTCTCCCATGTTCCATGTCTGGGAAAGTGGTCAATGATTTTCCAGGTTTTCCAGGAGGAGTTTGGAACCCCGACTGATCAAAAGAAAAATGAATGGCTGGTGTGTGATTCTGAAATTATTGTCTGTGGAGCAAAATGTCAAAATGTTTGTTGGTTCTACAGAATTAGCTGCTTCTCTGTCACATTTGATTTTGAATGAAGGACAAATGAAGATTTAGACAGAAGGACATGAGGAGAAGCTTTTTCCATACATATAATAATGATGACCCCACTGACCTCAACACGATCCCTCCGTTCTACCCACTCATACCTTCTCCTCCTTCCCCGGACTAAGCTCAGCACCGTGGGTGATCGGGCCTTCTGTTCTGCTGCCCCTCGTCTGTGGAATGCCCTCCCTGACCATCTGAGGGCTCCACAGACGACTGACACATTTAAAAAAGGACTTAAAACTTTCCTTTTTAGCAGAACCTATAACTTTAATTAACATTGCTGCTTTTTGGTCATGTTTTTATATAGTTATTATTTTATTTTTTTATTGATGCTTTTATCTGCTTTTACTTTGTAGCACTTTGAGATTTGATCCAAATGTAAAGTGCGTTATAAATTAAATGTATTATTATTAATGATATGATTATCCATAATCTGGAGATTCATGAATAATGAAAAATAATGACAAGTTACGGCTGGATGATTCCAGGACTCCTCTCTCTGGAGGTTTTTCAGATGAGAGGACACCCTGAGGTAGAACCAGAACTTTGTGGAGGGCCTATAATCTCATCTAGCCTGGGAGCGCATTGGAATCCTGGAGCTGGTGAGTGTTGCTGGGGAGAGGGATATCTGGAAATCACTTATTAAACGGCTTCAAACGCGACCTGACCCCAAATAATTGATGGATTGGAACATCTTCAACCCAAATCTGAGAAGAAGTGATTCAGACTGAATGCAGCGAAGCAGGATTCAGCTCAAACTCACCGCGAACGTTTCCTGAGTCTTGGACCCTCGAGTGTAGACACGCCCTCCTCGACCAAACGTCCTGATGACGGGCGTGGAGATCCCACCTCTGCGGCAGACAAACACAAGTTCACGTTCGCTGAGAGTCAATGGAGAGGAACGATAAAGTTCTTCAGGCGTCTCTCAGTGCTTACCCTCTACTGCCACCCACAGAAACCACCTGGAAAGGGAAGCCTCCTCTTCCTCGGTTGCATCGAGCTCCGGACCAGTGACCCACCACGGTGCCGGCTATCTCCAGCTTCCCACCCTGCTGCGAGATCCCTGGAAGGAAAGCAGACTTCACCTGTGAAGGTGCACCAGGGGGGGTTCCATGTCGCTCTCTGGCCAGTTCTGGTTCCTGCTTTATGGAATGCCAGTACAAAATCTCCAAACGGAGGTAAAAGGGTTCGTTCACCTGAGCGGTTGATTTCTCGTGGTTTGGATCACAAACAGAACTTTCTCAAATGTTTTTGTAGAAGCATATTCTTTAGTGCCGGTGCATCCAATCAAGAAATCAACCAAACCAGTCCACAAAAAGGCGTGTGGATGAGGTCACAGCGTTCAACAATCAGCCATAACATTATAACCACTGATAGGTGAAGTCAGAATGACACAGATCATCTCATTACGACGGCCCCCGTCAGCCGGTGGGATAGTTTAGACAGCAGGGGAACATTTTTGACCTGAAGTTCATGTTGGAAACAGGAACGATGATCTGAGCAACTTTGACGAGAGCCAAATTGTGATGGCGAATCGGTTAGATCATCTTCGGATGTGCAGGTCTCGTCTGCTGGGTTTGTACGGGTCTAAGGAAGGACAACTAGTGTAGCAGTGGCGAGGTCACGGGCGCACAAGACTCACGGATGTACATGAGAAGCAAAGGCTAGCTTTCCTTGAAACGGTAGGACCTGAAAAGCGTATCACAGGTCCTGATAGAACGGTGTCAGAAAACAGCCTTAGTTCATCTCAGAGGGGTTCTGCTGGCAATGGTGGAACTACAGAATATCAGGCAGGTGGTTGTAATGTTATGGCTGATTGGTGTTTGACTCGCGGCGGTACATCGTAGGCTTCCTGTAAGCTCGACATGTGGTAGTCGAGTTCGGCCCCCGGCTGCTTTTGTCTTGTTGTTAGAACGCCGCCGTCAAACCACGAGATTTTCTTTTTTTTTTTTTTTTGAGAGTCGCACCTTGTGACATCACATCCTGTTTTTTGGTTTTTGGTTCATTCTGTCAACAGACTTTAGTCCGGCTGCATCACAGTTTGGTTGGAGGCAGATTGAGACCCACCTCTTCGGGGGGGGGGGGGCCCAGGTCGGGTCTGGGCCCCCTTGTTTGTTGTACACCGAGGTTTAGCTGTTGTTCACAGGAACCGGCCTAACGGATCGATCGCACCGGGCTGGACTTAAAACGCACCACAAGCTGAAAACGCCCTGAATCAGGTGTTTGGGTTGACAGATGCTGGAAGTCCAAATGGAATGGAATGACTTTTAAAACAATTTTAGGAACAAATGAAGCTGAACGGCGGAGCTCACCAGGTATCCCTCTGGCCCGCCCCTGAGGAGGCATCATAGGGGGCGGGTGGTAGAAGGCGCCAGTGGGCGGGTAGAACGGCATCCCAGGAGGATTTTGGAGCGGCGGCGGTGGCGGCGGCGGGAATGGTTGAGGATGAGGGGGCCGGGTGAAGTTGAGGCCTTCAAGGATGCTGAGGCGCATCTTCTCCACCTTGTGGACCAGCTCAGCCTGAGGAGACAGAAACCAGTCAAAGCAACCGGAAACAAACAGATTCTGCTTATCGGCGCCGGAAAACAGTGTATCCAGTCCACATAAACCCGGAGTCAGGGCATCAGAACCCGACGAGCAGACATAAATCCTTCCTCTGGAGGAGGATGTGACCAGTTTTCCTTCTTCTGGTTGAGAATAAGATTTGTGTGTAGAGGATTGGATGGACCAGCAGGGTTCTGATGTGGACGGAGCCTTTCAGTGGATGAACTACAAACGGGTCCTTTTGTTGCAGCTTCATTGACTTTCACCTCATGGTACAAAAAAAATTATTGCTGCAAAATTGGACTTGAAGGTAGTTGAATTTAAAATGGGTTTGAAAAAAAAAAAGAAAGAAAAAAAACCTGCTGTAGGATTTGTGTAAACGACTCATCGTGTGACCCAATCAGATAAAACCCTTTTTCCTCTTTGATGAAACATTTCAGGCGTACTTGAAAGGTCCGGTTTGCAAGAGGACGGCGGTGAACGTTACGTAGAACTTCCTGTACCACCTTCTTCTAAATGCAGCGCCCCAGAAACTGGACTGACGGATCCGCCTGTCGCAACAATGAGAAACCAGAACCGTCGGACCCGTCGTCCCCGACAGCAACATATGAACTTTTAGAGCAAACTGAAGATGGATCTCCTTCAGTCGAGTCATATGCACCAAACCGTACCAACAATTAAGACGTTATCCCTTTAATGTTCGGTTGAGGTCATTTTGATGCTAACGAGTGATTGACAGGACGTTTGAACCACGGCAGTTGAAAAAGTCCGGAACTGCAATGAAGAATGTGTTGCAAATTAAAGCATGTGAGGACTGACTTAACAGATTTATGCATCTTAATGTAACAAAAAGAAAAGTCTAATATGTGTCAAATGGTTTTCTAGAAGGATGTTTTACCAAACGGTTAAGCTAATCTGGTTCAAACTCACTCTTTTCCCTGAAACACTATATTTCGCCCATTGGATGTTTTAAAAGTCGGATTTTTCGTCGTGTTTGAAAACGTGCTCCACCAAACAGAAAACGGGTCATTTCATGACAAATTTTAGTGTGTCTAAAGTATTAAATGAATTCATTAATTCCCCATTAAAGGCTTAATTCGGCTGTTTTGATCATCATCTACCTGGTGGTACATTTGAAAGATCATAACTAATGTAAAGAGGATTTATGTACGGCGGCCGATGGGTTTGCAAACGCACTACAAACATCGATTTGACAACCTGCGCATGCTGCAAAAGCCACAACACAATTAGCCGTGGTAGCGTGGCTTAACTTCAGGGTCACGCAGTCATGTGACTAAGAATAAAACTTTAATCAACGTCGCAAAAAATAACAAATAAAGTTAATACGGACACAAAAACACGCAGAACCCAAAACTACAGTAAACAAGGAGTTTTATACCTGCTGAAAAAAACTCTTAATCACCATAGCTGATACTGACTTCAGCTGTCGCCATGGTAACGTGAACACAACGTTCAGAACGTTACAAACAAAAGCTGTTCAAATGTCTAGTTAAGCGTTTTCAGCAGGTATTTGCTGTCATAAAGCAGAAAGATGGTAGAAAGCGGAGATCAGAACCACTGATGGATCGCTCTCCCTGAACGCTAGCGTTCACTTTGGCAGATAGAACCTTCTTCAAATCAGAGATAAAAGCTTCCAGGTTCAGTCTGAACGTTTCCTGCCTCACAACCATGTGAAAAAATAATCAACTCTCTTAGCTTAATGCTAACGTATAATGGGAATTGCATTATACATGCTACCGGAATTAGCATTGATGGCGCGACCATAATTAAAAATATTGAAAAGGACGTACTTAAAACTTTTTTTCACTCTACATATATTTGTCGGTAAAACTTGAGAGAGTTTGTTAATGGGATGCTGCTCCGAATATTTTTTTGATGATGAAGAGACGTGAAGAACGCCTGAAGCCCCCTGAGAAGAAAAAATATGGAGGGTAAAATGTATAATCTTATGCGCGCAAGCTTAATTACTACTAATCCATATGCCCAGAGCTTCTAAAAGTTATTTATTTACAGTTATTATTTTTGAAATATGAATTCATTCATGAATTCATATTTGAAATGTATTTTGATCTGGGATTTGTTTGTAATTATTTGTGTTGAAATAAAGATATTTACAGTGATTAGTCATTTGGCAAATGGTAATGTAACATCTTTTGTAAATAGGTATTTATGTTGACCCTAAGATAGAAGATGGTTCTTCATTTGCAACAAATGGAGTGAGTGATTAACTTTAGTTTGACTAGTTTATTAATGAACCCGTCCGTCAAACCCTGAGCCGGGCTGAAACCGTCCTGTCAGAGACAGGAAGTCTCAGGGTTCTCAGATTAAATTCACCTTCTGTCAGTATTTGGACGGGAACATGGAGTTAAAGGGCCAGTGTACTGATGTACGGGGGTATTTGGTGACATCTCTTTGAATAAATGGAATATAATATTCATAACTAGGTTTTTTTTTTTATACTTTCACCTGAAAGTAAAAAATTTTTTTTAACGTTTGTTTAGAAAAAGCTATTTTTTCTCCGTGGATCCATATTGGGTCGGGTCGGATCCATATTGGGGCCGCCATGTTGGTACAGACGTCTGGAGAGGGTTTTGGCGTTTTTACGTTGTTACTGTGTCAGGAAGAGCAACGGAGCGCCGAGCCTCGCCGTCAAAGCAAACTCGAGAAAAGTTTGGATGTAGAATCCTCCAGCAGCCCGGAGGATTCGATTCATCTCTGCGCCGGAATCCAGCCTCCTTCCCGGTGCGGCTGCCAGGAGGGAGGCTGGAGGCCAAGCCAAGTTGAATCCTCCTGCCTCCCACCCGGCCAAACTTTAAACACCGGACCTTTAAAATAAGGCCGGACGATCAATCATCGATTTTGTACCGTTTACACGCGAGCACCGCTACCAAGACGGCAAACATCTCATCAACATCTCAGCTTGGAGAACTTAATTAGACACTTCAGAATAAATCACCCCAGGGAACACGGCAAGTTTCAAGAAGCTAATATTAGTCGAGCGGCTAAAGCTAGCGAGAACACAGAGCCAGACACGGGCTTTTTCTCTGTCTGTTGAATCGGTGCACCTCTACATTCAAATGATCAGAAAACGACAGATATCCGTTAACCATGTACCGGGTCTCTCTGGAGAACCAGAACATACTGTTGCATCCTGTCTGAGGTGTGTGCGTGTGGCGTGATGAGGCTACCTGACCGTCACAGAGGTCAATCAGCTGCGCCTTCTCCCTGTTGGCCCGGTTGAGTTTGCTCTGTAGCAGCTTCCCGTCAAAGTACATCCAGGGGCAGCAGTGCTCCCAGGGGATCGGCTGCCCGCAGGCGTCGTTGGCAAAGAGGGCCGTGTCCACGCCGCTCATGAACAGAGCGGCCAGCTGGACGCCCCGAGGGTCCAAGTGGTCGATCTGTTGAAGAGAAGCATCCAGACTGATCTACATCTAAAAAACACAAAGAAGCCCCCCACTCAGCATCCAGATGAAGGAAGCGAAGCACTGACAAAGCGGAAGCAGCCCATTCACCCACGGCTGCCGCAGCCCATTCACCCACGGCTGCCGCAGCCCGACTCAGCCGACACAAGAAGCCCGCAGACCGACCCGGGTGTTCTGCACAGGCGACAGAGCCTCACACAGACAGACCACACGGACCACGCCGTTCGGCTCGTGTGGATGGTTTACGTGGGAGGAGGGGCCGAATGAAAGCAGGTCGGACTGGGAGCCGATAAACCATCCACACGGGAGGCGGGAACCCCTGCGTGTCAATCAGAACTCCACTAGAACACCTTTTCGCCCAAAGCTACGGATTCTGGAACAACGCGCTCGCACAAAACGGGCGGTTGTGCGAGCGCGTTGTTATATGAGGAGTGTCCAGAGAAACGGATGATGAAATCCAAGGGTCAAAGTGACTTTTAGAGTAGAGGTGCTCCGATTGCAATTTTCTTGGCCGATTACAGATTTTTATAAAGTCCGACTGGCCGAGTCAGATTTCTTTTCTTTAAAGTTTAAAAATCAAAACGAGTAATGTATTTTAAGTGCTCTTATTTCGCAGGATGGCGGTGGAAGAAACCGGGCTGGTCAGCATTGTGTATGTATTCTGACCTGTTGAAATGAATGTATCCTTTAACCAACTGAATGTCCTTTAACCAACTGTATGACATTTAACCAACTGTATGACATTTAATCAACTGTATGACATTTAGAAGTGAAAACAAAACTTTGTACGTCCCGTTCAGTCCGTTATAAGATAAATGTAAGTTTTGATCAGGAGCTCTGAGCTCCCGCTAGCTTTAGCCGCTCTTCTACCTTTAGCTCTTAACTTGCTATGTTCCTCAGGCGGTTTCATTTGAACTGTGTTATTACGTTCGTTGTGCCGAACGTTTTTGGGGTCCTTCCTCCACAGCTAATTTCGTCCGAACTGGTGTTTTAAATTGCGGACTTTGTGTGTTTCTGGTTTTACTTGTGAGATGTTTGGAGCCGTGGTAGTTCAGGCTCTGATTGGCCGATTCCATCAATCATGGCCTCCCGTTGGCCGGTCGATCGGTGCACCTCTAGTTTACCGGAATTCACCAAATTGAAAATACTAATTATTTGTGACTAGTTTGTGTTTTACGACCCCCCCCCCCCCCCGCCCCCGACACTCCTCATAACATAAACACTACAAAGTCACCTTCAGTTCCTGCAGCTGGTCAGGCTCATAAAGTTTAGGAGAAAGTGCTTGGGCTAGGAAAGCGTCAAGTTCGTTACGACGCAAAATTCTTAGTCCTGGCCAATGTAACAAAAACCTGAAGCAAAACACAGAAGGTCAACAGAGTTACAAATACCAGGAACTGATCAGTAACTCCTCCCTCTCTCTCCTCTCACCCACACAATGACTTCTGCCTACATCAGTGGGAGGAGCTACAGTATGTCGAACTCGTCAGCAGTCCACTCACCGCAGCACGCAGCAGAGCACCAGGAGCGACGTGGGGACGCTGGTCGGGTTCAGCATGGCCGGCGTGTCGGAGCGCATGCAGGCCAGGAAGGTTCTCATCCTGCGGTTCTTGTCCTCCGTGGCCTTCCCCAGCCACAACGTCTTCAGGTTGGGACAAGTCCACTCCCTGAAGGGCAGAGCCTCCACCAGTTCTGGAGTGAGGGGGGACTTGCCTTTGTAGGCGGCCCACTCTTTGACCATGACACGGGGATCTGGGGAAACAGCGTTAGGAGGAGATCAGGGTGGGCGTCGACCGAAGGATGTGACACCGAGATCAAAATCAAGGAGATCAGGAGGTTCAGTGGTTCTGATGGTTTTAGGTCTGGGAAACAAAGAATGATAAAGGATCATTTATTAAATATATAAATTTTCCGAAACGCTATAAAGGCTTTCTGCTTTTCTGAAACTCGGAATCCGGAATCCTCGGAGCTCCTCGTCTGTTGGAAGCAGGAGAAACTTGAAAAGGGTTTAATTGTGATGGCCAGACGACTGATTCAGAGCTTCTGCAGAGCTGCAGGTCATATTGGGAGTTTCCGGTCTACAGTGGTCTAAGGAAGGAAAACTGGTGAACCAGGAACAAAAAGCTTGTGGGCATCCTGGTCTCACTGTTGGGCAGCAGGAGTGAAGGCTGAAGAGCCGCCGTAGCACAAAATGCTCGGGATTCCTGTAGAACAGATACTCTCACACGGTTTTATCCCTATAAAAGGTCAGACGTTTGTCCTGGCCTTGGTCCTGGCCCAGTTACGGTGCACACATCATTTGTTAGACATGACATGAGGAAAGAGCTCAGAAAGAGCTCAGAAACATTTACTGGAGAAAAGGGAATATTTTAATCCCCTATCAATGAGCTTCACAATATTAAGTAGGTGGTTTTAATGTTGTGGCTGGTAGGTTTACGGCACTGATGGCCAAATCCATCCAATCAAATGTTCCTATCATGCCTGTAAAATAATTAATGAACTACTGCAGGTTCACAGGAGCGGGTGAGACTTTTCCAGGGCTCTGAACACAAACCTGATCAGCTCCACTCAGAACTGGGTCACTTTCATATCTGGCTCCAGGTGGGATCAGATTTGTGGCCGTGAGGCAGGAATCTGATCGTCAGACTAGAATCGTGTGGCTTTCTGCCTAAACGAGCGCTGATGTCACCAGACAACTCAGCAGATCAGCAGCAGCTCAGAACCTGCTTGATGAAGGAGTTTGGTCCTCCAGAGCAGAATCTCATGCCCAACTCTGCTGTCAGTGCATCAATACCGCTATGAACAACAGAAAGGTATTAGGGCCACATACGGTTATGTACGACAGTTGTATTTTCAATGTTGACTTAAATCTCAGAATTTATTCTCAGACTCCTGACTTTTATTCTCAGACTCCTGACTTTATTCTCAGACTCCTGACTTTATTCTCAGACTCCTGACTTTATTCTCAGACTCCTGACTTTATTCTCAGACTCCTGACTTTATTCTCAGACTCCTGACTTTATTCTCAGACTCCTGACTTTATTCTCAGACTCCTGACTTTTATTCTAAGACTCCTGACTTTATTCTCAGACTCCTGACTTTATTCTCAGACTCCTGACTTTACTCTCAGACTCCTGACTTTACTCTCAGACTCCTGACTTTATTCTCAGACTCCTGACTTTATTCTCAGACTCCTGACTTTATTCTCAGACTCCTGACTTTATTCAAAGGAATCCTGACTTTATTCAAGGGAATCCTGACTTTATTCTCAGACTCCTGACTTTATTCTCAGACTCATGACTTTATTCTCAGACTCATGACTTTATTCTCAGACTCATGACTTTATTCTCAGACTCCTGACTTTATTCTCAGACTCATGACTTTATTCTCAGACTCATGACTTTATTCTCAGACTCATGACTTTATTCTCAGACTCATGACTTTATTCTCAGACTCATGACTTTATTCTCAGACTCATGACTTTATTCTCAGACTCATGACTTTATTCTCAGACTCATGACTTTATTCTCAGACTCATGACTTTATTCAAAGGACTCATGACTTTATTCAAGGGAATCCTGACTTTATTCAAGGGAATCCTGACTTTATTCTCAGACTCCTGACTTTATTCTCAGACTCCTGACTTTATTCACAGACTCCTGACTTTATTCTCAGACTCATGACTTTATTCTCAGACTCATGACTTTATTCTCAGACTCATGACTTTATTCTCAGACTCATGACTTTATTCTCAGACTCATGACTTTATTCTCAGACTCATGACTTTATTCTCAGACTCATGACTTTATTCTCAGACTCATGACTTTATTCTCAGACTCATGACTTTATTCTCAGACTCATGACTTTATTCTCAGACTCATGACTTTATTCTCAGACTCATGACTTTATTCAAAGGACTCATGACTTTATTCAAGGGAATCCTGACTTTATTCAAGGGAATCCTGACTTTATTCTCAGACTCCTGACTTTATTCTCAGACTCCTGACTTTATTCACAGACTCCTGACTTTATTCTCAGACTCATGACTTTATTCTCAGACTCATGACTTTATTCTCAGACTCATGACTTTATTCTCAGACTCATGACTTTATTCTCAGACTCATGACTTTATTCTCAGACTCATGACTTTATTCTCAGACTCCTGACTTTATTCTCAGACTCCTGACTTTATTCACAGACTCCTGACTTTATTCTCAGACTCCTGACTTTATTCACAGACTCCTGACTTTATTCTCAGACTCCTGACTTTATTCACAGACTCCTGACTTTATTCACAGACTCCCGACTCTTCTTCTCAGAATTCCAGAAGATGTATCACGTAGCCTTATTCTGAGCATAAACTCAGAATTCTGAGATAAAAGCCAGAATTCTCGGTTTAAAGTCAGGTTGGAAGAGAAGGTCTTCCCCTAACAGGTACGTGGCCCTAATCCTCTTCCCTATTGAAGCCAAAGAGTTCTCACAGGAGATTTGTTGATGCGGGTGATGCAGCATGTGCCTGCACGCCATCTCAGAGGACAGATTTTCCACGTCCTCGCCGCATCTTACATCTGTCCTGCGTGAACTCGTGTCCTCCTACCTTCGACAGAAAGTTATTTCCCTCGTTTCTGACTGAACTGAACATTTTCTAACAGAGAACAAGTGAGCCTCATGACGTTTATCAACGAAGGAGATAATGCTGAGGTGAAAAGACTCAAACTATCAGTGATGGAAATCCTCCCTCCTGCTGGGCGTTGCGTGATGTTTATGGCGCCACAATTGGCTCATCTTCACCCGTTGCAGTGCTCCGATTACTGAAACCCCGTCGTACTTAGAGAACTTCCTTGCTATTTCACACATAATAAAAACAACGCATAGTTCTGTTTGATCATTTTTCTGTCATTCCCTCTCTCTGCTGTGAGGAACAGGGGGATTCATTTTTTGTACCAGACGGTACATTGTTCCGAGGAGAACCCTACCGGGTACAAAAGGGGGACACCTGTGGATCTCCGTTCGATCCTAACGGTACAAAATCATTGCTGATGCTGAAGGGGACATCAATGTACCCCTATTATTCACAATAAAATTTGCCATGGACGTTGTTCAGGAATAATCAGTTTAAGCAGAATAGAATATTAAGATTTAGTTGCTCTGAAAAGGGAATAAACAAAAACTATGAATGTTTGGGTAAAAAAATGGTAAGAATTGATATGTCGCCCCAGCTGAGCCGCTCTAGGTACCAGTTGGAGATTTAAGGTACAGACTAGATGAGCACCGATTCTTATAAAGTCTCACCGGCCGATTACGATTTTTTTATTCCATTGGAAGTGCCATTCCAAGTCCGGCTGAAGGGAACTCAGTCCCCACCGGCACCATCCCCACCACCCTCCAAATGTTCTTCTTAGACTAAAAGTCTCAACAGAACCAGCCGTTTCAGGGAAATCTCAATTCCTCCCATAGGATTTCCTACAAATCTGGACTGAACCCGCTTCGCCGAGTCAGAGGAGGACCGATTTCCTCCTCGGACCCGCTTGACAAAAACCTCCTAACAGGATGTTGGGTTTGACCAGAGGACTTACGTTCAGGGAGGCAGTTCTTCCTCATGGCGAGCCTCTCGGCCTTCTTCCGGGCTTCGGCCAAGCTGAACAGAACGCCGTAAACGTGCTGACGAACGGGCCGAAACAGCTCGACGGCTGAAGGCAGGTCTTTGTTTGCTTCGTCTTCAATGGCGACACAGAGCTTGATCTCGCCCTGCGGAGAGATACCGTTACCTCACTGCTGCACACTGACATCAGCACAGACGCGGCGCCGGTGCACGCAAAAATGGGAACGCATTTTTCATCGGTTTGAAAGTATACTCAAGATCAACATAATTCCAAATGAAAATGAAGCGTAGATCCGTTAGTGCGGGTCAGAACTCTGACCTTGGTGAGCGTGTGGTAGATGTAGGGGTACATCCGACCCGTCTTGTGGCGGTGCTCGGCCACCCGCAGGACCTCGGGCGCCACGGCGGGGAGAGGTGGGATCGCGATGTCCATGTGGTTCCTGGTCGGCAAGGACAGCAGGGAGGGGATCCGAGGATTGGGGCTGCCGGCGCCGCTGGTTTTTGACCCCGGGGTCGCAGTAGAGGTCGCACAGAGTTCAACCTGAGGACAGACAGATATTTCACTGCGGTAACACGGACAGATCTGGGATCAGGTCCAAGTGTCCCTGATGTCTCACTCACTTTGGTTTGGTCCAACGCCTCCACTCCCTCTGGTGGGCTTTCAGAATGTCCATTAGTCTCCCATCGGCCCCGGCGGTCCCTAATAACAACAACAACAACAACAACAATCGCAATAATGACTTCATTAATACGACTGAGTGACAAAACATCAAACACAACGAGCAGCTTTAGTGAAAATAAACTAACTATGTTTGAGTTAAAGAAGGAATAACACAGAGAGACGGACGGAATCCCCTCCTCCACGCGTCCCCTCACAGCGGAGACGTCCAGCAAGGTCCGACAGAACCGTTTAATGTGTGTGCCGTCAGAACGGATGTCCTGGTGGTCTGTTCACACCGGCAGACGCGGATTTGCTCTGAAATTTGAATGAGCTCACTATCTTTAAGATTTCCCAGACATAACGTGTCCAGACACCAGTGCGGCGCTGATCGGTCCAGAGGTGGAGGAACCAGACTTTCTGTGTGCGTGTCCGAATGAGGCTGTGGAACCAGAAACATCAGACCACCAGAAGCATCGAGGCGTCATTTCCTTCCTTCATCAATCCTGATTAAATTAACGCAATCGCGTTTGTTCCGGAAGTCAAACCTGTACAAAAAAAACAAACGGCGCCGTTTCTGGGGGTGACCACACACGGCGCCGGCGAGTTTCTCCTCCATTTCTGTATCAGCATCCTGTTGACTCTCAGAGAATCTCAACACTGATGGGCTTTCACATCCTCCAAGTCCTCTTGGTCAGACTTCTGAAACCGTCTGTCGCCTCGCACAAATTCTTTAAAAAAAAATTGGGTGATCAGTGAAGAAGGTGGAGACAGAGGAGAGAAAATCCTGCCTTTAACAGGCAGAAACCTCCTGTGGTCCACATATGGTCGCAGCCGCTTCAACGCCGTTAACGGAGGTGTCTATTTTGGATCTTTGACGAGCTCCACCGGCGTCCCACAGGTGGAGTAGATCGTTACTCCTCCGCTGCGGTTCTACAGAGCGGAGGAACTAAAGCATAAAGCCATCGGCCGTGAACAGGACGCCTGAACGGTAAGAGTTTGTCGTTGTCGTTGAACTCACCTGGCCGTCGTACCTGAGCTGTCGTCGTTCTCCAAGAAGCAGGATGTGGAGGAGGAGGAGGCGGCGTTGAAGAAAGGAGTCTCTGTGTGGTTGGGGCTCTGGGCTTGGCCCGGGTTGATGGGAGAAGCCCTCTGGTAGAGCGGCGTGTGCTTCCCCGCAGGAGGAATGGTGCTGGAGTCCAGAGCCCGGCTGATCTCCACCGGAGGCCGGGGCTTTGAGGGCTGGACCTGCAGACGGCCAGGAAACGCAGAGGTCATGAAGAGGAGTGGGTTTTTCATGCCCGGCTAAAGTTCTTGTCACAGGCTTACCCCCGGTTTCAAAGGCAGCGGCGCCAGTGGAATGTTCAGCAGGTGTGGAGACGGAACCTCCGCAAAAGCAGCAGCGGCAACAGGGACCCCCACCTGTTTTGGGCCGACTGCAAACGAGACAAAAGATGTTTGAACGCCGACTCAGGAGAAGTCATCAGTGAGAAACAGAGACACCGGGCGGTTTGGAAGATGTGGGGAAGTTAGGTTTTTAAAAATGTGGAGGTTAGTTAAAAACCCTTCATGTCCTGCTCAGCTTTAGATTAGATTCAACGTTATTGTCTTTGTACTGGGACGATGAATGTTGGTTAGTATCTAACCGTGAGTGAAATAAGAAGCAGTAAAGTATATGAATATGTACATGTGTAGTAGAATAAACAAACAGGATATATAGTATTTACTGGATTGACAAATATGAATACACTAAAGAGGCTAAACATCAAGAATTGACAAGAATGTGAAGAAGAAGCTGTTTGGTTGAACATATTTACAGTCTCTGATTCTTATTGACAATGTGACTGGACCCGTTATCATCTGACCCAGTGTCAGAATTTATATGCCAAAGATAAAGTGACAGAGGATGGAGCCCTGAGGGACACCACAGGTCAAAGAAGGAATAAAGTATTTAGTATTTTGTTCTGGTATATTATAATAGGTATGCGGTATAATTCTGTTTAGGACTTACTAAAAAGAATAATACCGTAAAAAAAAAGGCAACCCCAAAAAAGTACTAAAAACCGAATAAATGAAATATGAAAAGAAATATGTTTTTGGTGGCTTTTATTACTTTAATAACTTAGACAGTCTAAGGAATATGTTTTCAACCAAACAGGCCTCTTCTGAGTTTGTTGAATTGGTGAGGGGACATCAGGATTCTAGTCGGGTTAACGCGCGGGCCTCATTTATTGGTACCAAACCCTGGAACTGTTTACTCACTGAGCTGAAAATGTAATTTCAATGTTTTTAACAAAAGGCATTTAATTATGGCTGAAGCAGAAAACATAATTTTCACACCTAAAACAAATCTGTGGGCTTCTGATGTAACCCCCCGATTATATCCCCGAAAAGTTGGGGCCGTTATGGAATTGTCTTTTTGCCGCTGCAGATCCTTCGCGTTAACGCGATAACTCCTTATGACCTCGCCCAGTTTGCGAGGGAAAACTGGATTTAATTGGGAAAGGTTGGTTGCAAATTTTCTGACACTAGGGGGCGCTTTCCCTATAAAAGCATTTGGGCCCAGATTTCTCGACCTTTGATCTGATTTGGTCCAGATTTGTTGCAGATGAATGGATTCGAGGAGATCCATCTTCTTTATATTATATTGTTCTCTTATAGTTTATATTTTAGCTTTTTTTTAATACTAAAGATACTGTGGACATAAGTTCACATTTATTTGATGAGCTCGATCAGGGGGATTGCTTGTACAACGCAGGGGATTGGGGACTTTTCGTGATATACAGTCGCAGCATATGTCTAGTTTTGTATCTGTTTTGCATCGATGACTGTGCTGTACTTTTAATGTTTCTTTTTTTCTCTTTTTTTTCCAAGGATGACTTTTAAAAGCGGGTCAGGTGTGGAAAATGAGCATTTTTGAGCAGTCTGGGTTTTTTTTCTGTTTGGTTAAATGTTTCAGAACCAAAGTTACTGCACGTCCTTTTCAAATCAATCAATCAACTGAAGTGATTTGAATCCTAAATACCGCACGCGTTTGATAATATCAGGTTTATCAAGCTCGTTGCTGCTTGTAGTGACATGTGGGCGTGTCCAATTTGGGCTGCATCCAACTTATAAATGATTTAGCTTTAATGTAGTTGTTGACTATAGAATGCAAAACATTTATTTATCTATTTATACTTTTTATTTGCCTTTCGTATCAGCAGTGATGTGATGAAACATGAAAGGACCAAATCACAGCCCAGCAAATACGCTGTTGGTTTTAAAAAAACGGTTTGGGTTAACAGTCCGTTATAAAAGCAGGAAAGTTTAATAAAATACATTTTGGGCTTTTTTTTTTTGTTTTTATTGATGGTTTGTTCGTAACTAAAACAAAATTCGAAAGCTGATAGCAAAATAAAAGCCATTTAGAAATTGTGTTTTTTTAACCGTTATTTAACCAGGAGACAAAAGAAATGATTCGATTAATCTGTCGATTACGGAAACAATTAATCGTTTATGAAAATACTTGTTATTCGCAGCCCTAAAATAAAGTAGTGATGCAACGATTGCGTTTTCTTGGCCGATGACCGATTATTATAAAGTCTGACCGGCCGCTAGAGATTTGGGCCGGTCTGATTTCTTTTCTTTAACCGCTCTGCTAACGCTAGCTTAACTAGCTATATTCCTCCGGGTGATTAATGTTGAAGTTTGTGACGAAGTTCGTTGTGCTGAACGTTTATCAGGGTTGAAGAGATCCTTATTTTGTCCGGACTGGTGTTGTGGGTTTTATGTCGGCAACCGGCCTCAAGTGAGGTTGGTCAGCCGATTGGGTCAAACTAGGCCTCCCGGCGCCGATCGATCGGGGCATCGATCAACCAGATCCTCCACAAACAACAGAAACCCACCAGAGTGCGCGGGGGGGTGGAGGGGTCTGCCGGCAGCTGAGTAGTACTCCACCGCTCTCTTGAAGCGGACCACTTTGTCATCAGTGCAGGTCTTCCAGAAGAACATGAAAGGAGATTGAAACACGGAACAATTAGTCCTGAGCAGAATTGTGTGTCAACAGACCCAGAATGCGGACGGAACCACGGTTCTGGGTCCTCTGCTGTGGTTTGGTGCTCTGTGAAGCAGGCGGCCGTCGGGGTCAGGGTCTAAAAGATTCTTAAGGAACTGATCTAGTGAAAACTTTACAGCTTGGTTCTGAAGATTAACAGTTATAGAAAAGAATTTTGTTTAACCGTTTAATTGTCTTCTGTCTATTTTGTCCCACTATCAGAGTATCAGTCTAATTACCGTCTCCATCCATCCATCATCCATCCATCATCCATCCATCCATCCATTGTCTTCCGTTTATCCGGGGTCGGGTCGGGGTGGCGGAAGAGAGGGACTTCCAGACATCCCTCTGCCCAGCGACACTCACCAGCTCATCCTGGGAGGCCCCAAGGCGTTCCCACGCCAAATGAGATGTATAGTGTCTCCAGCGGGTTCTGGGTCTACATCGGGGTCTTCTCCCAGTTGGACATGCCTGAAAAACCTCCTGAGGGAGGTGTTCTGGAGGATCCTGGTCAGATGATGAACCACCTCAACCCTCTCCTTTAGACTTCAAGGAGCTCTACGCTCCTCATCACCACCCTATCCCTCTGAGGTTGAGCCCAGCCCCCCCTACGAAGGAAGCTCATTTAGACCGCTTGAATCCTCAACCTCATTCTTTGGGTCATGACCCAGAGCTCTGGTCTACAGGTGAGGGTTGGAACATAGATGGACCGGTAGATTGAGAGCGTTGTCTCTTTATTTTCAAACCCGACTGGTCCTGACAGACGGCCGTCCGTCTTTCTGGAAAACACCTTGAGACAACTGTTGTTGTGAATTGGCGCTATATAAATAAAGATTGATTGATTCACCAACGTTAACGCTGATGCTTCCTTCTCCCCCGGTCCATTTCCCCGTCACTCCAGAACAAGTGTTCTTACACAAATAGCCATTTTGCCTCTATGAACTGGTTCCGTCAGGAATCCTTTCTTGGCTGGACCAGTGGGTCAGGGTTCTGTGAGTCTGTTGGCGGGTCGGTAGATTTGTGGTTTCAGCAGGTGACAACTACCTTTTTTTCTTCAAATCTAAAAACTCCTTGAAGACACTGAGCACATTTTTCACTTTGAATAAAAAAACATGATTTGCCCGCGGCAATGTTTTGAGTTTAATGATCCCTGATGCTCAAATCAATATCCCCTCATGATGTATGGCAACATTTATAACCCAAATCAGCCCGCAGCCCCTCTGAGGCGCTGAACGCTAATGTAAGTCTCCTCTAAAAGCAGAGTAAGAGCCACCAGGTGACATCATTAACAGTCAAGCAGCAGAAAAGAAGTAGGAGGACGTTTGTGTAACATCACATTATGTGGAGTGTTTGACTGGAGGCGTCCGTCAACACTGGAAGAAAAGAGTTCCATTAATTCATACAAGTGCAATCAAAGGATTATGTAATAATTGTGACGGGCTAATTCCCTGCTCTCGCTCTCTCCCCTTCCTCTCCCCCTCAGTCTCTCTCTCAATCTCCCTCTCTCAATCTCCCTCTCTCTCCCCTTTTCTCTCTCTCACTCAGTCTCTCTCTCTCTTACTCTCTCCCCCCTCTCTCTCTCTCTCTCTCTCTCACTCACTCTCTCTCCTGCTCGCTCTCCCCTTTTCTCTCTCCCACTCAGTCTCTCTCTCTCTCTCGTCCTTTCTTACTCTCTCCCCCTCTCTGTTGCTGTCTGTCGCACTCGCTTGTTATCCCCCCTTAATCACTCTCTCCCCCGTTTCTCTCTACCCTTTTCTCTCCCCCACTGTCTCTCAATCACTCTCTCTCTCTTGCTCTGCCCCTTTCACTCTCTCTTCCTCTCTCTCTCTCTCTCTCTCATTAGAAAAGCATGTGCTGAAACGTCCATCATCTCTGAAGAAGAACAACATGTTTAATAATGCAGAAACGGGTCAGTGCGGCTGTGGGTTTCTTTACCTGTGAGTTTTTGAAAACGTCCTTGGCGATGGCCTCAAGGTCACTGATGTCTGGGATGTTGCGGACATATTTGGCCACGACCTTGATCACGACATCGCAGGGCGGGAGGACAAGCTGGTGAGCACGCACCTGGAGAACACGAGGAGAACCTCACTGGACACCGGTGCTGAAACGTGGAGCGAAGCCGTCTGGCTCCTGCCCAGTTATTACCCAGAATTCTAACCAGTCAGAGTCCACCGGGCTTGGCAGGTGTGTTTAACGAAGTAACAACAATAAACGAATGATTTCAGGTTTTACCCGCTATCTGGTGAATAAAGGAACAAGTGCTGAGTAACAGCAGGAGCAGATTCTTAATGTTTAAAGCGCCGTGGAATATTCATTACAGCGGTTCTGCTGGATGGTTTAGAGACGGTGGTTCTGAGCAGAAGACAGGAGGCAGAGATGAAGATGTTCAGATGTTCTCTGGGAGTGAGGAGGAAGGACAGGATTAGAAAGGAGGACCTCAGAGGGACAGTCCAACCACAGTGTTAAGACCTCTAACCTCGGGGTATCCACAACTCAACTCCTATCTCTGTTTTGCCCTGTCCTCTGCATCTTCCTCTGTGACACCAACCAACTGCATGTCCTCTCTCACCACATCCAGAGACCGCCTCAATTGTCCTCCTCCTCTTCTTCTTCTCCTGCCTGCAGCTCCATCTCCGGCATCCTTCTACCAGTAGATCCACTATCCCTCGTCTTCGTCACGGATCAGAACCATCTCAATCTGTCCTCCCTGACTTTGTCTCCAGGACATCTCACCTGGACTGTCCCTCTGATGTCTCCTTTCTCATCCTGTCCTTCCTCCTCACTCCCAGAGAACATCTGAACATCTTCATCTCTGCCTCCTGTCTTCTGGTCAGAACCACCGTCTCTAAACCATCCAGCAGAACTGCTCTCACCTCCATCTTGGAAACCTTTCCCTTCACTCCTGCTGCTCCTCTTCTGTCACAGATAACTCCTCACACTCCTCTCCACCCACTCCACCCTTCACCACACTCACAATAGTTCTGGTGAGAAGAATGGGGCAAAATTCAGTGTCACCAGAGACAGATAACCAGCTCTCAGCAGCAGCTGTTGCTACTAAAGGTGGAACATCTAGTTATGAAGTTCAGGGATCAACTTCCCGTTTCTACGCTGTATATAAATATTACCACGTTTTACCCAGTGGGCCGTAGGCTCTGAATCATTGTGTCGCCTCTTTGGCAGCAGTTTTGAACGATAATCCTGGACATCCTTACTTAATATGAGCAGGATGCCGTTAGCATATGTGAGTCACTGTTAGCCACAATTCTCCGGGGTGACGTGTGTGCGGCGGCGGTTCTGCTGCAGTCAGGCTGGTTCTGTGAACCAGATGGTTTTCAGTTTAATTACAGCTCGCCATCTAAAAAGTAACAGCTGAACCATTTAAGCACTGCCCTGAAACGGTCTGGCGCTGCTGTCGTACAGCTGTTGGACTCAACTATTTGCCATGAACCCATCCATGTTGTTTTTCTTCGAGCGGTGTTGGTCCGGCGTGTAAATTTAGCCACGTCACTTGGTCCAGATCGTTGGCAGCTGGTGGTTAAGCTCCAGTTTCAGATGCATTTGCTGCCCAACAAGGAGTGTCAGTCAAGACTTCAACCACCAAACAAGCACAGTGTCTCCAATACAAAGGCTCTACCGGGGTGGTCCCTCCAGGTAAATGAAGACCCGCCCACATAGAGCAGCAGTTCTAGAGCAGAACATAAGTTCTTCAAATGAGAGACAAAGGCTTCCTTAATGTTTACTGCCTCGCAACAACGTTGGAAATAATTAGAGCTCGGTCCGTTAGCTTGATGCTAACACATAACAGGTATTGCCCTATACATGCTAATGGCATTAGCATTGAAGGCACGACCATAAACCATAACTAAGGGGGGACTAATAGATTATTTTACTTGACATATGTTTGTCAGTTAAATGAAAAGAGTTTGTAAATGAGACGCTGCTCTGGATTTTTCTTGAATAATAAAGAGAGGCGGACTACGATGACCCTGAAGACCCTTCAGGGAAGAAGAAAAAAAAGTGGGCGCAAACAATAAATTACTGTTAATCCAGGATTATTAACAGTTATTCATTTTTGAACTATGAAATAGAGTAAGTGTCAGATATTTCTGTAGTGATTAATTAAAATGGTAATTTATTCTAATTTCTAAATATACCAGCAAAGGTATATCCTCAGAAAGGTCCCCAATCCCCAGCGTTGTACAAGCAAGAAGTCCTCTTAATCAATGTGTCCAACAGAAATCTCCCCCCAGTGAGTTAAATATGAATTATTGGAGTAGAACGTGATATAAAACAAAAGATAAATCTCCTAAATTCGACTCATATTCACCCAATGTGGACTAAATCCGACCAGCGGTTGAGAATTATGGACAAAATCCATTGAAGATAAAAACAGTGTATTTCCGACACCGGGGGGAGCCCAGATGTTGGAAAAAAATCTGATCAAATCCCGCCCTTCCTCACACTAAAGTCTACGTGGGAATAAAATGTGAAAATGATCCATGAGATAGTTTTGAGTTAGTTTTTGAGTTATTGCGTTAACATCAAGGATCTGCGGCAGCGACGATTCCATCTGAATCTCAAAACACAAAGATAATCTGGTGACTCCAGAACGATCGGAGTCTACGACGTTGGTAAATGCGCTGCTTTATCTTCTTACAAATGAAACAGACAATTTAGGACGGGACGATTAATCGTAAAAAGATTTCCATCTCGATTCAGATGTACGGCGAGATTCCACCAATAAATAAGAAGTTTAAAGAGACTGGAGTTAAAAATCAGCCTGGACGAGAAAGTGTCTGCAAACTGACCCCATACACTGAGGAGGATGGTTGGTCTTGCAAATGACTCTCCAAGGAACAGAGGTAGAGAGGTCAGAGGTCAGATGAATTTTGGGGTCAGAAAGTCTCCCTAACCACCATCAGATGGCGCCGACACCAACACCAGCTGTTTGGGAGGGTAGCAAGAAAAAAGCCTCTGTTGTCATCCACACATAAGCTAATGCTGCTACAAGCTAACGCTGCTACAAGCTAACGCTGCTACAGTTTGACAAACACCACTGGGACTTTCACTGGAACAAGTTCAGAGGTCAGATGAGACCAAAGTAGAGCTTTTTGGAAACAAACATCTAAGATGGGCGTGGCGTAGCAAGAAAGACAGTCTTAGAGAAAAGCCCTTCATACCCACTGTGAAGTCCGGTGGTGGATATCTGGTGCTGTGGGTCTGTTTTTCTTCCAAAGGTTCTGGACATCTTGTTAAAGACATGGTTTCATGGACTCCATCAAACACCAGCAGATACTGGATGAAGACCTAAAAGCCTGTCAGGAACCTTAAAGTGGGTCGTGGTTGGACCTTCATCAGGACAATGATCTGAAGATCACCTCAACATCAACCCAAGAATGGTTCAGAGGTCACAGAATAAAGGTTCAACCCAGTCACCTGACCTAAACCCACAAGAACATCTGTGGGATGAGCTAAAGAACCCACTGGCGTGGCCCTCAGAACCTGAAGGAGTTGGAGAGGTTCTGTATGGAGGAAAGGTCTCAGATCTTCTGCATATGTTCTCAGACCTCCTCACAGACTACAGAAGGAGACTCAGGCTGCTATTGTGGCTAAATGGGGCGGAGCTAAACATTAAATGCAAAGTGCCAATAATTATTATTTCTGAAGAGCCGCGTCGGTTCTTTACTCCTCAGTACGTAGAGTCAGATCACATGACGTTGAAGCAGCAGGGCGATCAAGAGAGGAAGACAATCCAAAGCGGAGCGCCTCCGTCCTGTTAGAAGTGTCATTGTTGTCATGGAGGAGATTTAACTTGTATGTATCATATTTTACTCACTGATCGTAGGTATGTGTTTATTTTTTACTAAAAAGACGTGACTTTCTAACCGCTGGTCTCATTTAGTCAAAATCTGGTGCATGAATCAAGTTGAGGAGATTTGTTCTCCGAAAGTTCATATTTCACTCACTAGGGGGAGCTTCTTCCCCTACAATACTTTATACGTAACTTGAGTTCAATCAGGGGGACCGCTTGTACGACGTATACGATATATACGTTTGTGTGGAATCACGAAAGAACCTTATCACAACCGCCGGTATCTGTACGAAGATACGGGGGTGATGATGAGGAAGATACTGATATTAATGTAAGTGTTGCGTTTCTGTAATGACGGTTGACTCCCATGAGACCAGAACATTTGTCTCTATGGACAACTTGTCATCTCATCATGAACACTAGTCTTGCTAAGCCGGCCCTGAATCTCCTCAGCGCCGGGGAGATGAACCCAGACCTGCAAACCAATGGGCGGAGCCTTCTCAGGACACTGGGCGTGCCCAGTAGGGACACTGGCGAATTTTTCAGTTAAGTAACTTTGTTTTCTTAACCCGAGAATAAAAATCATCCAGCGGCATGGTTTGTATTAGGTGTATAAAAGGTAAAAGGTGTGTGTTAACGTTGCGTTACACAATCTACACATCGGGTTCAGCTAGTTGGACTGGCTGGCTAGAGCGGTGCATTGAAAATTAGCTAGCTAGCTAACCAATCGGACAGCTGCACAACACCAGGTGACCTGATGCTTCATTCATGTAGCGATGTTATTCAGGGCTGACTCTGAGCTCACGTGAGCTTTAGCCGCTCTGCTAATGTTAGCTTAACTTGTTCAGGGTGATTTAATATGAAGTATGCGAATATGTTTGTTGTGCCGAACGTTTTTGGAGTTGTACCTCAACAGATTCTTTTGTCCTGACTTCTGTTACAAAATGCAAGCTTTGGAGGATGAGGATGAGGAGGATGAGGAGGAGGGGGGAGTGGCCACCTCCAGCCCCAAACCTTTCCAAGCAAAGCCATTTTGCAGCACACCACCTTTAAATATACTGTAGTTTTTCGAATGAGGTCGCTGTCCGTGGGGGTCTTTCGTTCAGTCTGTGAGCGAGACGCTCACCTGTGACAAAAAGGACCTGAAGCCGGACCCAACCCACTTCTACAAAAAAAAACAGCGTTTCTTCAGAAATGATGAGTAAAACCGTTACCTTCAAAGATGCTAATGGATGCTCTGGACCAAGTAAGCTCCAGTGGAAGACCGCCAAGTCTTCATCAGGCAGTATGTGGTTTCCTGTAAGAGAACACAGTTAGTCGTCCCGGCCCTCCGATCCATTTCCAGTCCGCCCGCCAGAATCCCACCTACCTATGAGTGACGCAAAAATGGCAGAACGGTTTGGGTTGAGACTGAGCTGCCGCGCCACTTCGTGCATCAGGTACTGGCTGGTGGTGAGGCTCCTGCCGTTGCGGCTCAGTTTGAGGGCGTGTGCGCTGAAGTAGTATGGGATGTTGCTCAGGGCGTAGTCCGAGTCGTAGGCCACCAAGCCGTGGAAGTCGTTCTGGCGGCACAAGGAGATCACCTCCAGGTGGTGGTCTTCAATAGTCTGGACAACCTGAGGAGAGACGGAGACGAGAGCTAAGCCTAAGATGATCAAAATAAAGCTCCTAAGATAAGACGCGGCATCTTAGGCGTTTGAGACGGGGCAGCAGAAACAGGATTAGGAACCAGGGTGCAGGTCCGTTTGAGCTGCTCGTCGGTAATGAAGGCTACAGATGATTAGACTCCAAGAAGCCAAGCCGGGAAGATCCCATTAAATGTTGGAGTAGATCCGAGTGAGAGTAGATCTTTTCCTTCGAATCCCAGTCAAAAGAGGGCGGGGCAGCAATCCAGGGTGGACCCTTAGTCCTACCCAGCCACGTCTAGTGCCGGTCCTGGGTCCGGATAAATGGGGAGGGTTGTGTGAGGAAGGGCTTCCAACCCCAATCCTCTTCGTCGTACAAGCAAGCCCTCCTGATCAAACCCCACTAATTAATTGTGAAGTTATTTCCACAGTATTTTAGTTAAAGACAAAAAAAAAGCTCTTCTAAATTGACTAGATTATGAACTTTTAGCTTAAAAATGGGTAAATATCAAATTATGTCCAGAAACTTTTTGGTAAGTCAGCTCCCCCTAGTGTCAGAAGTGTACAACTGACCTGTCCCAAAATCAACACAGTTCTTCCTCGCACAAAAGCCAATTGAGGTACTGAAGACACCCACTTTAAAAAACATTCTGTCAGTCATAGCGCCACCTGGTTGCAGCAGAAGCAAAAATAATTGCCTCTGCTGACCGAGAGAGTTGAAGGAGTTTGTGCGACAGATTCTTCTTTTAGGCCGGGACAACATGCCGTGAAGGGGCTACAGGCAGAATTGCACCCTAATTTCATCACTAGACAAAAAACATCAATCCATCCATCTCTGAGAATTTAGCATGAAATATTCAGATCCATGATCACAAACGAAGATCTTCAAGGAGAAAAAGAAAAGAAACTCAACAAAGATCTGAATCACCCCCAGAAATCTGATGGATTATTCCCTGGGTCACGTCCTCCCTCTGGTAACTATGACCGTCAGACGGCAGTGAGAGCGGCTCTGCTGGATGGTTTAGAGACGGTGGTTCTGACCCGAACACAGGAGGCAGAGCTGAAGATGTTCAGATGTTCTCTGGGAGTGAGAGGAAGGACAGGATGAGAGAGGAGACATCAGAGGGACAGTCCAGGTGAGACGTCCTGGAGACAAAGTCAGAGAGGACAGACTGAGATGGTTCTGACCCGTGAAGAGGAGGAGGGATAGTGGATCTGCTGGTAGAAGGATGCTGGAGATGGAGCTGCAGGCAGAAGGAGAAGAGGAGGAGCAAAGAGGCAGTTTCTGGATGTGGTGAGAGAGGACATGCAGTTGGTTGGAGTGACAGTTGAAGATGCAGAAGACAGGGGGAGATGGAAACAGGTGAGACCCCTGAAGGGAACAGCCCAGAGAAGAAATAGGACAGTCAGACCTTCCTAGAGGCCCATGGTGGACCTGGATCACAGGTGAGGATGACCTGGATCCCAGGTGAGGATGACTTAGATCGCAGTTGAGGATGACCCGGATCCCAGGTGAGGGGGACCTGGTGGGCAGCATCACTCTAACCTGGAGTCTGCTAAGGAGGACCGGCAGAGATGACACTCACCCCTACTTGGAACCTGAGCAGCGCCAGTCGGATGCAGTGGGCCATGCAGACCGGGGGGAGGAACCAGACTTTGGGCGGCGGTGTGCCTCGGTTCTGGACGTGGCTGATGATCTGCTGGGCGGTCTGCCTGTCGTTCACCTGCCGCTTGACCCACTCGTGGAGACGGCCTTTGTCCAGGGCGCCGTTGAAGCAGACCTGGAGCTCGATGTTCCCGCTCAAGCAGGCCCTGGAGAGCGCGGCCAGGTAGCCCAGCATGTGATTCCACTGGCCCCCGCCCACCCAGTCCGTGTAGAAGCCCCCGTACAGCCGGTGCAGACAGTTCTCAGCGTCCACCAGCAGCCTCAGCCGGCACTGAGGGGGTCTCTGCCGGCCACCTCCTACCAGACTCCCGCGGGCCAGCTCCTGGAGCTCCACCGGGACCACCGCGCCCGGGCAGTGCTTCTCTATGAACTCCTGGAAGCCGTTGATCCCCATGTGGAGCATCTGATGGGAGACGGGGATGACTGAAAACAGGAACAGTAGAGATAAACGGACTAGTCGTCCCCCTGACGATTACCGGGTCGGTAGGAGAACAACCGGAGGAATAATTTAGAAAGAATGAAAAGGCTGCTATTCTGGCATCATGGATGATTGGTGGGTTGTTGTTGGTTCATTGCTCCAAGCTGTCATGTGTCGGTTCACGGAACCATATCTGAGATTCTGTCGGAGTGCAGCTGAGACGGAGAATGTGAGAACGGGACTTACCGGCAGGTGCAGAGACATACGACGGAACAAGAGAGTTCGCTGACAATCACTTCCGGTTTCGGTTCGTCACAAAAAAAACACAGCGGCGCTAATGGTGCTGATTCTAGTAGCGGGCTGGGCGGAAACTCAGGGTTGGTTAAGCCTGAGCTGGGAGAAACTCTGGGTTTTAAGTTCCAGAAAGCGGGATTAGTGGAACTCTGACTGAGTTACTGCGCAAACTCCATCTGTGAACCCGAGCTTTCTCCTGACTCCTCCCCCTTCTGAGCCGGAAGCGGAAATTGTCAGACGTGACGTGTCCGTCAATCATTTGTCACGTTAATAGGTGAATATAAAAGAGAACTGAGAGACCCAGATTGAACCTGCTTTTGTCCCATGATTTGTCTGAATGACATTTTCAAACCGTACATCACAAACGTCTCTCACATCCCAGCAAAGTATCTACGTTACTCTCCGTTTTCTTTTATGGAATCTTTCTTCTTCAACATCGGTCGGATATTTTATATGAAGGTTACTGGGTAAAAAAAAACAGTGACTGATATTATGAACCATTTCGAAAAGAAAGTGAGCTAAAAATCACGAACGTATCTGCTGTTAATCAAGTTGATTTGAATAAACTTGAGTGCTGCGGTGACAGCAGTCCCCCGCTGACGTCACGCAATCATCTACGGATTTCCCCGGGGGGAGGCGGGGGAATCCCGTAAAAAATCTCAGATGAAATATAATTGTTTAATTATGATTTTTAAAACACACGCATTAAGTGCATTAAAACTCGCTGCTTAATGAGCCTGAAGTATGGTGACAACTGGTTGCCTTGGCGACCATAGCGTCCCACTGGTTGCCATGGTGAATCACAGTACGTGACCTCCATAGTTGATGACTTTTAATAGACCGTGTTTAACTCGGTGTGAAACAACTCGGAGTTAATTGAACCAAAAACCCTTCAGCTGTTCTAAAACCAGATTTCCCGAGTTTCTCATCTCAGGCTTGGTTAAGCTCGAGCTCAGTCACTTACTCGGAGTAAGTTAAGCCCCATTTGTTGAGCCCCCCCTGGTGGAATTAATTATTGCTGTTAACTTTTTATTAACACTTTTGTTATGCTAATATTTTGCAGCTGAAATATTACAAAAGGTAACAATAAGGACAAAGTAAATAATATTCCAAGAATTAAACACATAACCTAAAAAATCCCATTTTACGGGAAAAAGTTATAATAATACAAGATGATAATTATATGAAAAAGATACAACATTAATGGATTAAAGTTCTAATTTTACAAGAAAAGAATTGTAATTGCTTTTCTATTAGCAAAAGTCATTATAGAACTTTACAGGAAAAAACATCCATAATATTGCAAAAACAAATAAAGGATTTTCGTGTGAAAAAAAAAGTATAATTAAATACAAATCAATTTGCCATTTAATTGAAATGCGATGACGTTATTGAAATACTTTTAAGTTACGGACTAAAGGGCAAACATCAAAAGCTAGCTACGATTTAGTGTAGCTTCCACAAATAAAGAAATATCGGAACTTGGGTACCTGCGCAACGAATCAGACATTTGGAGGTATTTTTTATTGCGTTGACGAGGAGAAGGTTGGAGGTGGCCGACTGAAGGGGGATCGCTGGTAGCATCAAAGCTACTGTAATATTATATATTTGTTATTTTTCAACGTCACTCTCAAAACATTTGATTTAAAAAGAATAATTGTGGCCAAAATATTCTGCTATATTGTAGGGACTAATCACTTACTCATATTTATCTTATAACTTTTTGAGTACAAGGTGTTTGTCTTGTTAAAGGACACAATCCACATATTTGTCTCAAGACTGCTAGAATATCTGTATTTGGAATGAATGTAATTAAAGCAGATTTTACAATTTTTAAAAATAAAGTCACTAAGAAAAAAATAATGATTGAAAAAAATAAAAGCATCCCAAACATTTAAAAATCTAAGTAAAATATAATAATACTGCAAAAGATTTGATTATATCTTGTAGGATTAAACGCTCAGATCTCCGCTTGCGGAGATCGACGTGAACTATCTTGACACTTTTTTAATCTTGGGTTGGAGGGGTTCGTTTCCTGGTTCGTTTCGAGGTCAGTATCTTTTCCACGGTGACGACGTTCATGTCGTTTTCACGGCGGGATGTTTCAAGGAAGGGGTTCAGTTCCGGGTTGTTTAAGCCTGAGATTTTAGGTAAACTCCGGGTTTTCCGTTCCATTAAGCGAGATAAGTTGAACTCTGACTTAATTACCGCGCTATAGACAATAGATTTAACGTGTTTTTATCCCAGGATTTATCTGAACGACATTTTCAAAACGTCCATCTCAAACAAATCACGTCCCGGACATTCTTTTTAAACGGAACTTTTTTCTGTAACGTGGGTCGAATATTTTGTATTAAAGCCACTGGGGGAAAAGTTACTGATAATATAAATATGGTTGATTAAATATGTTTGAAAACATCACAACATTCCTCCTTCTCGGATGAAGACGCGTCTCTCTCTCTTTTTAATAAACGTATATTCGCGTGCGCATTTAAACTTCCTGGGAAGGAGCGTGACGTATGACCACGATTGCGTCCCCCTGGTTGCCATGGTGATTCATAGTAGGTCGGTTTACACACTTCTGAATTCCTTCAGTGGCTGTTTTACGTGAGCGGCGTTTTAACCGGAAGTGGTGTTTTTTTCGTTGTTTTTTTTTAAACAAACTTTATTCACAGGTGTTAACGTACAATGACACAGAGAGGAAAACAGAAAAGGCCTTTGTGCAGTATATAACAATAAATAATGACAAAATAATAAAGTAGCAACAACAAAGAATCAAATAAAATCATTATAATAATTAAGTAGATTGTAAATCGAACTCGTCACAGAAGGCTTTAATAATAATAATAATAATAATAATAATAATACACTTAATTTATAACGCACTTTACATTTGGATCAAATCTCAAAGTGCTCCAAGGTAAAAGCAGATAAAAGCAGCAATAAAAAATATAATAATAATTATATACAAATATGACCAAAAGCAGAAATGTTAAATAAAACTTATAGGTTCTGCTAAAAATGAAAGTTTTAAGTCCTTTTTGAAAAGTCTCAGTCCTCTGTGGAGCCCTCAGACGGTCAGGGAGGGCATTCCACAGAGGAGGAGCAGCAGAACAGAAGGCCAGATCACCCGTGGTGCTGAGCTTGGTCCGGGGAAGGAGGAGGCGGTATGATACCCCTTTTCCACCAAGCTGGTTCCAGAGCCAGAGAGTCTTAGCACCAGTTATTTGCCTTTCGACAGCCTAAGCACCAACTCTTTGCAGGTCTAGAGCCAAGATGATTTCGTAAGGTGACTTGGCTCCTTGCCAATGGAATAGCAAACAGGTTCTTCAGAGGTGCACGAGTCGAACCATCTAAGCACTGGCAGTAGCACCAGCACTGAGCTAGCACCAGGTTATTTTTGGTGGAAAAGGGGCATGTGTGGGTAGAACGGAGGGATCGTGTTGAGGTTAGTAGTACTTTCAGGTAGGGGGATGCATAGCTATGGATGGATACCCCCAGCTTTTGTCTTTACAGCTTTTAAATTACTGCAAAAAATTGTGTGAGAAAGTGATTGTGTACTTGTGTGTACTTTGTCCTGAACGCAAGACAGGGAGACAGTAAAAATAAAATGTAGTTGTTTTTTTTAAATACATTTGCTGGTATGGATATGGAATTTAGCTAGTAAAGAGAAAAGGTTGATAATTTACACGTTCTTCGTATGTAAATTTATCTGAAGTCTGACCAAATTAGATATTTTCAATCTTAAATGTGAGTTGGGTGTCTAATTTTCTCTTTAAAAAAAAATGAAGGCCATTCCAAAAGTTCTGAGCCGACACATCAGTCGGAAGAGCTCACTGACCAGCGCTATAGTGACAATTATATGAGGGTTTAATCAGAGGATGGTCGTCTATTTTGTGATCGGGGCGTTTTTTGCTTTGATTGAAATGCTTTTAATGAAGAATCAGCTGATAATAACTTTACTTTTATACTGGAGGGAGGGAGGGGGAATGGCGTTTCCTTACCACTGAGTGATTACTCTGAGTAACGTTACAATATCACGACCTCACCATACATTAAGTTATTAGTGAGGCGAGAAATGTTACGTTAGTTAAATCAACAATTGTAACGTGAAAAGGTATAAACTCCTCATCCGGCGCTTTTATTCTGAAAATCCAGATCCACCGGCGCTCGGAGATTTTGACCCTCCCTCCTCTTTGAATACTTAATTTAAAGTTTGAATAAAACGTGAAGTTTGTCACCATAAACGTGACGATCAACATAATACATAATGTTTAATGCAGAAACTCAACTCATCACGCGCATGCGCACAAACGAACAAATCCTACGTGTCTCGTTATTACATACTATGAGATCAATTACATCATAAGGTCTCCGATTTCTTATCAGTTTGGTGAATGCAAGGTGCTTCCGTACGTACGTTCCCTAAAAACTACGAGAAAACAGCTGTTGAGAATAGTTTTTGTCTCTGACGGTTATCATATTACACGTTGCCATGGCGACACCTGAGGTAAGAACGCGCGATGGTGGTCAAGAGTTTTTCTTGAGCAGGTCTGTAGCTTTGGGTACTGTGTGTATGTTTCGGTCATTATTATTGTTTTCACGATGTTGATTAATATTTTATTCCGAGTCACGTGACCACACTACCCAGAAAGTTAAGTGAAGTTAACGCAGCTAATTAAAATATCAAAACATCTTATTATATCGGCGTTTATTCCCTAAATGAAGTATAAATTAGGGGGTGCATCAATTTAAAGTGTCCTTCTTAAACGCTACCCTTGTCTTCCGGCTTTTGCAGCGACTTCTGATGTCATATTGATGCAGAGGTTTTCTTTGTTTGCATGCGTTTTGTCTATTTACGTTCGGTTTTCTAAGGTTGCAGAGCGTCTGCTCCTGTCGGCCACTCTACATATGTACTCATGACTTCTTGAGTAATCCCCTCAGTCGTGAGTAAAACGTCTGAATTTACCCCTCAGCCTGATTTAGAGGAAATAACTCAACGTTGAAGTCATAACCCAACACCTCCGCTAGAGGGCAGCATGGGATCAGAAGAATGATCGGACCGGATAATAACAATAATAATAATAATAATAATAATACATTTAATTTATATTGCACTTTACATTTGGATCAAATCTCAAAGTGCTAAATCGGATCAGTTGCTTTGGATTCAAGCCGAATTGAATGAATGAGAATCTACACAGATATTATGGAATACCCAGGTGTGTGCAGTCCACAGGGATTCATTCATGTATTCATGTATTCATGTATGCAGACTTGACTTTATTAATATACAAACCCGCATGGTCATCTTTATTATAATCCAAACCTTCTTCTATTAAACCCACCCCTCCCCATAAAAAGTCAATTTTGCTCACCTAGAAATCTCAAAACTAGCAACTGCAAGACTGTAACAGGCCTTGAAACCAGACTAAGTGTAAATAATGTTAGTTTGTGCTGATTAGAAGCAACGGAAACTCAGTTATTTAAGACAGACCTGCTTAAATTAATGTTAGTCTCAAAAATGAACTGATTGTATCCTGCCTATGTGCCTGTCTGTCTGCCTCTCTCTCTCTTTATTATATCTTTATCACTCTTTATCTGTCTATCTGTCTATCTCTCCCCCTCTCTATATCTGTGTCTGTGTGCTATAGTTACTGGATAATATGTCCCACCCACTGACAGGTAACCATGGTAACCATATAATATGTCCCACCCACTGACAGGTAACCACGGTAACCATATAATATGTCCCACCCACTGACAGGTAACCATGGTAACCATATAATATGTCCCACCCACTGACATGTAACCATGGTAACCATATAATATGTCCCACTCACTGACATGTAACCAGGGTAACCATATAATATGTCCCACTCACTGACAGGTAACCATGGTAACCATATAATGTGTCCCACCCACTGACAGGTAACCATGGTAACCATATAATATGTCCCACTCACTGACCGGTAACCATGGTAACCATATAATATGTCCCACCCACTGACAGGTAACCATGGTAACCATATAATATGTCCCACCCACTGAAAGGTAACCATGGTAACCATATAATATGTCCCACCCACTGACAGGTAACCATGGTAACCATATAATATGTCCCGCCCACTGACAGGTAACCATGGTAACCAGGTAATATATCCCACCCACTGACAGATAACCATGGTAACCATATAATATATCCCACCCACGACAGGTAACCATGGTAACTATATATTATATCCCACCCACGACAGGTAACCATGGTAACCAGGTAATATATCCCACCCGCTGACAGGTAACCATGGTAACCAGTAAATACATATTACTATGTCACCTCCTCAGTGGCAATAAATAAAAGGCCAATAAGAGTAAATGCCATTTCAGTGTCATGGAACATTTATGCGTAAAATTATTCTCTACACTGTAAAAATGGAATTGTTTAATGAACTAAAAAATTATTCAACTGTTAATATTCATTTAAATTGTTGGAGATTTAAATAAATAAAAAATAAAAAAAGACTTCCATCTTCATAAATAAGTTTTTCCAACTTAAATTTTTGACTCAATAATTGTTGATTTAATTAAACTTTTCCAGTGTTCTTCCCTGGTTTACTAGTTTATGTCTCAGTCGTTGACGTCTCCGTGAGGAACATCATCATCATCATCATCATCATCAGTGGGATAAACGCCACTACTGTTTCCTCTACGAATATAGGATATGAAAAACAACAAAAGGGAGTTTTCACTTTCTCATTTTAATAGCAAAAAAAACAAAATCCAACATGTGTTTCTACTCAGTCTGGGAATGCGTAACACATTTTTTTTTGTTTTTAGAATATTTACATAGATATTCACAAAAAGTAGATGGTATCAAACTACTTACCCTGCAGCGTACACAATAAACACCATAAAGAAATAAAATACACATTCAATTAGAGAATATAAAACCATTGTAAATTATATTACACAAATGAGATTTCATACTTGAGATTTGTTTAAAGACGGCCTCTGGGTGGAGAATCCTCGCTGTGCAATTTATTTCTGTTCACTGCGTTGAAGTCTGAACTTATTTCATTTTCGTGGAACTCATCGTATTCTCATTAGTTTGCATGACTCAGCAACTTTTCCTAACATCCATAAACGTTAACCAGTACCTGCAAATATAATCCTAACAACACGCAGCAAACAGCAACCGTCTCTGAGTCTAAGCTAAAGCTGGAAGCCACTTGCAGATGAAATGGATGAACGGAGGAAAGCGACGACAGCTGATGAGAAAAACGCCGTCGGTTTCCCCTCAGAGCTCCAGCGATATCCGAAAGTGCTGCGCTCTCTGGGCCAGTTCTTTGGCAAACTCCTCGGCCTCGTACAGAGCTTGCTTGTCGGGGAAGTGCATCGCCGCCTTCTTGGTGGCCACAGCCAGCTGCTTGAGGAGGGCACACAGTTGGTTGCTCTTGCACAGAAGGCTCTGGGTGGAGCTTCCACGCTGGGCCTCCCTGCACAAGGTGTCCACCAGCCTCTGACCCACCATGATCACCAGCTTACTCTGTGAGATGAACTTTTCCGGTGGAAGGCCGTCTTTAAGGCCGCCCACAAAACCTCCGATGGCCTTCTGGAGGGCGCCAAAGTAGAGCCGGCAATGCTCCGACGTGGAGGGCACTCGATGTTCTTCTGGGGTGGGCTGCTTGTTGTCAACCTGAGTGGTGGGAAACGGATAAGGGTGAAGGCACTAATGTCTAATGGACCAGTGGACCAGAGAGGTCGAAACCCTCTGGCGTTTAAAGCCTCTTCTACACAACCCTTTGATGGCAGGCCTGCGCCGCCTTCAACCCGCTCCTCTGTTCTGTATGAACGGTTCTGAGACCAGCCCATCAATACGGTTCCAGTGCAAGTTCCAGAGCCTTACTTGGAACCAGTTCTTAGCTTTTCCACAATGCAAAAACTGACCCTAACCCTTGAAAACGGGTGCTAACAGTTAACCCAAGGCAAGCTGGGCCAGAATACGAAACTTTTTATCCTTAAAAACGTCTCGGAGTAGAGAATCCTTGGAGTGCAAGTTTAAAAAAGGCTCAGAACTCGAGTTATCTACCTCTCTAAGAATGAAAAACTGTAACTTTAATTTGTCTTAAGTAGTCTTAAAAGCAGCTAGTAGAAGTTAGCGGCTAACTCAAAGAAGGATATCACATTGTAGTAGAACTTTTGGGAGGTCTTATCTTCTAAACCGAGACATGGTTCGTTGTCCTGGAGGTTTTTACGGTCGGTCCTTAATGACCCCTGTAGGCAGGCTGCTTATCGGAACTCGTGACCCCAAGTACAGTGTGCGACAAACGACAAAGGACTGACACCGTCAGACGACCCGGCAGTCCTGAGGCTCATTTGCAAGCGTGAATCAGGCTCAAACCGAACAGGTTCATGCCAAAATGCCCCGACAGTCAAAGGGTTTAGTCGCAGGTAGTTGAATGCAGGTGGAGGGGAGAGATACTCACTGTTGCCTTGACAGAGACTGGTGTGACACTTTTCTTTGGTTCCTTATGGACTTCCTTCTGCTGCTTTTCAAAGTCATTCTTAGTCTGCGGAAAAGCCAGTATGAGAAATAGCACAGTACATGAGTTGAGTATACTCAGGTACTACCGCTCAGGTATCCACAGTAACCTGAAATATTATGACAGAGGATTAGAAGTTTTCACCTGAAGTTCCACATAGTCGTTGTCGTCCTCCAACGGGTCCCCTCTCTGATCGCCTTCAGGGATTTTCTTCGTCTCTGGAGGTTCCGTGGAGTTTGGAGGGTCCGGATCTTTTTGTGGGGCTCGGAACAGTAGCTTACCATTAGCATTGACGATAGACACCAAGTGCTTGATGTCCTCGGGAACAGTGCGGGCCACCATAACGAAGCGCTCCAGTTTGTCAGGTGTGTGGGCCTGCCCGGGGTCCTGACAGAGTGTGTTGAGGGGCCAACCAGCCGTGTTCAGAACACTGACTGTTTGTTGTAGGATCATACCTGAGTCTTCTACGATGGAGAGCTGCTTATAGAGCCTTGTCTGTAGGTTAGCATCTGTCAAACGGCTGGCGTTACCCTTAACGTCAAGGGCAAAGTTCAAAAAGGACGCCAGAGACGATGCAATGCCCTCCGATGCTTCTCTGATCTCCGTCAGGTGTTTCTCCAGGTGTTCTTTGCTCCTCCAGTTACTGCTGACAAATTCCATGAGACGCGGCACAGCCTTGCAAACCGACTCCTGCAGATCCAGAATTCTGCGGCATGCCTCGTCCTGGCTGAGTGTCACCTCTCGCAGAGGCTCAGGGGAGGAGGAGGACAGAGCCAGAGAGTCGCAGGAGCTGGTGGAGGAGCTGGAGGCGGTGCTGATTCTCTGGCTGTCGGCTGCAGAGAGGCGTACGGATCTAGTTCGCTCATTGACTTCCTGTACCGGTGACTCCCCAATCCCTGGAAGATCACGAAAAGATGGGCAAGTCAAGAAGTTCCTCATCCGCTGAAGACGCACCCTTTTGAGTTCGTGAGCATTGATTGATTCCCCCCTGCACTCTAAGGGTATGTGATCACTGGAGGGTTGGATGAGGGGCTCCTCCTGGGGTGGAACCGCATAAACCAACTCTTCTGTGGGCTTCTGAGTTGGGGGATTATCATAAATGGGGATCCTTGGCAGTAATTTGGGTGGACTTGAGGTTTCAAGGGAACTGGGCTTTGGTATGTCGTAGATCAAGGGCGACGGACTTCTCTGAATGGGTGGAGCAAGTGCTGGAAGAGTGTCATAGAGCTGCCTGCAAATGGATTTGGACGGCATGGTATCATAGGACCCTTGAGGTGGACTTTGTTTCTCAGGACTTACTGGAACATCATAAATCCATTCAGGCCTGCGGGGGTTGGGGAGGGTACTGTATCCGATGATCATTTTCTGTTGGGCGTCTGTGGCGGAGGGAACCGGGATGTCATAGTTTGGGTCCTGAGGCAAAGGCGGTGGAACCGCATACATCTGTGACAACGCAGAAAGAAAAGAGGAATGAGGCATTTCTTAGAGATTCTTTACGGAAAAGTGAAAAGACTTCAAACTTGTGTTTTAAGAGTTTCTGAGACGAGTCCAAATGATCTCTGTGTAGAAAATAGTAGAGTCAGACTATTAGTCACATTTACCTAACAGGTAGATGATTCTGGGTTCCCATGATTGAGTTCATCCACTACAAACACTCAGTGTTCCCTCCAGTATGTCGCTTCAGCTCCTCAACACTAACTCCTAGAATACGGCTCGTCGACAGCGACAGTCAACTACTCACATTCCTATTCGGCTCAAATGTCAGTCAGTAGAGTTATCTGTGCGCTATTTAAGTTCTCTGTGCAATACCTGCCACAGTGCCGTTTATATACGTGTAAACAAGCAGTGCGCAAATCGATCGGCGCAGGGACGCCTAGTTCGATGTGATCGCTGATCGAATAGCATAAAAAAAAATAGCTTCGTAGCTTGAAAACTATCTATGGCGGTTTTCGGTGTTCGTGGTGTGTTCCACGTTAAATGAAAAAACTTTTGCTTAATTTGTGCATGATTTTAGAAAATGTAAGAAAAACCCAGAAAAACAAACAAACAGCTAAAGACAGAACTGGGTTGATTTTTTTGTTGTATATTGGGGGAGATTTATGTCAAAAGTTTATGGGCTATAAATTCTCAATCGTTTGTCCAATTTTGTCGAAGTTTGGTGCGAATGAATCGACTCGAGATCTATCTTATTTTATTCGTGTTAGTTCGTATTTTACTCACTAGGGGGAGTTTTTTCATACGCGAACATTTATCTAGCCTTACCTCAAAAGCTATTTCAAGGATCATTTTCAAACTTTATACCACCATGGACTTTAGTGTGAGGAGGAACTGGATTGATACTGGGTAAAGGTTGGTTTTATATTTATGACACTAGGGGGAGCTTTATCTTCAAAACTTATGGGCCATAATTTCTCAACCATTGATCCGTCTTAGTCCAAATTTGGTGCATCTTGTTTATATCATATTTTCATCTAAAAGTTCTTTTTTACTGACTTTGGGGAAACCTTTCTTTTTAAGCTAAAAAATACTGTGGAAATAACTTCACATTCAATTTAAGGGGTTCAGTCAGGGGGATTGCTCGTACAAACGCAGGGGATTGGGGACTTTTCCGGAGATATAACCATACTGTCGGAGAGGACAGCGGAGGTCTAGTTTTTCCTTCCACACTTACATACGTGTCTCCTGGACTGTCACACCTCAAGCACTCCGGAAAGTCGTATCTTTTCTCCAGCTCCGAAAGCGGTAGTAACGAGTATTTCTTTGAGCTGCTTCTCAGGGCGGTTGATGCCTGCGGACAGAGAATAAAAGTATCGTCAGACCAGTTCAAGTCGCACCGCTCCAGATTATTATCTTTTTGTTGCGTATCTGCAGCAACTCACGGTGAAAGCAGAAGCTTTTCTTGCTTGGGTCGGGATGTCGTAAAGCTCCCCTTTAGAACCGGACACCATGTTGATGGGTGAAGGCTGCAGACGGGAGAAACGGGCTTTAATATCGGGTTTGGTGACTGGCAACACGTGCGCTGCTTTGATCCAGGCTGTTATGCAGCCCACTCCACCTTTACATCAGGGCATTTATGGGGACAGTGTTCGCTCTGAGGCCCGTTCAGAGCAGCGGACAACCCCGTCAGGTATCCACTTTGCCAATTAAGGCAGGTTTAGAAGGGAAACCACGCTGCTCGATGAATATCGGGTCGCTACTGCAGAAGGGAACACGACTTCCCTGGAGCAGGAGAGGAAATCGTGAACATGTGGCTAAATTTCTCCCCACCTTCTCCTGCACCAGCACCCTCACAGACACTTGAGTCTTTTCTGGGGTACCTGCCGGCAAGAACTGCTGTTTGCACTTAAAGTTGTCTGAAGTCTGTGTCTGTTGGTCTTTTACGGGCCCATAAAGACCCCGGTGCTGCATGCTTGTCCCCATGGAGAGGCCTCCGGCCCCCATCTGTAAGCTGTTTAGCCAGCAGGGGTTTCACAGCGCTGCATTTCTGCAACAGTGTCTAATCATGAGAGTGAAGACTTCCCAAGCAAAGAACTACCTCTGACCTCGGACCAATAAAAACCCTAACCTGCTCTGAAAGGAACTTCAGTCAAAGTCACAGAAAAATTCATGTAAAGTGAGTTTACCTCCGGTCCTTCTGGGCTCTGTGTGAACGCTGATGGCACTGGACTTTTTGAAGCCGATGATGGGCTGGACGGGACCTTGTAGATGACGTCCATGCGTTCATAGGTTAGGCTGCTGGAGGGTCGGGGAACACTGGGGATCTGGTAGATATTCTGAGGACTGTCAGTTTTGCCTTTTTCTGCGACGTGGCTCTTGGAGCCTGCAGTGGGTCCATTCTGTGGTAAAAGCTGCAGCCTATTGGCAGGGGCCAAGCCATGTCTTCCGTAAAGAGAACACATCCACCAGCCGCTGGTGCCGGCCACGTTCTGATCCATCACCGTGACGATGTCCCCTTTTCTGAAGGCCAGCTCGTCTGCACACTCTGCGGTGTTGTCATACAGGGCCTTCGCCAGCTTATTCTACAGAGAGAGAAGCGAAGATGAGAGAATCAGGAGGCGCTAATGGGGGTAGGCCACCTGACAAAATACTAGCCAAGAATGTATTAACATACAACAGCTTCCTATGTCGCACATTGCAGGGGAACCTGAGTGTTGATTTGTGTCGTGACTGTAATATGTCGTCTTTTGCTGCTATGGAAACATTTCCTCTTGCAAGACGTCGCCACAAAGCGAGATTACATCACGGCGAATAAAATGAATAGCATTCACCATTTGTGAATGATAATTTCTATCACTCAATTCAATAATCTCTTTCTCTTTCCTTCGTTGTCAGTGTCATTATGAAACACAGTTCTCTCTGTTTTTGGAATGACATCTGAGTTGGCTGATTATTTTCACTTCCTATCCGAGCTTCCTACTGTGAAGCAACGGAAAAAATGTTTCTGCTCAGCTTCCTGTTGCAGGTTTTGAGTGCATCTGAGCTCATCACTTTAAAAATACATTCCTTTTTGCAAATGAAGCTCATTTCGCTCGATTCAGGGATAGTTTCTTTTTTCTAAATAAATGTAAATGAGCGAGTCCAATCCGATTGGCTGGCATGCAGTGACCACAAACACGCTTCCTCCCCCACCCGGCTGTAAACCTCTCTGCTGCGGTGGCTCTTGTGGTGCGATTGAGAGAGAAGTGCTGTGAAAGACGACAGAACGAAAACGCTAAACCAAAGACCGATGGGCGGGGCTAAATGCACAGGCCGCGGTGTGTGGTTTGACTTATGATGTTCAGCTTGAAACACCATTTTGCATCAAAAAAACAATCATGAGGCAGTCGGGACACACACTTACAGAATGTGTGTTTTACTGGCACTGTTTTCATTTTAATCAAGAAAAAAAAAAGTCTCTCTTTTTGTAAATTCCCTCCACAAATGCTGTTTGGTGCTGAAAGTAGTCGAGTGAATGGATCAGAAACACTAACGGTCACTGCTGAGCGTTCCCTCTAGTTGTCTTTCTGTTTCTATCCCAAACCTTTGACGTATGGTAAACATCCGAGTCAGCGTTTCCTGTTCCACAATTCATCACTCCTTCCCTTCCCTTCCCTGAAAGCTCTCTCTGAAGAAGAAACAAACATAAAAACTACATGAAGGGGTGAACGACTGTGTTCTTGGATTACAGATGGAATTGTGGGGGGGGAAAAAAAAGCCATTATCTTGTAATGTTAAAAAAAAAAGATCTGCAACTTCATCCAAATGGACTCCATAATGGATCGGGTTCCTCCCCGTCAGATTCCCAACACCGCCGCAGAGTTTCATGAACATCTGTAAAGTGTTTTTTGGGTAATCCGGCATAAGTCCGATAAAACAAGCAGATGTTGATGAAAAGATGGACTTGAGGTGAGGAGGGCGTTCGGACACTACAAACCTCGCCACGGCTGGAGGATTCCATCCACGGTGTGTCCGAACCCCACCAGGTGACTATCCCATCATTCAACACCTGCATTACATTCCATGTGATCAAGCTTCCCTCCAAGCAGCCATTGGATTTGTTCTTCCCGTTCATCCCACAGATGCCGGTCTCATTGGGATACCGGGAACTGGAGTGCCGGGTCAGAACTTTGAACTGGTTGTTGTGTTCCTCGAACTATTCCTGAAACATTCCTGCAGTCAGTCAGGAATCATCATCCCACAGGTACACCGGTACACCGGTACAGCGGTACACCGGTACACCGGTACACCGGTACACTGGTCTATCGCTCTGCTGTCACACACAGGAAGCTGTGACTCACTGCGTTCTGGCCTCTTTTTAGCGGAACACAAAGAACTTTTCCCAAAGAACGTCGCTGCAGCAGCTCTTCTGTAGAACCGGACCACACAGGCCAGACGTTTCTCCCCACATGTATCAAGAAGCCTCGGGCGTCCATGAAACTGTCCCAGCCGTCACACAGCTGGTCCTTCCTTAGACCCCTTTGCTGGGTTCAAACCACTGCAGAGCAGGAACACACAGCACGACCAGCGGTTCTGGAGACATTCTGACCCAGACGTTTGCAGGAAAGTCAACCATAAAAGGTGTGATGTCAGAAGTTCCCATCCACTTTGTTCTTCTTTACTTGATATTCAAAGCTTGAACAAATTCTTCTTCTGAGAATGGTGGTGAGAGAATGGGAATAAAAGTTCTATTCGCGTGTCGTGTTTGCAGGGCCGCCCCAAGACAAATTGGGGCCCCAAGCGGAATTTATCATGGTGCCCCCGCCCACCCCCATGGCTAAGTTCTAGAACAGAAAAAGTTAAAAATGAATAAATAAGACAAATACATTTTTTTGAGTTAAAAATAACAACTTTAACTGGAATTAATAAAATAATAGCAGCCATTCATCAACTAGAGTAACTTGTTTGGTCCCAAACAATAATGAAATAACAGCATCAAAAATAGTACATTTAATTTACGAATATATATTCATACATAATCCAGCTGTTTTTCTTTTGTTCCCTTATAATAATGATCTATTCTATCCTATTGTTTGATATATAACAAAAAAATGTCCAAAATATAGGGATATTTGTCCACGAAGTCCAACTTTCTATGACATCAAGCTGGTCAGTTTGCTGCTGCTCTTCATCAGAGGTGAAGGCAGAGTGAAGAAAAACATGTGAACACACATCAAAGAATGATTATGAAGACTGTCGCTGGATTATCAGCTTCGTTGGAGGTCCAGTGTGAGCGCCTACAGAGAATGAATGTGTGTCCAGAACAAGTTGAGGCAGAGACTCTCCTCCTCTCTTTATTTAGTGCTGTGATGGAACACGAGGTGAATTATACAAATAATTGACCTTCAGACTTTTATTTAACACACCTGCAGCTGAAACTCTGCCTCTCTCTCTCTAACGCACCCTCTCTCTCTCTCTGCCTCTCTCTCTCTCTCTGCCTCTCTCTCTCTCTGCCTCTCTCTCTCTCTCTGCCTCTCTCTCTCTTTCTGCCTCTCTCTCTCTTTCTGCCTCTCTCTCTCTTTGTCGGCGCAGACGAGCGGCTCGTTCAGGGTCTTTTCCTTCAGAACCAGTACTTTCACCAGATTACTTTTCTACACAGCTTACTGACCCTACTTCAGCCCATGTAAAGAACGTTTGAACTTTGACCTCTGCTGAAAGGGCCTTGGTTCCATTCCACCCTTCACACACGGGGGAGAAAAAGTCTATGCTAAGAAAAAAGGGCTGAGGCAGAACCCGGTCAAAACAAACGCCCTTAAACCCCCTCAAAGTCAGGACCCTCAGCTGATGAGCGTCTGTGTGGTGGTGTTTGAGTCTGTGTGTGTGTGTGTGTGTGTGTGTGTGTGTTGGGGGGGGCGTTCTGTTGGCTCTGCTTTCCTTCTGAGGGTGAATCCTCTGCAACAAAGAACCCTTTCACCATCCAAGCCCGACACGCTCAGCACCTGTTGGGATGCTGGTCTGTGGCGCACACGCACACACTCCCAGAACCCCCCCCCCCTTATAATCCTCAGGTCATTCTGCAGACACCCAAGTGAAAAACAAAGAGTCAGTGAACGCACCATCGACGTACACGGCTGTGGAATCATCGGAGCTGTGCCACCCATCAGGGTCGGGATGAGACGTGATCTGATGACCCGATGAAACCGGATAATATCAAATGTATTATTATCATTATAACTATTATTATTATTATTATTATTATAAACCCATTGGCTTCCCTTTCAACACCATTACTATCAGGAGCTGGCCGGCGTCACGCCGTGTTTACCACAGTCCCTCATTCTTTGTCTGCATGCTGATAACAGGGTCCAGTAACAGAACCAGAGTCAGCTGTGACTTCTCTGGATTCCTGCACACGCCTGCTTGTGCTGATCCGATCCGCCGACAGCTGGCCCACCGCACTCCAGCTGCCTCTGCCTCTCTCTCTCTCTCTCTCTCTCTCTCTCTCGTCCACCCGTCAGACACGGCGCAAGAAAGGCTTTTAAAGGTTCCAGCTTCTGTTCAGACAATAAGCCACTTCAGGCCAACATCAGCCGGGCGGACGAGGAAGAGGACGAGGAAGAGTTCTGGATTATTGGTTAGGTCTTTGCTTCAAACGAGGAGGAATTCTACTGTCAACTGGCCGTTTTATGATTTCGAGCTGCTGCCGCTGCACCAAACAATCAATGTTTGATTGTTGTCCTCGCTGATGAATCTGAGTCATCGCTGGAAACAACTAGTCTTCAGGGGCGGAAGGGTCCAAGAGAACCCGGATCATCGGTTTCCACCTTCCCCTGTCCTCTGCATCTTCCTCACACCGAGCAACTCTATGTCCACTAACCACATCCAGAAACCTCCTCTTTGCTCCTCCCCTTCTTCTCCTACCTGCAGCTCCATCTCCAGCATCCTTCTACCAGCAGATCCACTATCCCTCCTCTTCTTCACGGGTCAGAACCATCTCAGTCTGTCCTCTCTGACTTTGTCTCCAGGACGTCTAACCTGGACTGTCCCTCTAATGTCTCCTTTCCAATCCTGTCCTTCCTCCTCACTCCCAGAGAACATCTGAACATCTTCACCTCTGCCTCCTGTCTTCTGGTCAGAACCACCGTCTCTAAACCATCCAGCAGAACTGTTCTCACCTCCATCTTGGAAACCCTTCCCTTCACTCCTGCTGCTGCTCTTCTGTCACAGATAAGTCCTCACACTCTTCTCCATCCACTCCACCCTACCTGCACTCGCTTCTTCTTTACGATACAGCTCTTACAATAATCAAGAGATCTTTCTTCTACATTTGACTCCAATAATTCATATTTTACCCACTAGGGGGAGCTTATCTTCTTTTTTTCTGTTTTTCAGGCATAACTTCATTTTGAATTTGAAGATTTCAATCAGCGACATTTCTTGCAAAACGCAGGGGTTTGATAATTAATGTCGTAACTGCACTGAAAGAGGGACATAATTTAAATTTTTTATCATGTTATCAGAGAGCAGCTGGACAGAACCAGCACTGGGTCAGTATAAGAAGAGAATCTATACCTATGACGTGTCTGACGGACAAGGAACCGGCCCAGGATGTGGTTCCCAGTGTGGGAACGACACCCCCTTATTGCCCTCTGACCGTTTGCCCCTAGACCGGTGCTGACCCGGGGTCGGGTCAGCACTGCGTCTATTATTCAACCGGGCCAGAACAACAAGCATGGTGGCGATGAAGGAATCTGCCGCACATGAGCAGAAGGTCACCACCTTTAAGAGAAAACCTTCACTTTTCCCACACAGAATGAAGGAGAAGATGAAGAAGATGAAGGTTGATGGTTAGGATAATCTTTTTTCCCTGATTTTGTAAAGGAAGGAAAATTCAGAAAGTATGACTGATTCGATTTTCCCACAGGATTCGATACAGAGATGAGGGAGGGGGTCATAGGGTGGGTGGGGGGACAAGGAGGAGAGACGAGGACAGAAAGACAAACAGAAGGGAAAAAACTCTGGAATGAGAGATTTTTCTATTCCAGTAAATAATCATCTGACATGTCAGAGATCCATTCCTGCTTGATAAATTTTATTATCTTGAACGATCCTCAGATTTTTCTCCACGGAAAGTCATCTTCGTCGACCCAAAGAAACCCGGAGAGGGGGCTTTAGGAGCCGGAGCCGGAGCCGGGCTCCGTGGCAGTGACACTGACTCCACTAATGCTGGTCTGGTATTTCCTGTGTGGGAACTGCTGAGAACTATGTCAAACTCTCGTAGAAAAACACACAACTGATTAAAGCTGCCTCCATTCTTCACCGCTGCCACTAACATTCCACTCAGACAGATAGTCTTCCTCCGACCATCTAAGCATAAATGTTTGACTTCATATGTTAAAACATTCTAATAAACTGCACCTCTGTTGTCCTCGCCCGGAAAGTCCCCAATCCCCTGCATTTTACCAGCAATCCCCGATTGAACTCCTCAAATTAAAATGTGAAGTTGTGTCTGAAAAACAGTGTTTTTAATAAAAAAGTGCCCCCTAGTGGGTAAAATATGAACAACTACAGTAAAAATATACCTACAAGATAGATCTCCTGACCAAAGTTGAACTAAACCGTTGAGAAGTTAAGGGGCCGAAAACGTTTGGAGCTAAAGATCTCTCTGGTGTTGGAAATATGCAACTGACCCTTCCCAAAATCAATCCAGTTCTTCCTCAGCATAAGTTCTCTGTGGACATTCAATTGAAAAAAAATCCATCACATCATTTGAAATTGTATTTGGAAATAAACGTTTTTGCATAAAATACTTCATTCATTTCCACCAAATTTGGCGTAAATGGGAACAAAGGTTGAAAAAATTATAATGAATAATTATTAATGATAAAGCTCCCCCTAGTGTCAGCACGAAACAACCGAGTTTCCCCAAAATCAATGCAGCTCTTCTTCAAACTAAGGTGTTCAGTGGTGTAAAATTTGAAATTGATCCATCAAATATGTCCGGACAACAGGGTTTGTTTAAAAACAAAAAAAGCTGCCCCCTAGTGAGTAAAATATGAACTACCAGAATAAATCATGATGTAGAAAAGACAGATCAAGGTGAGTCGATTGATTTCGACCGAAAGTTGAGAAAGCGGGATAACTTTGGAGATTAAGCTCCCCCTTGTGTTTGAAATATACACTCAACCTTAAGCAAACCCAATCCAGTTCTTCCTCGCACTAAGATCTATGTGGGCATAACATTTTGCTGATTCATGAAATAGTTTTTGAGTTATCGGGTTACAAAGGATCCGTGGTGGCAATGATGATTCCATTCCCGACATTTCGGGGATATTATAAAGACAGGAAGTCCCTTTAAATTACCAAAAGTTCCGTTCGATGGATACATAGTTACGTATTTTTTGAATTACGGCCTGAAAACCCGGATTCAACTCCGACTCAGAGAATTCAACTTTTAACGACGGAAAGGAAAAAGGGAATCCAGTATAATTTCTTAAATGTCAAAAGGCTTTATTTCTTGTTAATGTAAAGACTGTCTAAAACTCCAAACTAGTGGATTAAAACTTTGTTTCAACAACTTCTTTCATCAAAACTAAAACACTCACAATCTTCATACAAGTAGAAAATATATCGTTTATACTCAACCACACAGGGATTACGACGTTATAATTTTTTGTCGGCATATAAATTATATTCCTAATATAATTACAGTAAAACACTGTTAAATGGACACATTAAAGGTGAAATCCTTTAATTAGCACAGCAAAAACACTGGATTACCCAAAACACTATAATATTATGAGCAAGCAATCATTCTAAATGTTACACTATTATTCTATTCAATATACGGTAATTGACTATTATTTTTAGTCCTGTTAAACTGACTGTTTGTTGTTTAAGATGGAAAACTAAAACTAAAGGAGAAAGATGCTTTTATTCTTAAGTCACGTGTTTCTGGGAGGTTGTTTGCATTTTAAAAAATACCATTTCTGTAAATAATTTTTACTGCGGTAAAAATTGCTGCAATTCTGTTTACTAACAAACAAAATCTGTTTATTTGAGCTTATGCTATAATGTATTAAAAAGTCGAGTAGCTTCTGAGTCAGCAAACAGTTCGGCCGGTTTACGTAAGACACCAACAGCTTCATTATCGGGGCGTAATTACATCCCCGAAAAGTCTGAGATATTATGGAATTGTCGCAATAACTCTGAAAATATTTCATGGATCATTTTCAAATTTCAAAGGAAGCAAGAACTGGATGGAGTTCGGGAACGGTAACGAATCCCCCAGAAAAATCTCCACCAAGGACCAAAACCTACCTCTGGACCTACTCTTGAACCGACGTTGTTCCGTCATTTTTGTTTTCCTGTCCAGTATGAACACATCAAAGGAAAAAGCCACAACGGAAATCTAGGTTTAGGAAATAATTCATTCAGATTATTGTTTGAGTTATTGCCAGCCTCTGAATCTACTGACAACTCCAACAAACTCTCTGAAAATCTCTTTCCGGCGCCTTCCACTTCAGCGTCTCTGTGCGGCCCACTGAGCATCCAGCTCCTCCTCCAAAGAAACTTCAAAGGAATCAAAGTAACAAAGCGAGCAATAGCCACTTTGTGACGTCACTTCTCCAAACGGCTTATTATTTTGTTTTAAAATGATGCAAAAACGTAACGTCAACTAAATCTAATCTCCAAGGATTAGCATAAATTTACCTCTGGGTGAAATATTATACAAATCCATCCTGTAGATTTTCCAGCAGTCTTGCTCACAGACAGATCAGACGCGGGTGAAACATAACCCCCTGCCTTGGCGGAGGTAATGAATAAATGTATATTTCCGACAGTAGGGGGAGATTTATCTCCAAACATTTTGTGACGTAACTTTTCAACCGTTGGTCCGATTTAGTCCAAATTTCATCTAGCTATCTATATGTATATATATATCCTATTTCACTCCAGCAGTTCATCTTTTACTCACTAGGGGGATATTTTTACAAACATAACTTCACATTTAATCGGGGAAGTCCAAAGAGGTCGATTGCTTGTACGACGCAGAGGACTGGGGGCTTTTGGGGGAAATACGTTTCATGGACGAGAGCGGTGGGCTAGTTATCAGTTGTATTTATATTTAAATATATGAAATTCTTCGTGGTCTGGAGGATGAGGATGATGTCAGAACCAGCGGATGACTGACTGGACTCCACGAGCAGCAGATATCAGACCGGCTGCAGGCTCACTCTTCCTCCTGTGGCAGGAACTTATCTCACTCTGCACACTCTTGTGTTGTTTATAAACACTTCCGCTGTGCCGTCTCCTGCCTCCTGTCACAGTAAATACATTCACTAACTCCTCTTTATGCTGCTTTATTCGCAACCCTTAGCATTAATGCTCGAGGGCACTCTGGTTCTGACTGCGTGAGCTCGGTCCGTCAGAATGAAACGTTTTCTTCTCAATGTCGAGCATAAACACGACGGTCTTTTCCTAGAACCACGTTAAAAAGTACTAATAGGGACATTAACGTCATTCATCTGGACCCGGCTGATAATCTTGTGGGTGAAAGAGTCGGATTCATTTCGACAGAACTGCCTGTGGTTTGTGGGATTTTTTTTTAATACTCATTGGTACGATAGAGCAACGTCTTGTGGGTGGTAGAGTGGAGAGATGGTGACACACGAGATGTGGGCAAACGATGATGTCATCAAAAGAAAAAGACGAGGAACAGAAATCAAAAGTTTCCCAATGAGTTGGTGAATTTTCAAACCCAGGAAAAGACCAGAACTCCCAGCTATCAATCAGGAATGTAAAAAACAAACAAACAATGACAGATTAAGGGTTCCATGACTTTAAAGGGTTAATATTTCTCCATAGCTCAGATTCTGATTAATGATTTGCCTCTAGCTAACTTAGAATTCCTTTGATCTCCCTTTGGGGGTGGAGAAGGGGCTCCGTTCTAAGAGTTGAGTCCTTTGATTTTCCTTCGGGGTCGGGGCAGTGGCTCAGTGGGCTGAACAGAGACGCTGAAGTGGAGGGTTCAGGAGCCGGTAGATTTAGAGGCTGGCGATGACGCAGACATTAATGGAGGAATCTGTACAAATGGATAGTACAGTATTCTAAACCTGAGGTACAGTTGAGTTTCTGAGTGGTTTATTTAGTGTATGAAAATAGATCTGTCCGTTTCTAACGTTGTATCTGTTGACGCCGTTAATGTTGGCAGTGACACAGAGGGAAAACGTAGTGAAGGTTTTACAGCTACATGTGGCTGACGATTATTTTTAAATCAAAATGAAAAGTCGCTGAAGACGATGTTGGCGACGCAGAAGTTCACTTTAACCACGAGGGACCCGACTGAATACGACAGAGGTCAGAACCACCGATGGAGCCTCGGATAAATAGAATGAATGAGCACTCCTTCAGGTTTTTACAAAATTCTGTCCAGCAGTTCTTTAGGGATGCCAATAGAATATCCCCTTTTATACACGGACGGGATGAATAAGGATAACCTTATATGCTCACTTTAGTTTTGTGTATCGCATAACGATACACAACAGCGACGTCACGTTGTGTTCTGACACCTTTCTATCAGAACCAGCGGGATCATTTTCAGCTATTTGTGCCACAGTAGCTCTTCTGTGGAATTTGATAACAGGAGCTAGATTTCATTCCACTAGCATCAACGAGCCTTGGACACCCGTTCACCAGTTTTCTTTCCTTAATTACTGCAGACAAGGAACTCCCAAGAACCTGCAGTTCTGGAGATGATCTGACCCAGTCATCTAGCCATCACAATTTGACCCGTGTCAAAATCACTCAGATCTTCACGCTAGTCAATATTTCCTGCATCCAATGCGTCAACTTCAGGACAGCTGGATGCCATTGTATATGGTTTGCTGGTTATAATGTTATGGCTGATCAAATGCCATGACTTAGTCATTAACAATTAGTCTTCCTTTTAGGTGTTCATTGGCTTTAGCGTCACCGGTTCTGGTTCTTATGTGTAATAGTTTGATCAGCTGATCCCAGCAGTGCTGACTTTAAACATTTACCGATTAGAACCCGTAACTCCTTTAAGGGAAAAGGATGTGGGAACCAAATCAGACACCCGGAAGAAAGGTCCGGCATGATTCTGGTTCTGGTGCATGTCCAAAATGATTCTGGAGCTGCTGGAGATGAGAGGCTTGTACGTTACTTATGACTTTTAGGATTAATTCCTCCTCATCTGAAACAGATCTCCCCTTTTAAAATTTGCATTTCCACAATAGATGCGATTCAAACTTTGCTTTTATAGTTTATGAAACAAAAATACAATGAAAACAATCTTACTTTTTGATAAATTTGTTAAAACAATTTCTGTTCAGACCCGTATTTAAATGAAAAATACTCCTTACTCAGCTTAATTAAAAATAATTTAAATAAACTTAGCAGAAAATGAGCTTTTGGGGACTTGGCGAGTTGGAAACAGTCAAACGGAAACATTATTCAGGCAGATGATGTCAGGTGGGCTTTTAATAGTTTAATGCTGCGCGTCATAAAAGCAAAAGGATGAAACGACCCAGAATGCAGCGTTGGGTAAAAAATTCGATGAGGCTTGATTTCTAAAGTGTTCTCAGAAGAATCTCATTTGGACTTCCAGCTAAAGCCCCCCCTGAAACCACAACTAACGCTGCTGCGACCCCCAACTCTATCATCTATCTAGCCAACGCATCGCCACAGATCTCTGCGAGCCGGATCAGAACCTCACAACGCTCCTCTGAGAGGACGAGCAGTGCCTCCTGATAAGTTAAACACATGGACGGCGGCGGGTCAGCTTGAAGGACGGATGGATGAGAGTTCTGCTGAGGTGGTCCTCGTGACGGCCTGCTGCTTCTTTCCCCCGGATGTTAAAAACAGACAGCAGTCCTACGCGTCCGAGAATAGATCTCTCCGAGCTAAAAATGACATAAATTCCTTTACGTAACATTCTTGTACAAAGGTTATGAGATTGCTCAAAGTGTGAGTCACTGGCTAAACAAGTGGGTTTTTCTGAAGAAGTCATGATTAAGACGAAGCTCGGATGTCCTACATGGGAAAATGTCAGAGTGATGCACATCCTTTCCCTCCGCTGTGAGAAGATGATCAGGCTTTGCTATTACATCCATCATGTTGAGGCTTTCAACAACTTTTTCCACCCAATCGCTCCCAAACCAAACGAGAGAAATCCCTCAGAGCACAAACCTGCGCCAAAACGCAGCAGCTCTAGGAAAAATTCTCCAGATTCTTCCATTAATATCTGAGCCTCTAAATCTACCGACGACTACAACAAACTCTCCGAGCCTCCCTCAGAGATTCTGTAGCCTCTCGTCTCCTGAGCCTTCCACTTCAGTGTCTGTGTTCAGCACACTGAGCCCCACCTCCACACCCAAAGGAACATCAAAGCAGTCAAAGGAACTGTTGGAGCTAAGCCCCCAGCTCCTCCACCAAGTAACATCAAAGGAGTCAAAGAAACTTCTAAAACGGAGCCCCCAGCTCCACCCACAAAGAAAGATCAAAGGAACCTGAGGATCAAAGGCAGCAATAGCAACATCGTGAAAAAATTTCTCCTAACTCTTTATTATTTTATTTTATTTCGTTGCTGCGAAACACGTAAGGTCACCAAAATGTTTTATCTCCTCTAGGATATGCCAAAATCTACCTCCGGGTAAAATTTCACGCAAATCCGTCTCGTAGTTTTACCGTAATTCTGCAAACAAAGAAACAGAAAAAAAGCACAGGGGTGAAAACATGGCCTCCCTGGCGGAGGTAACAAGGACGGAGCTGGTAGCCCCCCATCTGAAAGGAACATCCACACAAGTGGGATTACAGTTTATCATCAACGACTCAAGGTGAGGAAGAGCTGCAGAGGAAGAGCCAAACATGAATCCCTTCTCCAGATGCTCCGAGCATTAAGATGCTCTGGGGGTCCTTCAACAAACTAGCAGCTCATCCATTTTCTTCCTCTCATCCGGAGTCAGAGACCTCCCTCTCCCCTTCAGACACTTTCCAGCTCATCCTGGGCGATCTGAAGGTTACATACAATCCCTCCAACCACTGAATTTCCCCAGTGGGAGTGGAAAAAACCTCCAGTGGAAACCCCACAGGAAGTACCCTCATCGGACTCAAACCACCCCAAGTGGTTCATTCCGATCGTGAAGGAGCAGCAGCTCTGCTCTGAGCTGAATTGTTCCGAGGGGGAGACCCCTGGTAGGGGCTTCCAGGCCTAATCAGACTAGGAGTGACTCCGAGACTTAAATAAATAAGCACCAAATAGTTGCCCAGGTCAGAGAGAGCGTGACCCCCTTCTGGAGCCAGAGCTGAAAGGGAGCGAGCATCTGGTGGACTGGCCTTTAACTCCTTAAGATCTGAGACACCGGGCCTTTGGCCACCGGGCCAGTCAGTCACAACTAACACCCGCCCCCGATCACCGGTCTGCAAGACTACAATCAATATAAACCTGACTGTGGTACAAAACAAAGGGTGTGGACCCCTGATTTGTAGGGAGCATGGAATCTACATCTTCATATGAGGACACCAGGGTTTGACCCGCAGCAACCCAAGTAAACTTAATGACCCCGCAGTCTGAAAATAATTCAAGCCCCTGAACGAGCACACGTTTGCAAATCAGATGTCGTTAAAACTCTGAGCCAACCTTCACAGACCCGCGTCAGCAGTACGAGTAAATTAGCCTAAATTTACATCAGGGCTGCAAGATGTTCGCCACTGCTGACCCAGAAGCTCAAGAAAAAGTCAGGTCCAGTAGCTCAGAACCACACAGATGTTTCAGGATGCGGGTTTGCGGACAAAGAAACAGTACAGGAACTTTTCAGGCTAGTTCAGCGGTATGTCAGGGTGGGAAGAAGGAAGCAGATGTTTGGAGATGTTCTGGGATTGTTCGATTGAAGGAAAAATGGATTCCAATGCTAAGCTCTCGCTAGCTTTAGCCGCTCTGCTTATCTTAGCTTCTTGAAACTTGCTCTTTCCCTCGGGGTGATTAAATTTGAAGGGCATGATTAAGTTTATTGTGCCAAACGTTTTCTGGGGTCGTTCCATTGCATCTTATCTTTGTCCTCACCGGTGTTACAAAATGAAAAATGTTTCTGTTTAGGACTTGCTTGCGAGATGTTCGTGTAACCGGCAAAGAATCGGTCTGTGCCGATCACCGATCACATCAAAATAGGCCTCCTAACGCCGCTGGATCGGTTGCACCTCTACTGCCCGTGTAAGAAAGCCTCTGGCTTCTTCCGTCTCTACAGACGAGGTTCTAGGGATCAAACCTGCAGTTTCATCAATTAATGACATTTATGAACCAAAAGTTTTAAAGCCTCAGATTCTGGCGTCCAACTTCTACTTTCTAGTCATCTCTGAGCAGAGGTGATACTATCACTGCAGTTAATCAGGCTCATAAAGTTTCCCTCTCAGCTGCGTGAGGACGCTCGCTCTCGGGTTTCAGCCCGCAGTGAAAGCGGGTCAGAGGGGCTGAAACAGGCGGTAGCTGACGCCGCGAGTTAAAGTGAAATCCAAGCAGGTGGTCCGGCTTACATTCCTCTGCATGAGCCAACGGAGTAGATGGACAAGATAGAATCATGTCCATCCAAATTCAAGTTATTAATAATTGTAAAGCTGTTGGCGCGGCTGCAGTACTCACCATGTTTGCTCAGCAGATTCTGGTTGGTGGGGAGTGGGTGGTGGTGGTGGGGGGGGTTGGTTTTCAGTGAACCATCTCAGCAGCGAGTGGTTGTGAGAACTCTTGAGGTTTTACTCCTGCGGTGTCTCTCAAGCATTTTGTCTGAGCTGTCACTGAGAGGAAGACTGTTTTACACCCTGGGCGGGGAAACTGAGAAGCATTTCACTGACAGGGCTGCTCTCCCGCAGCCCCATTGGCCAGAAAGCCCCCCCCCCCACCACCCCACCCACATCCCTGCACATACCCCACCCCAACATTATTTAAATTTAAATCCCTCGGCTACGTACTACTCTACTCTGTTTGCACCTTTTCTGTCAAAGCAGAAGTTCATCACTTAGTTTTCCAATTACCAGAGTAAATATTACGTTACTTCCTCTTTTCTTAGAAATTTGACAAACCTGACAAATTCCCCTAAAAATGTGAGATTCATGAAGCGGGTCGGATGTTTGAAGGAGAGATTCTTGTGGATCTACTGGTCGTTGTCTGGACGACAGACAGCGGCGTCTGGGAGAAGTGGGGTTGGGGGTTGGGGAATGCTGAGTGATGGGGCTGGATGACCTTTCATTGGGCGGTGCAGGCCAGAGCAGAGACGGAGATCAGGACATTTCCCCGTTCACCTCGGAGGAGGACGTCACAAAACACAACAAAGCCTTTGAAGATTAGAATGTTTTGCCAACGGAGGATTAATCCAACGCTTCATGTTTATGCGTCTCCTCACCGGTCCAGGGAGAATAAATAATAATAATAATACATTTAATTTAGCTGTTTGGTTGGGCTCACTCTTGAGTTTCCTTTTCTTATTGAAAAATCTGACAGAACCGGTTCATAATATAAGACCCAGTGGCAGCACGTATATGCTTAAGAGTAAGGGGCCATGATCAGAGCCCTGGGGGACACCGCAGGTCAAAGAGGCTATTGAGGAAGTTCTATTTGACTAGATTTAGAGGGTAAGAAGTCCTACTAAAAATAATTACGTAACCTGTTACAACCAAAAAAGTGTCATAAGTGTCAAATTAAAATTCACTATTTTTTAATGAAATACAAAATTTCATCATTAAATAATTACACAAGGTTTTATTTTCCTGTTTAAAAGTAAACAGATAAAGTTTGACCAAACTATTTATATATGTAACTCATCTATGTTAGAGTGTCCGAGGTAATAAATGAATGGAAAAACCCAAATATGAAAAATGCAAAGAAATTGGTTTTCCATTGTTTTTTCTGGGCGAGGACATTAAAGGGTTAATCAACCAGAGAGAAAACACATTTCTCATCCACAGAGGCCCTCTGTGCGCGTGTTGTGGTGGGTCACAGCCCATCTGTGCTCCTTGCAGGTTGCTCACGTTCTGCAGCAGCAACAACTGCGGGCTTAAAATATCTACGGGATATCACCACGGCCGTGGTTTTGGACTCTGAGTGGGCCTCATCGCCGTCGAATGGAAGAAGCCGGCTCCCGTTGTTGATTGTTTAATAAAAATCTGAATTACAGCAAAGACAGACAAAACATACCAGTGGAGAGAAAAGGCGACGGCTGCCTCCGCCGTCGCTGGACACAAACGTAAACCCGTGAGAAGAGCTACAACTAAAACTCTGCAGCGGCGAGAAAAGAAACGAGGCCAGACTTTCGTTTTTTAGGAGACATGAGTTCTGCTTCAGGAGAACTTAATGGGTCAGTATTTGAGACACAGGGCATGTGGAGCAACAGCGCCCCCTCTGGTTACTCTTCAGGGTGGTGTTAATGGCAACGTTTTTTCCCCACTGCACACGCAAAGAAGGGGGGGGGCAAAGAGGTCACGTGAGTCCAGGGGTCTCGTCTCAGTCCGTGGTGGTGCGGCGGTACCAGAACCGAGCCCGGAAGTCGTCGCTGCAGGTCATGAACCCCGGGTTGGTGGGCGAGTGGACGATGCAGCGCACGATGTTGTTGTGTCCCAGGGACAGCAGGTTTTTCCTCTCGGCGGTGCGCGAGTCCCAGCAGCACAGGCTGATGGTGCGCTCGTCTGGCAGCAGCACGTAGTCCTCCGTGTGGTTGAACACGCCCTGCGTGCGATGCATCTGACGGCCGCTCAGTCCAGCACCTGCAGCACAGAGGAGGAACACGCCACGCCGCATCATGAGTCATCAGGCGGTCCCGTCTCACAGATATGCAGTTGGAAACATTTACCAAGACAATTAAGGCTGCGAGGAATAATCAACGTATTTAATAATCGATTAGTCTGTGACGTCGCCGGACGCAGCCTCTGATGCCGCGTAATGAGAAGGAACTTAACAGTAGCACCACGGCAACACCATCACGACAGAAAACAACCAAAGTGTGGGAGCATTTTACCCTCAACACAGGCTCAAAGGTTGTAAACTGCAAAATGTGCAAAACTATGCTCACTAGACGATGATGGCGTCTCGCTAAGCTAGTTAGATAGCAATGTTCAAAGGGACGTACTTCGCGTTTCTGTTTGGTTCAATGTTGCTAATTTGAAATGTGCTGAATTGTTAATGAGGTCGAGAATACCAAATAACTACTGTACAATCACAAGAACGCTCTTCATATTACAAATGTTCCCCATCGCTACAATCTTAAACGCTGCATGGTTTCACATTCCAGCTATCGCAGCGCCGCCACCATACACTTCCTTTAGTAAGTTCGTTTCCTGCGACACGCATCTGCGAGTGGGCGTGTCCAACGTGGGTTGCATCCAATTGCTCTAACTAGTTGTTGACCACAGAATACACTAAGCACTGAATGTAGTTTTTCATCCCTGTTCATCTTCTCTTTTTTTTAAATGTACACGTATGTTTAATTGGATTCCAGAGAAACTGCCATATTTATAAATATACACGTTTACATTATCTATTTTTAAATTTCATTTATCTCTTGTATCCTGCGTGATGTGCCAAATAGATGCAACATGAAAGGTTGTTGCTATAATAACCTGTTTGGTTTCACAGTCATGTTATAAAAGCAGTGAAGTTCATTAAAAGATGTATTTTTGAAAAGAAGTATTTATCTTGTTTGAATGGACCCTAAAAAAACCTAAAGCTGCATTTAAGAGCTGAGAGCTTAAAAACAGACATTTAGTAGTTGTCTGATTAATTTTAGTTTTATTTAGCCTTTATTCCATAAAAAAATATCATCAAAAAAATCCAGAATCCGAATAGTCGATTCATCGTTTCAATCATCGATAAATTGAACGACTATAAAAATAGTGGTTAGTTGGAGCCCTAACAACAATAGAGGGGAACGGTCATACAATTATATAGTCGCTAAGAACTACAGAAATGTTTCTCTAAGTTTTCTGCAGTTTCTCGCTCTGGCATCGCTTTCTTTTCCCTGATTTCCCACAAGTCTGTCTAACAGGTGATGTCATAGCAGGTCCAGGTCTGTCCATAAATCTTTGATCAATTTATCAGCTCACAAACCGCGTTTCCAGTTTGCGTGTGCCGCCAGCCCACAAGTCCTGCAGTAAGTTTTTCAGGAGGTGTAAACTCAAATTCTACCAACTTCATCAGGTTTCAAAACGCTCGTCTTCATCAAAGCAGATGGGAGGACATGACTTCACATTGAGATTGTTCTTTCTTCTGCAGGTCTAACTTTATAAGCCCGCAATTCACGCCTCCAAATGCATTTTACATTTTGCAAATATACCTGTACATAGTATTATTTTTCTTATATTCTTACATGATTCTACTTCCTGTTTTTCTTATATTCATCTATTATTCATTTCATATATTTCTATCCATCTATTTCTCTGGTTGTTCTCTAATGTCATACATATTCACCTGTGCAAAACTAACTTTGTGGTGTAATAATAAAGTGGTTGAAAATAGATTGAAGCTGCGTTACTGCCACCTGCTGGCGATGGGACTGTATTACTACTAGAAGCCAGAAAATACAGGGGAAAACATTTTTAGGAAAAGTGAAAAGGGTCAAACTTAGGAGGATGAATGAAGTTTTATCTCTGGTGGTGTGACGTCTTTTTACTGTTCAGTTTACAAATATAGGTCAACTACTTTGAAAGGAAGGACACACACACACACACACACACACACACACACACACACACCCACACACACATCATATCACATGACCAGGAAACACTGTTTGAAATAAGATGGGAAACAGATTTGTTTTGTTTTTAAATGAAGAGAACATTGTGACACATGTCCATCTTATTAGCATGTTATTATCATGTTATTACCATATATATTACACATAATTGAAATCGTATTATTCTGACTGTGTAAACATTGAGTTTAAATTTCACACGTGTAGTTTGGATTTATTTGGCAAAGATCTCAAAAAATTGTGTTTTTACAGAAAATAGAGTTCCACGGGCTCGTCCACAATATCACACTGTCCTGAGATGGGAGGGCGTTAGTTTGCGACGTTATTGCTGCACACTAGAGCCCACTTAAAACGAGATGTTCCGTCTCATATCCCAGCCTTCTATTAATAAACTTATATTTCCATTATTTTAGCATGTTTTTAAGGCCTAAGGACTCATTAACTCGTCTGTGGAATGCCCTCCCTGACCATCTGAGGGCTCCACAGACGACTGACACATTTAAAAAAGGACTTAAAACTTTCCGTTTTAGCAGAACCTATAACTTTAATGAACATTGCTGCTTTTTAGTCATGTTTTTATATAGTTATTATTTTATTTTTTATTGATGCTTTTGTCTGCTTTTACTTTGTAGCACTTTGAGATTTGATCCAAATGTAAAGTGAATTGAATGTATTATTATTATTATTATGAACTGATCCATGAGTTTACGGTACGCCTTGTCTGCGTCGAGTTCATGAGGCAAACTATGAAGATGCTGTTTATGAGGAGAGTTTTAAAATGTGTCTGTTTTAACAAATGACATTCCTCTCTGAGCAAACAACAGAAACCAGGAAGGTTCTACTAGTCAATCAAGTCCTCCTCACCTGTGTACTTGACCAGAGTCCGGCCCGTGGAGATCTCCCACAGTTTGACCACCGAGTCTTTGCCGCTGGACAGAATATACTTTGAGTTTTTGGAGAAGATGGCGGAGCAGACCTCGGCTCCATCGTGGGCCTTGTCGAAGGTGGTCACGCAGCGGTTGGAGACGCCGTCCCACAGTTTGATGCTCCCGTCCTTGCTGCAGGTGACATAGCTGTTGGCGGAGGGGTTGTAGCTGACGCCGCTGATGGTGTCCGTGTGCTGGTCCAGAGGGTTGCAAGACACGAAGCACTGGAAGGTGTTGACGTCGTAGAGGCGTAGGGTGGGGTGTTGGGTCCCCACCAGGAGGAAGTCGCCTGAAGGGTGGAAGGAGATGGAACGCAGCATTTCTGCTTCCTGTAGGGACGGTGAAAGGGAGAGAGGCGGAGAACGTTATGAATCACCGTAGGGAAATTAAGGTGTAATAGCAGCAGCTACATATATGGTACAAACACAGCAGAGTGAACAACACACAGGAAGGAAATGAGACTGTGGTAATATTCGTACGTATACTGACGTGTGTTCAGTGTCCGAAAGGTGTAAGTTTAGGAAGAAGATGATCAGTAGAAATAATGAAGAAGATGCAGACATGAAATGTCACCTGACATAAATGTACGGGTATTAACATACATATACATATACACACACACTCATGTAATATTCGTACGTATACTGACGTGTGTTCAGTGTCCGAAAGGTGTAAGTTTAGGAAGAAGATGATCAGTAGAAATCATGATGAAGATGCAGACATGTAATGTCACCTGACATAAATGTACGGGTATTAACATACATATACATATACACACACACTCATGTAATATTCGTACGTATACTGACGTGTGTTCAGTGTCCGAAAGGTGTAAGTTTAGGAAGAAGATGATCAGTAGAAATCATGATGAAGATGCAGACATGTAATGTCACCTGACATAAATGTACGGGTATTAACATACATATACATATACACACACACTCATGTATATATATATATATATATATATATATATATATATATATATATATCAAATGTCTCTGCTCCTCTCAGCAATCTTCTTGTGTACGATCTGGGTGTGTCTGACCACAGGACCGTCTCCATGGAATTGTCGCTTGTGTCATCCCTCACTAAGCCCAAACGTCAAATCTACTTCAGGAATTTTAAAACATCAACCCAGAAACCATGAGAGTCGACCTCCAGCATCTTCTTTCTACAAACTTTGTATCAGCCAATGACTCAGTAGATTTCTACAATAAATCCCTGAGTAGAATCATGGATCTCCACGCCCCTGTAAAAACTAGACACCTTCTCCCGCTCAGAAGTGGACTGTTCTAGAGCTTTGTGTTCAGCTGCCTTCATTTCCAGCGAGCTACGGAAAATGAAGGTAGCTGGGGTGTCCTTGAGCGGCGTTACTAGGCTTCAGGTCTCACTGTCCACAAGCTAGCCTTTCAGGAACACCTGAAGGTCTACTTAAAGTCCCTTAGAGAGGCTCGGTCACTGTTCTACTCCAACATCATCAAAACCAGTCCTGGAAATTCTAAGCAGCTGTTTTCCACTATCAATCATCTTCTTAAACCACAAACTCCCCCACTTACAGAAATTACAGAAGAGCACTGTAATAATTTCATGGCTTTCTTCAAATCAAAAATTGACTCAATCCGTTCTGTCCTTTCTGGTTCCTCCTCTCTACTGATCTCCCAGCCTCTGAAGTGTTTCCCAGAAATCTCACAGCAGGAGGTTGAAGTTATCATCAGGTCGATGAAGCCCTTCACCTGTGCCCTCCACCCCTTTCCTACAGCCCTGGTGAAAACTAACATCTCTTCCATCAGTCCCCTGATCACCGCTGTAATAAATCAATCCCTCCAGACCGGCTTTGTTCCATCTGCCCTAAAAGCCGCCATAATCAGACCACTCCTCAAAAAACATACTCTCGGATCATAATGTGTCATAAAAATATAAAGGATAAGAATAAGAATATATTTAGTCTATGGATTATCAATATATAATATATTATATATATCATACAATGTGAATACAATGAGTATATATATAGTATAATAAGTGCAATTTACTATAAATATATGTATGGGATGATACAATTCTTATAATATAGTAAGATTTATAGTGACTTGAATAGTTTTGAATAATTCAAACGTTGCAGCTTTCTCAGTTGACTAAATTTCTATTTAAGTTGCATTGCTGCTTTCAGCAATGCAACTTATTCCCAAACCTACCTGTATGTATTTAAAAGCTCTTTTTGCTGAGGGCTTTGAGTAGTCAAAGAGTTTGAGGGTGTAATCTCTTGAGCCTGACGCGAGGATCTGCTCAGACGGATGGAAGGCGAGGCAGGTGACTTCGTCTACGTGATCGTACAGCGTTCGGATCACGGGGTGATTCTCCATGTTCTGCTGCGCCGTCTCATTCATCATCACCTGACACACGAGGAATCGCAAAGAAAGAGTCACTAAAGAGCTGCAGGATGAAACGCAGACGTCGCACTCTGGCCTCAGGTGTGCCTCACCTCGATGGGCATGGCACTCTTGGCCAGCATGCGCTCAGTATCCAGGATCTTGATGGAAGCGTCAGCAGAACCGGTGGCAATCAGCTGACCATCACGACTGTATGAGGCCACGCGGCACGGACCCTTATGGGATGTCACGTAGCAGGTCTCATACTCCGATGCTTCGGGAGACATGGTCTGGACATCGGCATCAAATTCCAGATCAATCCCAACACCAGGTGCCACTGTGTCGGAGCGCCCGATGGCATACTGAACGGCGCTGTCGTCGTTCTCCAGTCCTGAAAACGGAAGGAAACAAGTACAGTGACAGCCGCTTAAGCCCCTCCCCCAACTTACAGCTGGACCAAAAACTCATCCAACCACCATCTTATACTGGCTTTAATGGAAAACTCTTTAAATATCTTGTTTGCGAAGAAAAAAAAAACGGAACCAGTTCAAACATCAGTGTTCTCCTAAATAAAGTACAAAATGCTACTTTTACCGACGACTGCGCCCTCAGGATGATGAAACCATGAATGACAAGCTTCTCCAGAACATCGTAGACCCTTTAGCCAGCCACTAACTTCTGGCAGTTTTCGTGAGGAACTTTAGTCCATTAAAGCCTCAAGTTCTGTACTCTTCCATGGTTCCAGTACCAATACTGCTTTTAAATATAAATGGATTCAATTTGTGTTCCAAATCTTCTTCTGAAGCCACAGTGGACTTCTGAGGTCAGCTTGGGATCATTGTCTTAGTAGAATGCCTGACCATACCAAAGGCTACACTCTGATCTCAAAATGGAGAGAGGATTCCTTCTTCTGAATACTGAATGTATCTTAATCCTCCAGAAGTTGCAGGTTTCCAGGGCTTGAAGAAAAAAAAGACAGCCCCACTGCAGGAGGCAGAAGCCTCTCAGCTTATGGTTCCGTCCTCCTCGTGAAGACGTGAAAACTGATCCACAGGCCCGAAGAGTTCAAGTTCTGTTAACTGCTCCATCGAAAAGTTTCCATTATTTATGTTTTTCTTATCTACGTATCATCTGTTTCCATCACCCCTGTCCTCTGCATCTTCCTCTGTCACACCAACCAACTCCATGTCCTCTCTCACCACAATCCAGATACCTCTTCTGCCTCTCCTCTCTCTCCTGCACGGCAGCTTCATTCCCAGCATCATTATCTCCGTCCAAAGAAGGGTTTACGTTAGTTTCAGCTTTTAAAATAGCATAAAATAAAAAATACCTAAGACGTTTGCAGCAGTAATAGAGATATAGAGTTTTAAGTTTGTATAAACATTACCCAGAAGAACTTCCAGATATTACATTTTTGTGTGACGCAGCGTTCACAATACAGTCAAGTATCAGTTTGGAGCGTGACGTCACGGTGTTGCGACTCCAGAGGATTTCACAGTTACTGAGAGAGTTTGTTGGAGTCAATGGTAGATGTAAAGGCTGACAATAACTCAAATTAATGAACGAACCTGTGTGAAATTGTCGGATATAAATTGTCGGATATAACGCGATCTAGTCGAGCACTATGAGCCTGTATATTACCATGTTATGTCCAATGACACTTCGTGTTCACAGTGCTGAATTTTGGGCCACTATTCATTCATTGGAAGACATTGCATATGAGAAACCACATTATTGATATTAGTTCGGTAATTAGAAAGTATCCTAAATAAAGTGATCTAGTCGATTCTGATCAGATTAACGTCTACCTATGGTACCGTTATGTCTTGGCGAAGGTTTGCACACTGCATGTTTTTTCAGGAAGATCCACTATCCCTCCTCTACAGGTCCAAACCATCTCAGTCCGTCCTCTCAGACTTTGTCTCCAGGACTTTTAACCTGGGCTGTCCCTATGATGCGCTCCTTTCTAATCCTGTCCATCCTCCTCACTCCCAGAGAATATCTTGGTCACTGGTTGAATCATTTTGAAATTGCAATAATCAGAGAAAGTGTGTATGCAATGTGGAAAATAAGAAAACAATGATGACTGAATCATTTTCTGCACCAATGGAGACAGGACGCAGGATTCCTACCGATCTTAGCCAGCTGCATCAGCTGCTCAGAAGGCGACACCACACTCTCTGGTTTGACCTCATTGATGAGGCTGTTGGCGATGTTGGTGTATCCATCGTAGAGCATCTGGCTTATGATGAGCCTGTAGAGGTGCTGCCGGTCCTTCAGCGTCGGTTTGGGGCGATACATGTTGGCTCAGGCCGTCAACAGTGACAACCTATCGGTCTTCAACAAAAGATAAAACAACAACAGATACCCTCAGTGCTATAATAGCTGTTCTCCGGTTACGCCTGTTATTTCATGCAGCATTTTCCACCTATCTTAGGACTTTAGTAACGTTATGACAACAACGAATGAATGGAACTTGGGATTAGCAGCGATGCTATAACCGTTAGCTTTGATGCTAGTTAAGGGCTGAAGGTTTAAGCATGACTAAAACCAGTTGTCCGTAATAATGAAAACCATTATGACGCATTATGTCGTATAGGTTCAGTGTTATTATTTGCTATTTATTTAGAAAAAACAATAATAGCTAACCCTGTTCAAACTTTCAGTGGCGCTTTTGGACCAAAACGTGCGTCGCTTTACGTCTGACGTCACAATAGCTTCTTCTTCGTTGCCTCGACTATAAATAGGTCTTCTTCTTCTTTTTTTATTGGCCAAATGTAACCCAGACGGAACCTTACCGCCACCCAGTGTCGAGTTTCGTTGGACTCTATGATGCGTTCGAGACACATCAAAATGTGGGAAACATAAACTCCGTCATGGACAAAATTATTTGCACGCATGGAAAAGTTGTATGTTTGGATGACTCCTGACAAGAATATTAAAAAACGCTATGAAAGTGATTCTAAGAAGTATTTAACCATTCATGTTATAGGTATTCACTTGAGATTTATCAGTGTAGCTCATATCAGGATAGTTTATTTTTAATACGTCTTTAATAATTGATATTAATAATAATAATAATACATTTAATTCATAATGCACCACAAGTTTATTCAAGTTTTATCTGTATATACTTGATTCGCTGTTTGAACGGTTCGTCGTCAGGGCATCCATACTGTTTCAGGGCATCCATACTGTTTCAGTGGATCATGTAAAAGACAGAACCCAGATGTCGGAATTCGATCATCTGAAATTACCGAGTTTCATTTCGTATTTGAATGTAGCATGAATCTCTTTCTATCGGACAGTAAATATACGATTTTAGGTTTGTCAACAAATTTGTCACAGCTTTTTGCAATTATGTAAAACAAATTTAATTGTGATCCAATCTTTTATTCTACCTCATGATTTATATTGACATTGTAGGTGCACAATCTCTCCTTTTGTTGATTTATTTATTTGGATCCCCTTAAGCAACTCTTGGAGTCAACACAGAAGAAAAGAAGACATCTAAGAAACGACATTAGTCTCAAGAAATTTTCTTCAAAAACAATAAGAACACAATAAATCACATTCCAATATGGCTTTTGATTCATTAGTTAATACTGGACTTATAGGTTTTTTAGTAGTTGAAACTCGCCTTACAGACTGCTTTAATGTTGATGTTTGGTAACGGATTCTTCATCCTCCCTCTTCTTCACCAAATTATTTTCAAACTCCCCCTTCTCTTTTTTTTTTCTCCATCTCATGGTTTTGGCAGCAGTTTATATCCCGGTGCTGCATTACTGCCCTCATCTGGAGTAAAACAGTAGTTTTGATTTTCATTTCATAAGTCGTTTCAGTAAATGCATCATGCCTTTCTATAAAGCAAATACATCAGAAAACTTCAAGCTTCGTCCACCTTCGACAATTTTACAACACAAGACAGGATATGATGGATAACGGGCCTCATGTAGAGCCAAACAAAACAGCTAAGAATTAGAAGTGGTTAAAGCACCCATATCTGACATTCATCAGAGGGTCCAGTTAGATGCTGCCTTCAGGTACGGACAGTTCAGACGACTGCGTCCAATTCTTATCCTCCTCTCTTCTGTAGCTCAGTGGGTAGACCAGTCGACTGACAATTCAACTTAATCTTCTTCCATACCCCCTGTCACAAAGACATTTAAGACAGAGATAGTCTCGTTGCCGCGTTTATCTTAATATTGGACTGTGTTGGTTTCAGTCAGTGTGTTCATGAACCCACTCACTGCTTTAATCACCCTGGATTTAGTCCTGACTCACTTCACTGACACGGAACAACTAGCAGTCCATACACAGAACCCACTGCTATCGGACCACTCTTTGATAGCTGTTGAATTTGCAATGCTAAATCGCTCGCCAATGAAAAAATCATTCTACGTAGAAATGTATCTGAAGAAGCTGTAACAAGATTTAAAGAAGGTCTATGTACTATGTTACTCTGTACTGATAGAGGACATTAAAAACAACCCCCGGGTTTTTGTTCAGCAATGTAGCCGGGCTGACTGAGTCAGCCTGAGTCAGAGTCAGAGTCAGAGTTCTATTGAGACCCGTATTCCTAGAACCCTTAGTAGCAACGACTTCATGAGTTTCTTTAGTGACAATATTATAAGTATTAGGTACCAGATCCATAACCTCCGGCCTTCAAATGGTTCTAGTTTACACCCCAGGACTATGTGCTTGGAAACAACAGATAGACCTGGAGCAGATCTAGACCCCTTCAGTCCTATTGATCTAAAACAATTAACTTCCCTTATTTCCTCATCCAAAACAACAACCTGTCTGCTAGACCCTATCCAATCCAGAACCTGTTTCCTAGTCCCCATCCCATCTAGAGCCTGTCTCCAAGACCCTATCCCATCTAGAGCCTGTCTCCAAGACCCTATCCCAACTAGAAGCTGTCTCCTAGATCCCATCCCACCTAGAGCCTGTCTCCTAGACCCCATCCCATCCAGAAGCTGTCTCCTAGACCCCATCCCATCCAGAACCTGTCACCTAGACCCCATCCCAAGTAGAACATGTCACCTGGATCCCATCCAATCTAGAACCTGTCTCCCATACCCTATCCCAACTAAAACCTGAGTACTAGACCCCATCCCAACCAGAACCTGTCTCCTGGACCCAATCCCATCAATCTACGTACCAAAGTCCTTTAAAATAGCTAAAATCAAACCGCTGCTTAAAAAGCCGACTCTTGATCAGGAGGCTTTAGAAAACTACAGGCCGATATCTAACCTTCCCTTCCTCTCTAGAATCTTAGAGAAAGTGGAGGCCGAATAATTGTGTGATTTTCTGCGTAAGAATAGTTTATCTGAGGATTTCCAATCAGGTTTTAGAGTTCACCATAGTCCAGAACCAGAACTGGTCAAAGTTACGAATGACCATCTGATGAGGGACTGGCCTCTGTTCTGGTATCTGGTCTCTGTTCTGGTATCTGGTCTCTGGTCTCTGTTCTGGTTTCTGGTATCTGGTATCTGGTATCTGGTATCTGGTATCTGGTATCTGGTATCTAGTCTCTGGTCTCTGTTCTGATTTCTGGTATCTGGTCTCTGTTCTGGTATCTGGTATCTGGTATCTGGTATCTGGTATCTGGTATCTGTTCTGGTATCTGGTCTCTGTTCTGGTATCTGGTCTCTGTATTGGTATCTTGACTCTGCTCTGGTATCTGGTCTCTGTTCTGGTCTCTGGTCTCTGTTCTGGTTTTGTTGGATCTTAGTGCTGCATTTGATACTATTGATCACCAAATTCTAATACAAAGACTTGAAAACCTAATTGGCATCAAAGACGCTGCATTAAACTGGTTTAAGTCATATTTATGTGGCAGATCTCAGTTTGTATCTGTTAACAATAAATCCTCCATACAGATCAAAGTTACCAACGGAGTTCCCCAGGGATCTGTGCTTGGACCAATATTATTCATACTATATATTCTCCCTTTAGGAAACATTATCAGGAAACACTCCATACACTTTCACTGTTATACTGATGACACACAATTGTACTAATCAATGAAACCAGGTGAATCTAATCACTTATCCATCTTAGAGGCGTGTCCTAAAGACACTAAGACTTGGATGACCTGAAACTTTTTATTATTAAATTCAGATAAAAGTGAAGTTATTGTGTTGGGACCCAAACACCTTAGAAACAATTTATCTGATGATATATCTACTCTGGATGGTATGACCTTGGCCTCCAGCACCACTGTGAGGAAACTGGGAGTTATCTTTGATCAGGATATGACCTTTGATTCCCACATAAAACAGATTTCTAGGACTGCCATTTTTCATCTGCGCAATATTTCTAAAATACGGAACATTCTGTCACAAAAAGATACAGAAAAGTTAGTTCATGCATTTGTTACTTCCAGGCTGGATTACTGTAATGCCCTACTAAAAGGTAGTCCCAATAAGTCCCTTAGTCCCTGAAGCCCCTCCAGGTCTAGACCAAAACTCCAGTCAAGAGTTTTGGTCTAGACCTGCTCTTTCTGGAAAACACCTTGAGACAACTGTTGTTGTGAATTGGCGCTATATAAATAAAGATTGAATGAAAGGGCTTGAAGCATGAATCTTCTGATTGGGGGTCCGCCGCTCCACAAACTGAGCTACGGCCGCCCCCACTAGAGAATAAGTTTACTAAAGCTGCATCTTTAGTAACGTACAGTAAGTTGTTTTCTGTTGTGTGGGAACAACTTCTTCTACCTCCTCTTTGTCTTTGGGCTTCTTTCGGGGTTTAAACAGCGGATCATATGTTTCCATTCATAGTTTGGGCCAGTACCCTACTGGCTAACAGTACCAGGGATTTCCCTGGGCCCCCACCAATCTGGTTTGGAAATCAGTTCCTCATATTAACTTGGGAATCGATTTTACGCCGGATGCCCTTCCTGCCCTACCCATTACTCCTAAATATGGAAAAAGACCTTGTGGCCTGACAAGGCTGGTCGCTATCGCTAATGTTAGCATCAGCGGCTATGTTAGCTTTGACTTCCGAGGACAGATGTTATCTCTTTAAGTTGAGGCGATGATTCGAGCTTGAAGTTCTCCGACGCTACAAATAAATTCCTTACCGCTAAAATTTCCATCAACAGTTTCATTTGGCGCTTTTTAATTGCGAAATTTCCAATGTGCTTTGGACGCAACGCCACCTTTATGTTGGCGTTGACCTCGCCAACTCAATTACCGATGGGGACACGATACAATAAAGAACGCGTTACTCCTGTTCCTTCCTCCCTCCATTGACTTCCTGTGTATTTCAGGATTAATCTGAAGATTTTGTTGTCGGCTCATAAACCCTTGAATGGTCTGGCTCCGTTTTACCTGGCCGACACTTTATACCAGCGCTGTCAAACTCAATCGCAGAGCGGGCCAAAGTTAAAGACAGAGACCACATCGAGGACCGATCAGGACTCAAACCGGCCATTTTATGAAATTTATTATTTTATTCTTATTTTATTAACTCAGTTTATAGAATTCTGAACAAACCAAAGGAAGAGAATATACTAAGATTACTGATTTAATTCAAAATAGATCAGCTCATAACTCATTTTTATTTCTCTCTCTCAATCAGTAGAGTTCAGAGAATCGTTTTATAATAAAAGTTTTTATTCCCAGGCGTCAACAACAGCCAGAAAACTATATTTGGATATATCTGGACGCTGAAGGGAGAGGACGCTGGCGTTGTCTGTTCGCCGCTTTTCCATCAGAGTTCTACAGCCTGCAATACTATTAACCGACAAGTAAACCTTTTATTGTTGGTCACCGGCAAACCTTTTGGATATATATCCGTATTTGTATCTGTTTTTCTGTATTTGTATTTGTAAGTATTCTACCGAGTCTGGTGACGGTCCGCCTACCTGTTGCTGCAGGTGTAGCATCACCCGGAGACTTCTGTGTCTGTTTGTTCATCGTTTATGTCCGTTTCTGTTTGTTCATCGTTTATGTCCGTTTCTGTTTGTTCATCGTTTATGTCCGTTTCTGTTTGCTCATCGTTGATGTCCGTTTCTGTTTGCTCATCGTTTATGTCCGTTTGTTTATCCGTCTTGTTCATCACTGCCCCCGTGACACTTTCACCAAAAGCCGCTGTTGATCATTTTCTGTGTTTGATAGCTTTTTTCTCGGCATCATTTCCATTAAAATAACGACTACTAACGTCCTCTGTGCGTCTCGAACAAAGCTAACGGCTAATAACGGGCTAGTCTCCACAACTGGCATGATGATGAATTATTCCGTCACCCAACTGATGAAATACAACAACTACAACAACCGCTCCCGCTCAGATGACTCCATTCCGTCCTTTTGCTCTGACGTGCGCATCGTCGCGTCTCAGACACGTCATCAGAATGCTGCAGCTTTTCGCATTACTGTCAATGGACTTTCCTCGATGAAATCATCCACTGTGTGGGTTAGAAAACGTGGAGTGGATTTCAGTCTTCTTCGGCCAATACAGAGACTCACTGCTCCATCTAATATTAAAATCAAACTCTTTAGTTCACAATCTCTCACAAACAAATCATGCCTCATACATGACCACATCCTGGAGAAATGTCTGGACGTTATGTGCCTTACAGAAACCTGGCAACAACCAGATGATTTCTCTGTCCTGAATGAGACCTGTCCCGCCGGTTACTCTTACCTCCAGAAAGCCCGCAGCACTGGTCGTGGTGGTGGTCTGTCTGTCATCCACCGCAGTGATTTGGACTTGTCTCCCCTGCCGTTGCCAGAGATCTCTTCTTTTGAATGCCTGGCATTTAATTGTAAACCCCCTTTCTCCATGACCATACTTCTAATCTACCGGCCACCCAAACCAAACCCAGCCTTCATCTCTGAGATGTACAACCTTTTGTCGTCATTTTACACAACCTCTGCCAATATTTTAGTTCTTGGAGATATGAACATTCACGTCGACTCCCCTGCATGTCGTTTTGTTTCCGAATTTCTCCAACTACTGGATTGTTTTAATCTCAGGCAACTTGTCGATGTCCCCACCCACACCATGTGACACACTCTGGATCTAGTCATCACTGACTCTGCTCCTCTCAGCAATCTTCTTGTGTACGATCTGGGTGTGTCTGACCACAGGACCGTCTCCATGGAATTGTCGCTTGTGTCATCCCTCACTAAGCCCAAACGTCAAATCTACTTCAGGAATTTGAAAAAAATCAACCCAGAAACCATGAGAGTCGACCTCCAGCATCTTCTTTCTGCCAACTTTTTATCAGCAAATGACTCAGTAGATTTCTACAATAAATCCCTGAGTAGCATCCTGGATCGTCACGCCCCTGTAAAAACTAGAACAGTCACCTTCTCCCGCTCAGCCCCCTGGTTCACCAGGGATGGTTCACTCACGGGAAATGAAGGCAGCTGGGCGTGTCCTTGAGCGGCGTTTCAAGGCTTCAGGTCTTACTGTCCACAAGCTAGCCTTTCAGGAACACCAAAAGGTCTACTCAAAGTCTCTTAGAGAGGCTCGGTCACTGTTCTACTCCAACATCATCAAAACCAGTCCTGGAAATTCTAAGCAGCTGTCAATCATCTCCTTAAACCACAAACTCCCCCACTTACAGAAATTACAGAAGAGCACTGTAATAATTTCATGGCTTTCTTCAAATCAAAAATTGACTCAATCCGTTCTGTCCTTTCTGGTTCCTCCTCTCTACCTATCCAGTCTGCTTACTCACAGTTTGAGATCTCCCAGCCTCTAAACTGTTTCCCAGAAATCTCACAGCAGGAGGTTGAGGTTATCATCAGGTCGATGAAGCCCTCCACCTGTGCCCTCCACCCCTTTCCTACAGCCCTAGTGAAAACTAACATCTCTTCCATCAGTCCCCTGACCACCGCTGTAATAAATCAATCCCTCCAGACCGGCTTTGTTCCATCTGCCCTAAAAGCCGCCATAATCAGACCACTCCTCAAAAAACATACTCTCGGATCATAATGTGTCATAAAAATATAAAGGATAAGAATAAGAATATATTTAGTCTATGGATTATCAATATATAATATATTATATATATCATACAATGTGAATACAATGAGTATATATATAGTATAATAAGTGCAATTTACTATAAATATATGTATGGGATGATACAATTCTTATAATATAGTAAGATTTATAGTGACTTGAATAGTTTTGAATAATTCAAACGTTGCAGCTTTCTCAGTTGACTAAATTTCTATTTAAATTGCATTGCTGCTTTCAGCAATGCAACTTATTCCCAAACCTACCTGTATGTATTTAAAAGCTCTTTTTGCTGAGGGCTTTGAGTAGTCAAAGAGTTTGAGGGTGTAATCTCTTGAGCCTGACGCGAGGATCTGCTCAGACGGATGGAAGGCGAGGCAGGTGACTTCGTCTACGTGATCGTACAGCGTTCGGATCACGGGGTGATTCTCCATGTTCTGCTGCGCCGTCTCATTCATCATCACCTGACACACGAGGAATCGCAAAGAAAGAGTCACTAAAGAGCTGCAGGATGAAACGCAGGCGTCGCACTCTGGCCTCAGGTGTGCCTCACCTCGATGGGCATGGCACTCTTGGCCAGCATGCGCTCAGTATCCAGGATCTTGATGGAAGCGTCAGCAGAACCGGTGGCAATCAGCTGACCATCACGACTGTATGAGGCCACGCGGCACGGACCCTTATGGGATGTCACGTAGCAGGTCTCATACTCCGATGCTTCGGGAGACATGGTCTGGACATCGGCATCAAATTCCAGATCAATCCCAACACCAGGTGCCACTGTGTCGGAGCGCCCGATGGCATACTGAACGGCGCTGTCGTCGTTCTCCAGTCCTGAAAACGGAAGGAAACAAGTACAGTGACAGCCGCTTAAGCCCCTCCCCCAACTTACAGCTGGACCAAAAACTCATCCAACCACCATCTTATACTGGCTTTAATGGAAAACTCTTTAAATATCTTGTTTGCGAAGAAAAAAAAAACGGAACCAGTTCAACATCAGTGTTCTCCTAAATAAAGTACAAAATGCTACTTTTACCGACGACTGCGCCCTCAGGACGATGAAGCCCTCCACCTGTGCCCTCGACCCCTTTCCTACAGCCCTTGTGAAAACTAACATCTCTTCCATCAGTTTTCTGACCACCGCTGTAATAAATCAATCCCTCCAGACCGGCTTTGTTCCATCTGCCCTAAAAGCCGCCATAATCAGACCACTCCTCAAAAAACCTACTCTCGATCCAGAACTTTTTACTAATTACAGGCCCATTTCCAAACTCCCATTCCTCTCCAAAGTTATGGAAAAAGTAGTTGTTGCCCACCTCCAGGACCACCTCAAATACAACAACCTCTTTGAAACCTTTCAGTCTGGTTTTGGCTCCGCCCACAGCACAGAAACAGTTCTGCTCAGAGTCACAAACGACCTACGGATGGCAGCAGATGCTGGTTCACCTTCCCTCCTGATTCTCATGATTTGTCTGCTGCCTTCGACACAGTTGACCCTGGAATACTCCTACACCGCCTACATCACACCACTGGACTCACTGACACCGCCCTAAACTGGTTTCAATCCTACCACACTGACAGAACAGAATACGTTTCCCTTGGAAGTTCAAGGTCCCGGACACACATCGTCACCTGTGGAGTCCCCCAGGGATCAGTCCTTGGCCCCATTCTCTTCATACTATACATGCTCCCCCTTGGCCGTGTCATCAGTCGATATGGACTCTCATACCATTGTTACGCTGATGACACGCAAATCTACATAAAAACTGACACATGTTCCTCCTCAGCCTCTCCATCCTCATCTTCATCATCTCCCCTGTCAACTCTCCGCACTTGTCTGGAGGAGATAAAGGTGTGGATGAAAAACAACTTTCTCCAGTTGAACAGCTCCAAAACCGAAGCAATTTTAATTGGCACCCCTCATCAGACCCAGTCTTCCTCCAAAACCAGTATTACCTTCTCTGGTCATGACATTCCCCTCTCTTCATCAGTCACCAACCTCGGTGTAAGATTTGACCCTCAACTCACTTTTGAATCCCACATCAAACACATCTGCAAGATCTCCTTTCACCATCTCAGAAATATTTCCAAACTCCGTTCTTCACTCACCTTGAGTGATGCTGAAAAGCTGGTTCACACGTTCGTCTCCTCCAGACTGGATTACTGTAACAACCTTCATCACTCCTCATCGGGATCCCTGATAAAAGTCTTCAAAGACTGCAGTATGTTCAAAACATCTGAAGGATCCTGATGAGAGTTCGTAAACACGAACACATCACCCCCGCTCTTCATTCCCTTCATTGTCTTCCCATCTCCACCAGGATTGATTATAAGATCTCTCTCCTCACTCACCAGTATAACCATGGTAACGCCCCCCCCTACCTGAAAGAACTACTCACCCCACTGACCTCGACACGATCCCTCCATTCTACCCACTCATACCGCCTCCTCCTTCCCCGGACTAAGCTCAGCACCATGGGTTATCGGGCCTTCTGTTCTGCTGCCCCTCGTCTGTGGAATGCCCTCCCTGACCATCTGAGGGCTCCACAGATGACTGACACATTTAAAAAAGGACTTAAAACTTTCCTAAAAAAAGCAGCAATGTTAATTAAAGTTATAGGTTCTGCTAAGAAGGCATGGGGTCGCATTTCAATAAATAATTATACATAACATCAGAATTGTTTAAAACAGTTGATATACAACAATCAGCCACAACATTAAAACCAGTTGTAATGTTGTGGCTGATCAGTGTGAGAGGACTCTGTGTTTTCACGCGATGGTGGTACAGGTTCATATGATGAATCTGTAAAAGCTCATTTTTCGTCCTGCCCTAATGGACCCACAGAACCGTACAGCATCTCAAAGAAATGACCAATCAAAAAGAATTCTCTTAGATTCTGATCAGGTCTTACCAGATCCAGGTCTAAAAAACATCTTCTTACAGAACTGAAGATAAAAACAAAAGTAAAACTGAGCACAGGCGGGTCCAGAGGGTTAGGCCAGAGGTGGCAGTGGCCACCCTTAGAATCTGAGTGGCCACCCCAGGTGCCACCCCTATCAAAGCTGCAACGTGATTGGTCGTTTGTCTTGTCTCTCAATTGTCTATCATTTGTACTCTGTAGTTCTCTCAACCAAAACTAACATTTTACGGGGCTTAGATACCGGGAAAATTATCAATATTTAATGACAAAAATACATTAAGATTATTAGTATGTTTCATATGTTAGCTTAATGCTAACTTATGATGGGAATTGCCATTTACATGCTAACAGAATTAGCCATGACGTATGTACAATGAAACTATTTGACTTTACCAACGTATTTTTTCAGTTAAACTTGAGAGAGTGTTTACTGATGAGAGCTTTAAGCGGTCTACGTTAGCTTAATGCTAACATATGATGGGAATTGCCATTTACATGCTAACAGAATTAGCCATGACGTATGTACAATGAAACTATTTGACTTTACCAACGTATTTTTTCAGTTAAACTTGAGAGAGTGTTTACTGATGAGAGCTTTAAGCGGTCTACGTTAGCTTAATGCTAACATATGATTGGAATTGCCATTTACATGCTATTTTTTTAATGATGAAGAGGGTCAACAATGTTTCGTAACGAAACAGAGAGATGGAAATTAATGTTAATATATAGATAGTTATTTACTTTGAGATATGCTTACGCTTCTGACATTTATTTAATTAATGTTAATTTAATTTGATATGTAAATATTTTATTTATTTATTACAAATGTCAAAATAAGACGTTTTAGAGTGATTATTCAGTCACAAATGGTCATTTATAATAATCTGTAAATAGTTATTTCTGTTAACCTGAGATAAATGTTTTTTAAATGTAATTTTTTAATGTGCCGCCCTTCTCTGGGTCTCCGCCCCAACCTGGCCACCCCATCAAAGAAATTCCTAGACCCCCACTGAAACTGAGCAAACACAAATTATAAGTTTGAAATCTGATCTGTTTCCTGAAACCAAAACCGGATCCATGGGTCAAAGTCTTTGCCACCTTAAAAAACCCATCTACCATCTGGACCCGATCACTCACATCATCTCTGTGCCAAAATCAAAAGAAATTCCAGAAGACATGAGGAAGAAAGTGATCCAACCGGATTCTCTGGGACAGGTACGGATTAACTCTGAGGTTCTGGTACTCCAGAGATCCACTGAGACACGTTTTCTACAGATGATGGAGAATGGACAGAGAGAGTGACGCTTCACAGAAGATTATGACGAAGGATAATTAGGGAGGGCTTTCGCCTCCATAAAGGTCAGAGGTCATGGGGGGGGGGCTGTATCTCCAAAAGTTATAATAATAATAACTATAATAATAATAATTATTATTACAATTTCTCAACCGGTCTTACGATTTAGTCCAAATTTGGTGCGGATGAATCAACTCCTGGAGATCTATCGTGTTCATATATATGTATATATTTATATATATATATATACATGTACATGTGCATATATATATATATACACACCATATATAAATATATATATATGTATTATATTTTACTCTAATAATTCATATTTCACTCACTAGGGAGAGGTTTTGTACAAAAAAACGCATATATTCGAATATAACTTCTAAATTTTTAGTCCCATTTGAAAAACGTGAATCGAATCTTCGAGATCTATCGTGTAAATATATTATATTTCTTCCCAAAAAAACACAGTTTTTAGGACATAACTCCACATTTAATTTGAGGAGTTCAATCAGGGGGGGTCGCTTGTACCGCGCAGGGGGTTGGGGTCCTTTCAGGGACATCATAGCCCCGCTGTCAGGGACGACGTCGTCATTAAACAGACACACATTAAAACAGACACAGATATTTCCACTGCGTCAGTTCTCATACTGTGGTTCTGAAGACAAAAGTGGGCCGAGAGGCTGCTGTAGGTTCTGAGGAGGCATAAATGAACATATGAGCCGATGGAACACCCACCCACACACCATCTCTCCGTCACCTCCTCCTGCAGGGGGGCTCACGGGTCCAAACCGGCCCAGAAGACAGGAAAAGGGCCGCAGATGGATCCTCAGCCTGTTGGAATGGTACATCTGCTGTTTGCCAATTCATTTCTACAAAAATCACCAAAGTGTTTATTTCTCTTCAGTATAAGGCAAAAAAGAAAAAAAAAAAAAGAGAGCTGGCCTCCTTCCTTCACATTCCTCCCCGAAAAAAAATGTGTTTGTGTCGAGCGACTGAAAAAACGGACTCAACCCGCGGTTCTTGAGTCTGATAAGCACAAAATAAACAACTTCAGCCAAGTTTTCGGGTTTTTAAATAACCTGTCAGCCTGTGAAGCGCAGGACGGGAGGGCATGTTCTTTCTCTGGGGTCCCCGCCGACCGTCAGCTGTGGAGGCTGACCCCGCCGTGTCTCCTAGTAACCTGACTAACATCGCCAAAATATCATCCATCAGCTGCGCGACGCATCTGCTGCATCTGGTCGGGGGTGGAAATCTCCTAAAAATCCATGCGGCGTACAGACGCTGTGACGGAAAAACCTTCGACCGACTGACTCAGTCTTTAAACATGTAAACAAGCCCCCCACCCCCCAACCCCCCCGTCTGAGGACGGTGAGCTGTATGGGAAGAGTAGAAAACGTGCGTGGTCGGCGGTTTCCATGTCAACACAAAGCATGTTCTCCAGCGAAGAAGCCTGCAGTTGCCTTGGAGACCAGCTGGAGTCTGCAGCAGTAAAATGATAAAAGAAAAAAGAAAAAGAAAAAAGGTTTATTCTCTTCCAGGAGATGTCATCTGATAAATTCACGGACGATCCCACACAGTGACACACTGTCGGAAGAATGTGAGCGCTTGCATCAGAGGTTCCTGGGAGAAGGACGTTTCAGAAAACAGATTCGACCTACAGTCACAACCTTTGGATTCTAAACGGATGAAATGAGAAAGTTGGATGTGAGAGTGAGGAAGTTGAAGAGGATTATGGCGGCAGCTGAACTTCTTCTTCTGTTCCTTCTCTTGTTATTCCAGGTTAACTTCTCTGGTCCGGTGTAACCGTTCATGTCAGCATCGGTTCCAGACTCTAAGTCTGCCGACAACTCCAACAAACCCTCTGAGTATTTCTCAAATACTCTGTAGCCTCTCATCTCCTGCGCCTTGCACTTCAGCGTCTCTGTCCAGCCCACTGAGACCCTAAGCTCCACCCACAAAAGGTCATCAAAGAGATCAAAGGAACTCTTGAAACTGAGCCCCAAGCTCCACCCCCAAAAAAACATTAAAGGAATCCAAGGCAGCCATAGTTACTTTGTGACGTCACAACTTCAAACGGCTTATTTTATTTTATTTTATTTCATTTTAAATGCTGCGAAAAACGTAACGTCACCAAAACTGAATCACTTCTAGAATATTTAAATACCTACCTGAAAAGTTACTCCCACAAACAGACAAACAAACAGATGAACAGACCAGCAGACAAACAAACAGTCAATCAAACAAACAAACAAACAAACAAACAGACACAAACAAACACACAAACAAACAGACAGACAAACAAACAAACAGACAGACGGACAGACAGACAGACAGACAGATAGACAGACAAACAGACAAACAAACAAACAGACAGACAGACGGACAAACAAACAGACAGAAACAAACAAACAAACAAACAGACAGACAAACAAACAAACAGACAGACGGACAGACAGACAGACAGACAGACAGACAAACAAACAGATAGACAGACGGACAGACAGACAGACAGACAGATAGACAGACAAACAGACAAACAAACAAACAGACAGACAGACGGACAGACAGACAGACAGATAGACAGACAGATAGACAGACAAACAAACAGATAGACAGACAAACAGACAAACAAACAAACAGACAGACAAACAAACAGACAGACAGACAGACAGACAGACAGATAGACAGACAGATAGACAGACAAACAGACAAACAAACAGACAGACAAACAAACAAACAGACACACGGACAGACAGACAGACAGACAGACAAACAAACAGACAGACAGTCAGACAGATATACAGACAGACAGACAGACAGACAGATAGACAAACAGACGGACAAACAGACAGACAAACAAACAAACAAACAGACGGACAAACAGACAGACAAACAGACGGACAGACAGACAGACGGACGGACAGATGGACAGACAGATAGACAGACAGACAGACAGACAGACAGACAGACAGACAGACGGACAAACAAACAAACAGACAGACCGGCGTGAAAACATAACGTGACTCATCAAATGGTCGGACACATGATTTCAAATGTTGCAGGTTTTATGTTTCATGATTATTGGTGAGCTGCCAAATGTCAACGTCACGTTTTCCCTCAGAAACCGGAAACGCAACGTTCAACAAGTGCGTCAGTAGAATGTTGCACACAATCTGCCATAACATTATAACCACCGACAGGACACGTTACAACATCATTGCAGGAAGATTATCAAGCGTAAAGATGTGTTCAACTTTAACAAGAAGGTAAATTCTGATGAGTAGACAACCGGGTCAGAACATCTCCAAATCAGCAGGTCTGGTTATGTGTTCCAAGGTCGTCTAAGCAAGAACATCCGCTGAACTCAACTGATGACAGACTCGTTAAATTTCCCAGGAAAGTTGTTAGACCAGAAAAGATCGGATCTACTCGATCTATCTTGTATACATCGTGTTTTACTCTAACAGTTTGCGTTTTACTCACTAGGGGGAGTATTTTACGAAAAACATTGCTCTCCAGGCGTAACTCAAAAACTATATCACGGATCCTTTTCAAACTTAATAAACCTTAGAACTGGAAGAACTGGATTGATTTTGGTTGTATATCGGTTATATATTTCTGACACTAGGGGGAGCTTTATTGCCAAAAGATTTGGGGACATCATTTCTCAACCACTGATCCGATTTAGTTGCAGTTCGGAGCGTGTGAATCGACTGGAGGAGATCTATCTTGTTTATATCATATTTTACCCATATTTTAATCTAGTGGTCCATGTTTTACTCACTTCACGGAGCTAAAAATACTGTGTTCAGCACCAAAAAAACTTCATATCTAATCTGATGGGAAGGTCAGTCAGGAGGATCGCTTGCACAACGCAGGGGATCGGTGACTTTTTTCGGGATACACCCATGCCGTCAGGGACGACAGCGTAGGTCTACTTGACGTAGGTATTCGGTTCGGTTGACATAAAAAGGAATACGTTCGCCCAAAGTGCCAAAATAATACATTTATTCCTTTCTAAGACATTCAATCCAGTGAAATCTTGGTGTAGCTAGTTTACAGTAATTAAAATGTGATACGATGTTTTTTTCTTCATCTGCTAACGGCTATGTGGACAAAAAGTTGGCGTAGATGTGAGACAGTATGTGTCGCATTTGTCTGACGGAGTAGAAGACGAGATTCAACCTGTTGGTGTTAGTTCAAACTACAAGCTTTACTCTTTATTGTTGTTGTTTTTTAAGTAAAAAAAATGATTTTGATGTTTTTATTTGTTTTTCTATACATACCAGCTTTACTCTTTATTGTTGTTAATTCTCTCTCTCTCTCTCTCTCTCGCTCTCTCTCTCTCTCTCTCGCTCTCTCTCTCTATATATATATATATATGTATATATATATATATATGTGTGTTTTATTTTTACTTAACTTGTTCTGTTTACAAACTTTCCTCCTTGTTGTTGTTTTTTTTAATTGCATTTTTAATTTCTATTTATTTATTTATTTTTTCCAAATGTTTTCTTTTATTTTGAATTTTTTTTCTGTACATACAAGCTTTACACTTTCTAACGCCAAACCCATTTCAAAAACACGTTTTCGGACTCCTCAGCTCGGAACCGCGTTCATACGATGTAAACACAAGTTATATCAACACGAGAAGATTTAGAAGAAGAAGAAGAGGAAGAAGAAGAAGAAGAAGAAGAAGACGAAGAAGAAGAAGTTTGGCACGAAGGAGATGCAGTGAGTGAGGTGGTTCTGAGGAAAAAGCTGGCTCCAGCCTCTCAGAACCCGTCCGTTTGTTCTGTGGTTCCGTCAGACTGAGAGCGGTGAACGTGCAGCCGCCACATCAACTCCAGCTCTCCAGCTCTGCTGCACCCTGCTCTTCGTGGGCGTATGAAATTCGGCGTGTGGGAGGAAGTAGGTAGGTGGGGGAGCGAGAACAGAAGTGAGCGACAAGTCAGATACCGCCTCAAACTGTTGATGGTTGAAGTCCGTCAGCCGGCCGCCGTGACTGTCGAAGGTAAGGCCTCCGTCGCTGCAGCTGCTTTCACTTCTGCTCAGAGCTTTGTGTCAGCCTCAGATCCCACCATCTGTGCTCAGGGCCCCCCTCTCTCCCTCTCTCTCTCTCTCTCTCTCTCTCTCTCTCGCTTGCTCCTTCCTGCTGATCACTGTTATAATCTGTGTTTTCAACTTGTCCTCCGGAAGTCTTTGTTTGACAGCCTCACACCCACCCAAGCAAGCCCTTCTCCTTCCCTCCGCTCTCTCTCCTCCTCTCTGCCTCACCACTTTCCCTCCCCATCCTCTCTCTCATTTACATTTGTTCCGCTTCCTCGTGACAAGAAACGGTTTCATGTCAGATCAGGAGGGAGAGAGATCAGACTGGAGGGGAAGGAATGGCCTGGATGTTAGAGGAGATTTTAAGGGAGCGGGTTTGTGAGGATGGAGCCGAGCCTCCGGGTCGTCGCTGCCGGCCTAGCTGCAGTCTGAGAAGGTAGGTGACCTCGGCTTCTTCTCTTCCCAACTGTTGCTCCTGAGTTTTTTGGCCCAGCTCTGACCTCTGATGGAGTTATTCCTGCCGACGCTGAGTAATGAGGCTTTCTGGCATTTCCCCTTTTTCAAATGTCACAGCAGCATGACATCAATGGAGAACAAAACCCGAAACAAAATTTCCTTTCATTTTTTTTCTTTTTTTCAAATCACACAAGAAACCAGAGGTCTTGAGTGAAGCCTTGTTTTTAGTAACGCCCCCCCAAAAGTTGGGGATATCATGGAAGCTTCATCGTCGCGTCACCGCCGCGGGGTACCCCGCGGCGTACCCCGGCCGCGTCCCCCGCCGCGTTGCCCGCCGCCTCAGACCCTTCTTGTTGACGCGATAGCTCAAAAACTATTTGGATCGTTTTCAGATTTTGTATCCCCATAGACCTTAGTGAGAGGAAGAACTGGAATGATTTGGGGAGACGTCGGTTGTATACTTCTGACACTAGGGGGAGCTTTATCCCCAAACGTTTTTGGACATAATTTGTCAACTGTTGCTCCAATTTAGTCTAAAATCAGTACATATTAATCACCATGAGGAGATCTATCTTGTAATCATCGTATTTTACTCTCAAAGTTCAAATTTGACTCCCTAGGGGGAGCTATTTTACAGAAACCCTGTTTGCCAGACATATCTCAAAAAATGTTTCATGGATCATTTTCAAATTGTATACCCCATAGACCTTAGTGAGAGGAAGAACTGGAACGGTTTTGGAAATGGTTGTTTGTTTATTCATGACACTAGGGGGAGCTTTTTCTCCAAACGTTATTGGGCCATAACTTCTCAACCGATGGTCCGGTTTAGCCCAAATCTGGTGCGTACGAGTCGACTCAAGGACCTTTTCAGAAATATCAAATTTGAATCTTATAGTAAATAATCAGCTATCAGTTCGTTGAGTTCTGTTTCCTGTGGAAATACCTTCACATTTATGAAGTGTTCAATCTGGGGGATTGCATGTCCAATGCAGGGGACTGGGGACTTTTCGGGGCTATACCCTTGCCGTCGGGGACGGCGGCGTTGGTCTAGTTTACATTTCAATGCTTTGCTGATGTTTATTATCTGTGGCGATGAAAATCGTTCCGGCTTCATTTTGAACCGCAACACTTCTGCATCAATTCACACCGACTGATTTAAATGTTGAGGTTTTCTTTTCTTTCTGGAGTTGCAGCATGTGTAAAAAATAAATAAATGCGTATTTGCATCGCTGTAAGGAAGTGAAAGTGAAACCAGTAAAAGATTTAAGTTTCCACGGTATGAGTGATTAATAATATCGTGAATCTCATCATAAGATTTTATGTTTGTAGTTCACTGTTACACTAGAGATACCATCAGTATTTTGTCTTTACGAATACACACTAATCTGCCATAAGATTATAACCACTGGCAGGAAAAGGCAGCATAGCACTACTTATGTTGTTATAGTGGCACCTGTCAGTTGGTGGAACGAGAACATTTCCTCCTGGAAGTTGAGTTTTTAACTACCGTAAAAAAAAAGGAATGCTGGTTCTGATAGAAAGGTGTTAGAACACGCAATGCATCGCAGAACAGTTTTGGCAGCAAAGGGGTATCCAGGGAATAAATAATTATTGTTTTTATTTTAAATTCTGATCTAAATTTCAGTTTTGAATGTTAGTTTGTTCTATATCTGTAAAGCCACTTTGAGTATTTATAGAAATCACTCTATTAATAAAATTATTATTATTTTCCCCCGATCCTGTTCTTGATATTCATGGACAGGATCTCAAGGCGCCGTCAGGATGGGGAATGTGTCCAGTTTTGTGAGCTTAGAATTGCATCTCTGCTGCTTGCAGATGATGTGGTTCTGTTGGCTACATCAGTTTGTGACCTCCAGCGTGAAGCAGCAGGTACGACAGTCAGAACCTACAAATCTGAGGCCCTGGGTCTCTGCAGGGAAACTGTGGACCTTCCCCTTCAGGTCGGGGGTGAGTTCATCTTAGTGTCTTGTTCTGGAGTGATGGGAAAATGGACCAGGAGATGGTGAGGTGGCACAGTAATACATGGGTTATGTCGGTCCATTGTGGTGAAGACAGAGCCGAGTCGTAAGGCAAAGCTCTCAATCTATCGTCCATCTCCGTTCCAGCCTTCACCTATGGTCATGAGGTCAGGGTGGCGACCCAAAGAATCAGGGCCATTGTACAAGCAGCTGAAATGAACTTCTTTCATAGGGTGGCTGGGCTCAGCTTCAGAGATAATGTCTGGGAAGCCCAAACATCTGGATGGAGCTTGGAGTCGTGTTGAAAGGAACCGGTTGAGATGGTTCATCATCTGATCAGGATCCTCCAGGACGTTTCCCTCTGGAGCTTTTTTCAGGCACATCTGACTTGGAGGAGACCTGGAGGTAGACCCAGATCTCACTGGAGGGACTCTACAGCTCATATGGCCTGGAAAAACCTCAGGATCCACCAGGTTGAGCTGGAGAGTGTTGCTGGGGAGAGGGATGTCTGGAAATCCCTTCTTAGTCTGCAGCCACCAAGCAAAGAAGGGTGTATCCCAAAGGCCCCCAATCCCCTGCGTTGTAGAAAACTATTCCCCTGGTTCAACTCCTCAAATTAAATGTGTTATGTAATGTGTAAAAGCTCCCTCTAGTGAGCAAAATAAGAACTATTAGAGTAAAATGTTCTATATATAAGACTAATCCACTCCAATCGATTAACATTCACCTAATCTTTGGAGAAATTATGGCCCGAAAACATTTGGAGTTAGAGTTCCCCCTAGTGGGCGGAAATATACAGTCGATCTTTCCCGAACCAGTTCTTCCTCACACTAAGGTCTATGGGGGTATAAAATTAGAAAATTATTCATGAATCAATCATTTTCATAGTATTTGATGTCCGAAAAAATGTTTTTTTTCCGTATAGAAAGCTCCCCCTAGTGAGTAAAATGTGAACTGTTAGAGCCGACACAACATTTACAAGATCGATCTCCTTGTTTCAGGAATCATGAGCAATAGTGAGAAAAAATAGTGATAAGTTACCAGGGATCAGAATATATATATATAATATAATATATATATATATACCAATGAATACATATGAGGAGGTATTTAAATAGGAACAGAAAATGTAAAATATAAAATTAGAACACTATGAATAAGAGGAGATATAAAAGTATGTAGATGTTTATGTTCATATTTATACAGATTTTAGAATATTCTGGATACATGTGTCGGTTTTATCTATCAGAGTTTCATAGTATAGTTAGCTTTTATCTATGTGATGCAATTATTAGCTCAGTAGTAATAATTCTGCCACACATATCATCATAAAGAAAACTTTACTCAAACCAGTACTGGCTTCAAAATACACCTAACATAAAAATTCTCCCCGATGCACATTCATTTATTCGTTCATGATCTGTGACCACGTCTCCTGTTCAGGGTCGTGGGGGCTGGAGTCTATCCCAGCCGACATTGGGCTAGAGGCGGGGTTCACCCAGTTGTAATATATGCAGTCTGGTGAGGAGCTGAATGTTTTGCTTCCAGAGAGGTTCTAGTCCGTGTACCTGAATTATTAGCGCCATAGCATTCATGCTAATCCTAGCTTACCAAGAATCGTGCAAAGTCCAATATGCTTAAAGTACATAAAATTAAATGGACGTACATTTAAGTTTCACCTTCATAATGCTGCGTGGGGAGAAACTTCCTCTTCATCCTCGCATGAAGGAACCGATGGTTTCACAAGAAGGCGCTAATCGGCAACACGAAGTTTCAGCCCGCTTAACACGGATAAGGTAAGGTGGGAAACATGCGCACAGGATAACAACGACTCTACGCTGAGAATGGCCGACATCAATATATCCCAATGTTACTAGTTCACCATATTGTTATTGTTCGGTTCACTGAATGTTTGGGATGTTATAGGGGGGATAAGCAGCCCCCCTTCAGGGGTCGGAAGATCCAAAGGTTTTCCGTTGTGTCAGAAGTGGCAGGGTCTCGACTCGATCGGCTGACGTCAGCGCCATCTTTTCTCACTGCGTCTGTGAGAAGTGGCGGAGCGTCTGAGTTGCCATGGCGATACAACGCGTTGTTATAATGAAATAGATCATTAATAAGAGGTCATAAAGTAAAAAGTTTAGTTTGTGGCTAATAAGAAAGGACGAATAAAAAAAGGTTCAGAGCCGTCAGAGCGGTGCTAGCTATAAAGCTAACACTCTATACAGTCAAACGTAGCTCGCTTACCCAGAATTCTCTCTGTTAAATAGACCTGCCAAACTCGCCAAGACATTCTGGACACCTATGCGTCCAGAAACGCGGCAACTTTAAAAAAAAAAAAAAGAAGAGGTTTCGGCAAACGGGGTTACAAAATAATCAGCAGCTCATTTTGTTTTTTTAGCATGCTGCTAACAAAAAAAGCACGTGAGCACAGCAATCGTGAGCTTCCGCAAACGTTTGATTCGTACAGCGTGAGTCGGAGTGAAACTACCACGATTCTACAATCATACAGCGTAAGCCCAGCTTTAACGTGATAACCAAATAACTTTTTAAATTTTTACACCGACATAGACCTTAGTGCGAGGAAGAAATGGATTGATTTTGTTCAGTTGTATATTTCCCACTCTAGAAGGAGCTTTATCTCCCAAAAGTTTTGGGCCTTATTTTCTCAACCTTTGGTCCGATTTAGTTTAAATTTGGTGAAAGTGAATCGACTCAAAGAGATCAGATCATATGTTACTCTAATGGTTCCTATTTTACTCACTAGGGGGAGTTTTTTAATTTCATTTCTTCTAATAAAAACTCTTTTTTTCCAGACATAACATCAAACACAAACATTAGAAACTGTTTGATTAGCAGTTATTAATATATTTAAACCGGAGTCTTACTATCGATGAACGCTTCGTTAGAATCTACATCCAGAACCGAATCTATATCCCTAAACTAACAGTTTGTTTGTTTTTCAGTACCCTTAGACTTAACCGAAAACATGTTTTTCTTTAAGTCCTCCGCAGTTTAAGTTCGGCTACTACATGAAAATATACCGCGAGAAAAGTAAGACATAGCCTGTGCTGCGTTCAGGGGCAGATTTCAATGTCAGGTAGAAAAACACATCCAATACTGAAAAGTAAGGCGGGACAACACAGAGACATAAAGATCCAATACTTTTATTTCAAAGTCACACTGGGTTTTCACTACGATGTCTTTAAAGCATCGTGTTAAATTGGCTATCACGATCGGATCAAATTTTGGCTTTGATCTCTGACGTGACACACATGTTGTTACGAGAAAAAGTGATTTGTAGCCGCCAGAAAAAATGGAGAAATAAAATAGGGTGGAGAGAAAAGGATGACACAAGGAAGGATTTATGAGATACATCCACTCCTGTATCTGCTTGTGCTACGTGGTGTTAGCTCTCCAGCTACTCAGTAGACCTCCTACTTACTGCTTAAACGCTAGCTTAGAATTCACCTTAGGCAAGCTAAAGCTAATTTTAGCACTTAGCAACTCTCATAATCCCCTACAGCAGAGACACAAAACGGCAGCCATGGTCTTAAAGGCTCCAACTTCGCTCGTCAAATAAGCTAGCGGGCTTTGCTTTAGCACATCATAAATTAAAATGCGGTAGAACCGGCTCACTTCAGAAAGAGATCGTACATACGTCTGAATAGAGATGAGTATAGATATGATTTAGGAGCTGGATCATAACATACTAAAAATAAAAGTGCGATCCATGCCAGGTCCACCTCTGTGGCTGATTTATGAAAGATCATGTGACATGCTGGAGCAACATCAACGCACCAGGGAAAGAAATGTATTTGACTTCATTTGAAGCACATCAACTTTTCTTGTCAATGGTTATAAACCCAGAGTAGATTGAGACCCTCGTAAAGCAGGGCTCAGAACTTAGCGGTCCATCTACGGTCCAACCCTCAACTATGCTCATGAGCTCCGGATAGTGACTGAAAGAATGAGGTCGAGGACCCACGCGGCTGAAATGAGCTTCCTGTCTCGGGGGGCTGTGCTTAGGCTTAGAGATAAGGGGAGGAGCTCCGACGTCCCGTGAGAACCGATGGTCCTTCCTGTCAAAAGGTGTCAGTTGAGGTGGTTCGAGCGTCTGATCCGGATCCTCCAGGACGCCTCCCTCTAGAGGTTAGACCCAGAACTCGCTGGAGGGACTTTACATCTCATCTGGCCTGGGAATGCTTCGGGATACCCCGGGATAAGCTGGTAAGTGTTGCTGGGGAGAGTGACATCCTGAAATCCCTTCTGAGCCCGCCTGCCAACATGACCCTGTGGAAGAAAAAGGATGGACGGATGGATGTGATGACAAAGTCGTCACGTACTGTTGTGAAATTGAAGCAACCGAGGGAAAGACTAATAAAGTATCTGCAATAAAAGCATCTGCTGTACGGATCTCTCCGTTATTCCTCTTCTGGTGTGAGTCAACCCCACATCTCCTTCCGATACTTCTTCATCCACGATTTTGTCTCATGTGTTTATTGTCTGCATAACAACTCTGGAGGGTTAAATTCCTGCATAACCTGCTCTTGAGATGAAATTGCCGAGATTCAAACGTCTTTACTTTTTTCTGCCAGCTCTGTAAACATTCACCCAAAACACCTTCAAGCCTAATATTTAAGATTCATGTATTTAAATGAAACATGTTAAATTCTCATGCATTTTTAAATTACATCATTTTAACTTCAAAACACTAATAAACTTAATGTGATGCATAGTTGTCATTAAAACAGGGATGAAACAAGCAGAACACGTATTTATGTAATAGTTCGTATAAATCTTATTGGTTTTAAATACATTTCCCCTTCAAAACGAGGTCATTTCCTGGAAATTATACGTAAACCAATCTCATGATATTTAGCCAGTTGGCTGAAATTTAAATAAATATATTTTCAAAATATGATTAGATAACTAAAATCATATAGTTGCAAGTATTAAAAAGTTTTTTTTTTTGAGTGAGGGCATCGTTGAGCATCACAAACGATCTATATTTGAGATAAATTTGGAGAAGACATCATTGCAAAACTCATCCCTGTGGATTTTTATAACTTGCCGAATGAATGACTTAATTGTCTGTCTATCCTTCAGGGTCGTCGTCACGTGTTTCAGCACATCGATTCGTTTCTATGCTAACAAAGACAAAAGAAAAACAGAAATGAAGTCTGCTTTCTTTGAGCCCAGAAACCATCCGGGCTGAAAATAGACCGAGCGGTTCCTTGAGATCTGAGACAAAACAAAGGTCTAAAGCAAACTGTTCTTCTCTTACAGGTAATTAGAGACCTGGCACTGGTTTATCACGACAGCCGCTGTGTTACCATGGAGACTGGCGAGCCAGGTTTGGCGAGTGCGCCAGTGCACATCAACTCGGTTGCAGCGCAGACGGAGAAAAGGATGGACATCCACGCTCCCCTGATGACTGTTTATATCCCTACGGTTCCTGCTCTACCAGCACAGCATTACCCTCCGCCTCCTGCTCCTGCTGGCGAGGCCGCCACAGTCCATCTGGCGGTACCGCCGCTTTATTCCATGGAAACGCTTCCCTTTCTGACACTCCATATTGCCGGTGGGCTGCAGTCTCAGTCAGGACTGAGTCTGGCAGGTGTTTCTTCTTTCTCAGCCAGACCCAAGTCGGCAGGAAAGCACGTGTGCCATCACTGTGGGCGGGACTGTATGAAGCCCAGTGTGCTGGAAAAGCACCTCCGCTGCCACACGGGGGAGCGGCCTTACCCCTGCACCACATGTGGGATTTCTTTTAAGACTCAGAGCAACCTTTACAAACATAAGCGTACTCAGGCTCACGCCCGCCTCTCCTCCGAGTCCGACCAGAGCTGCGCGGGTAGCCTGGATAGCTTGTGCAGTTCCAGTTTGTCTCTGGAGGAGTCAAACAACACGGAGAAGGCGACCTCGGTACCTTCTGCTGAGATCACGCCTTCAGCCAGAATGTCAAAGATCTGCTCCCCGAAGACGCATTTCAGTCAACAGAAGCTAAACTCTTCAGATCAGGAGAGCAGAGAACCAAAAGAAAATGAAACAATAGTAGGGGAGGAGCAGAGCATGAGAAATGAAAAACATCTGCTGAATGCAGGTCGACATCTTCCCCTCCAGAGACAAGAAGCCACTCTGTTCTCCAAGCAGTGGGACAACTCTGCATCCAGAGGAAAATCACAAAGCCATGAGAGCACTGACTCGGGGTTCAGTGAGAGCAGCGACCTCCAGACAAGTCCTGGCAGCGCTTTACCGGATCACGGCGGGGATTCTCTCACCGAATCCAACAAGGTGGACCCTGAAACCGCAAACACACAGACACCATCAGAACCGTGCCAAGTTGGACAGGAACCTAAGCACACTGCAAGGGATCCAGAGCAAAAGTCACTGGTGGAGCGAATATCTAAGCTGATTTCGGAGAATACAGCTGTGGTGGAGGACAAACAGCTGGAGACCGTAAGGCCACGGAAGAGCGTTCTGTCCAAACAAGGCAGTATCGACCTTCCCATGCCGTACACGTACAAGGACTCCTTTCACTTTGACATGAGGATCAATAAGACTCAAAACTTTGGGTTGCAACGAAATAGAAAGGCCGGCCACTACAGCTCTGTGCCCACCCAGCAATCCACCAGCGTGGAGCCCGCCCCCTTAATGCGCAGCAGCTCCCTCCCTTTCAGCGCCCCCCTCCTTCCGTCTGAGAGGAGCAACCAAACCTCCTCCCATCACAGTGACTACCTATCGCTCGTCCGCAGGAGAAGCTCTGGTCAGATCAAGCCAACAGGTTTCGCAATCAAGTCGACAATACCCGTCAACACCCACCACCCACTGATCCGGCAGATAGCTGTGGACTGCAACCACGCAACAGACGGCCCGTACAGGAATTCATCCGTGGAGGAGCGATGCTCTGCTAGTTCTAGCTGCGACAGGGAGAGCGCTGACATTTGCGGCGAGCCGAGCAACAGGAAGTTTCGGAGGAAGAAGGCAGAGAAGTTTGCCTACAACAAGTGGTACATGTACGGGGGAGGCAGTTTTAAAAAGCTCTACAGCACCGAGAAAGGCGACGAGGGCGTTAAGAAAGGAAGGAAGAGCTCGACAAATCTGGATCGTGAGGTTGTTCAGGGCTTACACAAAAGGTTTCCAGATGTTCACAAGGAGACACTGGCAGGTTCGGGACCAGCGGGGAACCTCACCTGCAGCAAAGCAATAACCTGTCATCCAGTTTGCCCTCCTGCCAAGCTGTCCCACGTCTCTGCTCAGGCGTTCTATCCAAAAATTGTCCATCTTCCTACATCGTGCAGCTCTCTGCGGAGAAATCTATCTTCATCAGCGCTGCCATTACCGCTAATTGCATCACTGGTTAACCTCAAAACAGACAGTCAGGGCAGAGCGGAGGATGGGAGACTGATTAATGAGGAAAAACATACCGACTCCAGCTTGCAGCTGCTTGAATCGCACATTCCCTCCGATAGGAAAAAGCAGAAAACAGACAAGAAGATAATTTACCCACTGGAGATGGAGACTGACCCCAGTGCAATGACTCATCCCCCTCCCTCTGTCACTGGCAGTTACATCAACCTCCCAAGCCGTCTGAAACATCATCAGCTCACAGGGGTTCTCCTCCCGCCATGTGTCATCAGCGCAAACATCCCAACAACATCAATTAGCACCCTGTCAGCCACTTCGGCGCCCTCTGCTGCCAAGACAAGCTTCCTACCCAAGTACCAGCTCAAGTTACCCAACGCTGGTGAGTCTCATCCAAAACCTCCACCACTAATTGTGGGAAAAACAACTATAACTGACATCTCCTCTGCTCTGTCATCTCCCAGAGAGGAACCCCCACTCCCATCATCCACCCACACCCACAGCCAGCTCCACCTGCCCTGCACAGCCACCACCCTGCGTCACCCTGAAACATCAAGTCTCAGCCAGAATACAAAATCCAGTCTCGCTGTAGTGCACCGGAAATTTGCAACCACCACCGTCACCACAACCTGCAGAAAAGATTATCAAGCAGGATTGTGCAGCACGTCGGTACAACCCTCAAAATCAGCAGGGGGCTGTGCAAGCGAGCAGTTAACCACAAACTCTGCACCACTGCTTATAAACCTCCCAGCTACACCGACTCTAACCACAGGAAACAGTCAAACATCTGCTTTCTCACAGGGCCAGCTTCACCCACTGTTGTCAGTATCACAGCGGTTCACCCAGGCCAGCAGCTCAAACACCCCGACGGCCCCCTGTCACATCATACCCTTCGACCATACTCAGCCAGCTGCCCAGAACGTGTTCCACGTTCAAACTGCTGACCTGCAGATCTGCCTCCAGATCATATCTGACGAGCAGCTGGCCCTAATGGAGCCTCAGATTGAGAGGCAAGCAGGTAGCGACTTCTCGCAGATGCATGCGGACGCAGGAATACCAGAGGTGAACCTTGACCAGCCTCAAGGCTCCGTCACCACGGGCAACAACAACGAGGATGTAGGGAGTCATCAGAGTTCAGGACATCAGAAGGAGATGGACCGTAGAGGGTCTGCAACCACACCGAGCAAGGAGAGGGTAAGACCTCAACATTCTGAGAAGGCAGCGTCAGATCTTCTAAAGGCCGTATCAGCCTCTGACTCTGAGTCTGCTGAATCGCCAGGACCGCCTCAGCCAGCACCCAAACGCTGTGACGTCGACATGGGAACAGAGACTCAGAGCGTGCCGACGGATGTCATGGCGACTGCGGCTTCCTACAAAAGTAAAGAGTCTGGTGGGATCCAACATGTCCTCTCTCTGGGTCGCAGTGGTGGGGAGCACGTTATCACGGACAGCAGGGTCGGCCAAAGTGGATCAGAACCTCAAACACTCTCTAGCCAACATAAGCCCAGCAGGGCCGGCCTTCCTACTAGCGTAGTAAATCAGGGAAGCAAGAGACGAGAGGTTCAAGAAGATGAATTGAAAAATCAAGTGTCCACATTGAAGGCAGACACGATGACGGCAGAAGGTGAAACATCTGCACAGAATAGCAACGAGTTAGAAAGTGGGGAATCCCACCCCCTACCGCAGAGTGGCATCCGTCAGACCTTCAGCGTGCCAAGTTCTGACGAAGGCTCCGGATCAGTCGCTTCGTTTTCCATCAGTGAAAGACAGTTTCACCCCCGGGCCTCAATCTACCGCTGTGATCCTGTGGAAACATCCAAACATGCAAACATGGCGACTCCTATGAATAATTCTTCCCCTCCGCTGGAAACGACTCCAAGTGAGTCACATGACGTTTTCAGCTCAGCTCCCTCACAAAAACAGCCGGTTCAGTTCACCTCAGTGTCGTCCAACATCCAAGCGGAAAGATCTGAAGACATCCCAGCTGAGCTCTCAAGTTCGCCGATCATTACTGCAGGTATTTATGACTGTTCTAATTGCTTTCAGTATTCAGGTGGGACGTGATCAGGAAAAATGATGTTCAATGTTTTTGTTTGTTGAAATAAACAATAACAGTGTTTGCATGAAATCTTACCCAGAGGTTAGTTTAAGCATATCTTAGACTGATTACATTCTGGTGATGTCACATCATAATAACCTTTTCTTAACCACCGCAAGACTTATTTCTAATAACGCCGTCAATAATGAACTTTTATGTTCCAAATGTTATGGGCATAAACGGCCTGGTATCAAATAGTGACGCACTGGAAATGAATCTGATTTAGAATTGTAAGTAGATTTTATGATGGATTTTTTAAATTATTTTTAGGCCTATTTAAAAAATACAAAAAAAAATAAACGCCAGAGATTCCATTTTGAATGTATTGATCTGAAAGTTTGTGCACAGTTAGTCCCTTTAAAGTAGATTTTAGATTGTAAAGAATTCAAATAAAGCAGTTTAAGAAAGCCAATACATGATAAATAATACATTTCCACGCTTATAAACAAAAAAATGGAAAAGTTAACAGACATAAAGTCATCACAACGGAATAACGTCCAGGATGTTCCAGAACTTACCCCTGTATAAAATGTCATGCAAACCTGTTTATGAGGTTTTCTGTTATCTTAAATCATAAAACAAACAAATAAACAAACAAACAAAGGTAAACACATAACCTCAGAATAAATATTCAGGGATATATTCGTTGTATTTAGACAAGTTTTGCAATAAACTCAATTCAGAAACTTTTACGATTTACGTTTTACGATTTGAAGTAAATGTGTAAGACAGTTGCAGGAATGTTTTAAATTACTTTTCAAAGTAGCTTCGCTGTAATTTACAAAGCTTTTAAAGACCAATCAAATCTATTCATCCTAACTTCCTCTGTCATGGAGCGTTTTCAACATATCCAGTAGTTTTTGGATTTTTTTTGTTAGAAGGATTGTTACCGGACAGATTTCCCCTAAACTGGGGGGGGAAGTACGGAACACGGGCCTGGACAGAACTCATATTATAGAATGTGAAAGGATTCAGTTGAAGGGGCCAGTTCAAGAATCGCTTCCCAGTTTGTTGAACTATCAGTGTGTGATTGGACTTTTTTCAACAGTAACCCTCGTTTTTTTAATGAAAAAAGCCCCAAAATGATTTCCATGAATTCTAGTCCAGCCCTGTGAGAAACATTTGTTCTACTGTCAGTTTTTACAGTTTATCTTTGCATCAAAAGGGCTTTAATTACTCTTCATCAGGCCGTAACCAGCTTCAGATGAACCTTCTTCTTTGAGACTACTGAGCAGAGATGGTGACGTGAATTAAAGACAGGACGCAGCTTCTGCCACTAGAGGGCAGTGTGAGGACACAGATGCTGGGCTGAGACTTGTCTGAAGACACTGTGTTTTATGTTCCCTCAGGGTTCATGGAGGGACACTCCCTCTCAGGATGTGCAGCCCAGAAGGGGGCTCAGAAACGGGAACATGGAGGGACCCCCGCGCCGTCAGACTGCAGAGGCTGGAGACCGGTTCTGAGCCGAGAGGCTGGAACCGTAAATCACCAGTGCCGGGAGGGTGAGGCGGAGGGGGAGGGTGATGGAGACATGGAGATGAAGAGCAGAGGAATCAAGACAGATGAGGAGCCAGGACAGCGGTGCAAGGAGCCCAACTCCAGAATACGATGTTTACAGGAGGTGACACCGCCGGAGGTGAGATTAAGTGAATGGATGTTTACAGCACAAAGGTCAGACTCTCACTGTTTCACTGTTTACATTCCACACACTGATCTCATTTGACATATTCAAAAGGCAAGCAAAACACAGAGAGCTCCTCCAAACTGCATCCATTATGATAAATGATGTTCAACATTCTTTTCCCAGATTTGATCGGGCCATCGACTCGGACCCTGAGGAGGCATTTCAAGTTTAACGGGTGGTTAAATCGCAGAATTGTTCTTCTAAGCATGTAGAAATTAGAGACACCTTATATTTTCCTCACTTCATATTTCAAAATAAGGACACAGCAAGATGGCGGCCAACAGATAAGAAGGAGGTTACAAAGGCGTCGGCATTTCAATCGGTGCATCTCTAAAAGAAAAAAAAGTCTCCACACTGAGGCGGCGGAGCTCCTTAACCTTCGATCATATGAGATCTGCGGCCATGTCACAGTGAACGTACATGATTTGAGGTTTATTTCTCCAATTATCACTAAAAGTAAGATTTATTCTGGAATAATGGTCGTCGCTGTCTGAGATCTATCATCATGATTTAGTCTAATAGTTTTCAGTTTACTCACTAGGGGGAGCTTTTTAGAAACACATTTAACTTCAACATTTGATTTGTGGAGTTCAATCATGGGAATTTCTTGTACATCACAAAGGGGTGGGGGGTCGTTGGGGGGATGTACCCCTGCTGTCGGTGCTGACAGCGGGGGTTTGGTTCCTTGACCCCAGAGATCAGCACCACTCTCAAATGGGTCTTATCTCTCTTTCTCACAGAATCTCGGCTCACTTTTCAACGTGACAGACCGGCGTGGCGCCGTCGCACCGCTGTTTCCTCACATTGGGGCGTCGCTCGGTGGCCCCTGTGCAGAAAAAAGGGGTTAATGCTATGGAATCGATCAGAGAGCAGGGCTGAGACGGTCGAATTCAGTGTTTGCTGGCAGAGTGAAAGCTGACAAATGTGTTTGGTTTATAAATGTCCAATCAAACAGAAAATGCACTGAGCTACACACACCAGACCAAACACCTGAAATAACCAAAGCAGCGTTAATGGCAACGTGCAAGAAAACACAGATGGTGGAGAAAACATCTGCAGCTAACTGGCAACCAGAGAGAAACCCACCCACTGAGCAGAGACAGGGAAGGGAGACAATGAGACACAAGGGAAGGTCAATTAGGACAACCGGCGACCTGAAGACATGTGTGACGGAAGAGACAAATCCTCAAATGGACAGATACAGGAAGCGAGAAAGGGGGTGTGAAAGGAGCGCTGGCCAGGCAAAGAAACATCAAAGCCCAACAGGAAACGAGGTCAAATTAAAGCCATAACACTCGCCAATAAATAAACCTGCAACATAAACCAGGACACCACAAACACAAACCAGAGCCGTGACAGAAACATATAAACCCCGAGCAGTAAACCTGTACTTCAGAGCCCGGATAAAAAAATGGCGACGCTTCATTAGTCGCTAATGGAATTTATGCGGCTGTAATTTAATCCTGCGGAATAACTTCCATATGGGTTTAAAAACAACCCGAGGCTTAGAGCGAACAGCTTCGATCGACGGAATGTTCCACCAATCAGATGGTCCCCGCAATGTTTAATCGTATCTTAGTGGACGTGAGGTTCAAGGGAAGCGGGGAAGTGACAGCGATGCTATGGTGGCGATGCTATCATGGCGACAGTCTCACTTACAGTCTTCTTTTACTAAAAGGGGGAAGAAGGAGAGGCCAGGACGGATCCCCGGTGGAACCTGCGGTTCCCGGGACAGCGTCTCTCTGCGACGCCCGCCGAACATCCTCAACGAGGTCCAGACGCGTCGGGGAACCTTCATTCACCTGCCACCCTCAATCAGGCCGGCCCGTTCAGTCCTCCACAGGCCTCAGTGGAAATAAACAACTGGTGTTTTTCAGAACTCTGGGAAAACAGCCTCATGCAGGACCAGCAAACACGGATCGTATGTGACTCCAGCTGTAGCCGATATATCAAAGCGAGGACCCGATCAACAGAAGGCCAACACGGCTCCTCGCAAATGGAGTCCAGCCCTCGACAAGCCCCGACATTTTTAAAGCCGGACCAAAACCAAGAGTCAAAGCAGAGCTGTGTCGCGCCTGTGACGTCCGTCCAGAAGAGGAGTACCGCCATGGCGCCGAGCTGCTGCGCTAAAGGTAAGCTAACACTAGCAAGTCTCTCTCCTGATGTCGAAACCTCATCCTCCGCAAACCCGGGCCAGGTGAATTATTCCGTTGCAGTCGGTATAGAGGATTCTGCCGGACTGTCTTGGGACGACCAAGCGCCAAACAGCATCTTGATGGACAGCCTGCTGCCATCGCAGAACTTTTCATACTCGGACACGACTGATTACCACGCCGGCAAGGAGGAAGCTTCAAGCGACGGCAGCAGTCCGCACGGTAACGTTGTGAAAACGGACCTTGCCAACAAATATCAGTCTTTTTTCTTTTCTGGTCAGATTCATGGCTACGGTCCAGCTGAGTGTCTCACCAGTGGGGTGAGGCCCGTCCAAAGCTGTCAGGACCACACAGAGGACACCAGCAGCAGTGACGACGAGGGGAAGCTCATCATTGAGCTTTAGGTGAACGTCTTTGGAGTTTATAATCAGCTGGAGATGTGCACCAATCAGCCATAACGTTATAAACACCTGAGTAATGTAGCGGAGGTCTAACCAGAACAGCTTTGACCCAAGAGGACTAGGTGGGAACTCCTTGGGTCCGACTTGTTGTCCTAGTCAAGGCCAAGTCAACACCTTGCTCAACTTCAACTTGTTGTTGAAGTTATACCAGGACCCATGGCTCCCCGGCAGAACTTTGTCCAAAGCATCGCTCTTCCACATGTGTGATTCTCTCATAAAGCAGTCTATTGCATGAAATGGGTCCGTATGGGCTGTCTTACCAGTCTATGCGGTCCAATTCTGCAGCCTGTGATGAACCGTGTAGTCCGACGGCTTTCTATCCGAACCAGAATGAGGTTTTTCAGTTATTTGTGCTACAGTAGCTCTTCTGAGGAACAGCAAAAACAAGCCTTTGCTCCTCAAACGGGCCACTGAGTGTTTGGCGCCCATGACCCTGTGGCCCGTTCACCAGTTGTCCTTGTTGTCCAATAAGCAACCTGCAGGTCTGGAGATACACTGTCCCAATTTGGACCTGGTCAAAGTCGCCCCGATCCTCACGTTGACTTCTTTTCCCTGCTTCCAACACTTCCACATCAAAAACAAAATGTTTCCCTGCTGCCCAATAAATCCCAATCCAATGAGATTTATCGGTGCCGATCACCTGACACGTCTGGGGTTTTAATGTTATGGCTGATTGATGTTTGTCTTTCTGAGGTAAACCGGCTCTGGCGGCAGAACTATAATAGACGATTGTAAAGTCAAATCAAGTATCAGGATGTGAATAAAGGATGACACTGAGTTTGTGTGATGAATGAATACATGAAAAAGGGAAACGGGCAGGAACGCTGTTTTTACGTCACACTGTAAATGTTCCCCTGACTGAGTTGAGTTCCAGTTCCAGTATCTCCCACGTAGCAAGAAGCGACCACAGAAATCAACACAGCGTTTACGAAAACAACTGCAGGCTCTCAAATCCAAAATAAAATCCGGTAATGCGTCCGATTACGGCAAATTAAAAGCAGCGATCGCTGCTCAAGAGGAAAACGTTCCCATTTTGGAAGGGAAGGAGTTCCATCCCTGGTTCACATTGACACTTTTATGTCCTCTGCAAGCAAAAAAAAGTAGTAAAAGATATTACATTATATTGTATATTACAACATTATTTTAATATCTTACAGCCTATAAATCTGTATCAAACACGTCAATCATGTTTTAAACAGTCAAATAAATCAATCTGACCTTTAAGATGAAAAATACTCTGTTTTAATGGGATTAGTTCACCGTTAAAACCCTTGTTAAATAATGAAACGCAGGGTTTAAGGACATTTTAAGTACGTATCTGTTTAGTATGTCTCCACACGCTATAACCACCAAACAGCTGAGCGGGTCATTAAATTTATGCTTTTGTGAATCACCGGAAAACATAACGACCGAGTTAGCATGCTAGTTTTTAGTAGCTGCTTTCCCACCACTTATTACCACCTGCAGGGTTTTCCTCATGGACTGATGGTTAGCAGTGTTGTTTCACAGGAAGGAGGTCATGCATTAAAATCCACCAACATGACTGCCCCCCACCCCCAACCCCCCAACCCCGACCCCCCGACCCCCTACGTATCTGCATGGAGTCCCTTCAGGTGCTTCCTGCCACAGTCACAAAACAGGCAACATAGGGGAACGGTTACCTCTAAATTGCTGTCAGGGGTTGTTTGTCATCAGGGGTTGGCTGCAAGGATAGACTCCAGCCCCCCCTCAGCCCCCCACTTGTGACCCGGCATGGGTAAGTGGTTACACAAAACAGTTACACTTGTGTTTGTGTGGTTTGGTCGTGTTGATAGCGAAACCATCGCTACTTATTCTATTAAGCAGAGCAAACATCGCCTTACATCCTGTCTGCTCTCATCCTACGCCTGTGCTCACCAGAGCTAATGCTATAATTTGTCCCGTCCTCATACTCTCTCTCTCTCTCTCTCTCTCTCTCTCTCTCTCTCTCTCTCTCTCTCTCTCCCTCACGCTGCCAAACATCCATCAAGCTGACATCTCTTGCCGCCAGCGCTCTCAGTTGTTGACAAGCCAGTAAAACCCACATTATGAACTTAGATAAGTGTCCTCAATTCATTGCTGCTGTATGTTATGCTAGCTCCCGGCACACTCCCAGTCAGTCAGCCGGCCCGTTCGGATGTAAAGGTGCAGTTGTAACTGTTATTATTATTATAACTATTATATAAAGAGGAAAGAAATAGGCATAAAAAGAAAATGTAGTTAAAATAGTTCCCTGAAACCCCTTCTCCACCAAGCTTGTTCCAGGGCTAGTTTGGAGCCAGAACCTGACTTAGCACCAGTTCTTTGCTTTACGACGGTATAAGCACCAGCTCAAGGCTTTCAAAACTGGTGCCAGACAAGAACCAACTCTTTGCTGGTGAAGAGTCAAGAAGCTATTACGTATTAAGGTTAAGTAAGGGTGTGGCTCTGATTTGGCTCCTTGCTAAAGGTATAGCAAACAGGTTCTTAGGGGGTGCACTAGTTGAACCAACTAAGCACTGGCACTAGCACCAGCACGGAAACGTTGTTTTTGGTGGAAAAGGGGTATCAGGCACACATAATTACTAGAGCTACGCGGTTGTCCCGACAGCGAGGGTTTCAGGTATATATCCCTGAAAAGACCCCAATTCCCTGCGTTGTGAAAGCAAACCCCTTGATTAAACTGATTGAAGAAAAAGAGTTTTTCTAAAAAAAGAGAAAGTCCAACTAGTGACTTAGATATGAACTATTAGAGTAAAGTATGACAATCAGAAGATAAACGTCCTCCAGTCCATTCTTATGCACCAAATCTGGACGTTTGAGAAACGACGGCCCCGAAAATCTTTGGAGATAAAGTTCCCCGCGGTGTAGGAAATACACAACCCACCGCTCCCAAAATCAATCCAGTTCTTCCTCACACAAAGGTCTATCTAGGTATACAATTTGAATATGAGTCATAAAGTTTTTTTTTAGTTATTTGCAGAAACCCCCCTAGGTTCCAACGGATTGATGGATGGTTTGGAAGGATTGAAGACACATCGGCAGTAACACACACACACACGCACGCACGCACGCACGCACGCACACACACACACACACACACACACACACACACACACACACACACACACACAGTCCAGGTTCCCACAGTGAAACCGTCGGGGCTGAGGCAGCTGTCCTCCTCGTGAGTTTTCGGCTCAGATGAACTCCTGATCATCGATCCCTCCACCTTCTTCCTCTACAGAGGCCCGTGGAGGTTGAGTGAAATATTCACGTAGCTCCGGGTCTGTAAATCAGAGATAATAATCCAGGTGGGGCAGAAGGATGAATATTAGTACATCCACTCTCAGAACCAGGGCGAGGGATTTGTGACTGCAGATTTTTTTTCTCTTTTGTCGGAGTGAGTAATCAAACATTCCAGGCTGAATCCCTGGAAGATCCACGCTTACAATCTCACAGCTGCGTCCAATTACATCACTCAGGTGAAGCCGGTATTGGCCGGCGGGCCGTAACGCCCCTGCTCCCAGGCTGGGGTTAGCGATGAGTCAGCAGCTCTGAAGAGACTCAGGGGATCAGAGGCTGGGAGCATGTGAACATGTCTGTACGTAAATCCACACAAGCATCTCGGATCGTTGGAGCTGGAATAAATCTTCCACTGAAGCGGATCCGTCCTCTTTTATTTGTTCTGCTTTTATTTTTCCATTTCCATATTACTTTTCCCCTTCCCAGATTGCATCTGTAAGCACAGCTGACGAAAGAAAGGTCAAAACATTTTTCCTGATCAGGTTGGATTTACACTGATCAGCCATAACATTATGACCACTGACAGGTCAGAATAGTATTAGATTATCTGGTTAAAATGGCATCTGAACGTGGGTGGGATGTAGGAGGCTGTGACAGGGTCTCAATCTGTCTACATTACTGCGTTATTGACGCTGATCAACCATAACATTATAACCACTAAAAGGTGATGACAGGTTTCGCCCTGTCAGGTAAGTCTTCGTTATTTAAAGCATCTTTGATTTTCTACCTCATCAGTCTCGTCTCTAATTCCTCCTCTTGTTTCTGACTCAGAAACCACTATTCATATTCATAATATCACTATTATGAATATGAATCGACTTGAGGAGATCTATCCTATCCATATTACAATAATCACACGTGTCAAACTCTTAAAAAAGTTATATCCGACCCGCAAGACGATATTTCATTTTTATAATCACTGGCAATCACCAGTATACAGCGCACACACCTCAGATACTACAAATCCCAGAATGCACTGCGATAGCTCCTCTGTTAACACATTCACCCAGTCGCTTGGATAAACATTTCTGATCCTTAGAAGAGACGCTACGGAGCACGGGAGGAGATGTGGACGAGATATCTTTTTAAAAAAACGACAAACAATAAACGTTTTAGTAAATAAAACGTCCTCCAGCCGTTAAATGTGTGTCGGTGCCGCTGCGTTAAAAACAAGAAAACATATGAAGTCATTAACATTTCATGTGAAATGCTCCTTTATTCTGTTCATGACTGTTTTCTACTTTTACTCTTTTATCGTGACAGAAGACTGGAATGTCTGAATTAGTCCAGACGTTTACCAACAAACATTTATAGTTCATTTTTGTTGATGTTTTGAAAACGGATTGATTTTAGATGTAATTTTTAACTTGTATAAATACAGTTTTCTGGCTGTTGTTGACGTCTGGGAATAAACATACAACACAGGGGATGGGGGACTTTTTGGGGCACATGCCCCTTCTGTCGGGGGCGACTGCATAGGTCCAGTTACACCATGTGGTTTCTTCAGGAAACACCGGCGCTGTGGACTTCCCACTTGACCAATCCTGATGGGACTAATATCTGAATGTTATTTGAGCCGTTTTACGCTTCACAACAGCAATATTTCCCCAAAGGACAAACTTAGAGCTGCTGATGTTGACCTAGTGTAGGTGGGTAAAAAAAGGTGAGGCGATACGCTTCTTAGCGGAGAGGCGGCTGGTTATTCGCCGCTTCCTGCATCTGTTTGCCTCAGAACCAACGTCCCATTACGAAATAAGTCAGGCAAACAGTCAAACAGATAAAATAAACTCATGATGCGGACGGGATGATGAGTAAAGGGGTGCCATAAGGGACTTTGTGGACTGGTGACATCACAACCATCTCCACCTCAGAAACTCAAATTCTAAAGAGATGGTTGTGGACCTTAGGAGGAGGAGGCCCAGTCCGGTTTCAGTCGAAATCCATTATACAGCAGTTGAGGTACCTTAGATAAGAACTGGGCTAGACCAGTCTCAAGAAGTGTGAAAGCCGACTCCATTTCTCATGGAGGCTGGGATCCGTCACCATAGTTACGCCTCTAATGCGCACCTTCTACCACACTGAGATGGCGAGTGCTCTGCTCTTTAATGGCGTGCCGGAGGGGTCGGCGCTCGCACAGTGGACCGAAACCGAATCAACAAACAGATTCAGAAGTCTCAATCACTGGATCAGTACTGGACCCGATACAGCAGGTGGCCGAGGTGTGGATGTTCAGGAAACTGAACCCAACTATGAGGAATCCCTCGCCATCAGACGGTTTGATGGAAAAAAACCCACATCATCTGCATATTAAGATACAGACGGACATAATATCTGTAATTAACTATTTATATTGGTACTTCCTCCCGCTGCACACCGCCTTACCAATATTTGCATGTTCTTTTGCTTTTTCTCTTCATGGTTATTTTTCAATATACCTAGCCCTCGACTGTAACTTCAGATTTCACATCATTACAATTTATTCAATTTGTTCTTTCTCTCTCTTCCACTTCCTTACCTTCAACTTATCCGCTGCGAATGAGAGAAATTCCCCTGTAAAGGATCAATAAAGTGTCTAGCTATCTTGAAAACTCTAAATTTAGATTAAAAATGACAAATCATTTGGTCAAGCATGTTTTTAAATTGTAAAAAAAATTGGAAAATTTTAATGGAAAATAACCAACTTCAATCAGATTAACTCTAAAAGCCTGTTTTTATAAAAACTATTGGACTTTTCTGGTTGTATCAAATCATGTAATTCAATATGCCCCCCCAAAAAAAAAAACTTATCAAACTGAACTTTTTCAATAGTCATGGTCAACGGTTGAGCAGGACGTTAAAGAGTTAAATCCCCCAAAAGTCAGGGATGTTAAGGAATTGTCATCGCCGCCACCTCCATGGAAGATCCTCTGTGTTACTGCAATAACTAAAAAAACGGTTTTATGGATCATTTTCGGCTTTTATATGCCACATATACCTTAGTGCGAGGAAGAACTGGGTTGATTTTGAGAATAGTCAGTTGTGCATTTCCAATGCTATAGGTGAGCTTTATTTTCAAACAATTTCGGCCCAACATTTCTCAACCGTTGGTCCTATTTTGTCCAGATGTGTTGCACATGAATGGATTCCCATAAATCTGTTTTGTATAAATCAAAATGTACACTTGAATAGTTTGAATAGTCGGGAGCACTTCTTTTTCATGAAAAAGTGTTTTTTGGGCCGTCGGGGAGGAAAGAGAAGTCTTGGTTCTGATCGATTGGGCAACCTGTTATTTCTTTATGGTTCTGTCTATTTTTGTGGTATGAATTTAGTGATATTTAATTATTAATTGATTTTGAGCTCACTTGCTGTCGCTGCCGTAAATCCTTCGTGCTTATGCGATAACTCAAAAAATATTTCATGGATTATTTCAGACAATTTCAGACCCATATAGTCCTTAGTACGAGGAAGAACTGGAGTGATGTTGGTAAAGTTCTGCTGTATATTTCTGACACTAGGGGGAGCTTTATCTGGAAAATTGTCAGGCTGTTACATCTCAACCGTTGTTCCGATTAGTCCAAACCTGGTGAAATGGAGATTTATCTTTTATACATTGTGTTAAAAGATACTTTAATTATTTGTATTTGATGGGGAGCTTTTCATGAAAAACACAGTTTTTCTGATATAAATTCCTAACCATCGGTTCTATTTAGTCTAGATTCGGTGCACATAAAGAGTTATATCTAATATATATCACATTTTACATTAGAAGTTTAAATCTAAGTCACTAGGGGGCGCTTTCTTGTAAGTGAAAACGACTGTTTTCTGTACATAACTAAAAAAATATTTCATGGATCATCTTCAAATTTTATACACACATAGATCTTATTGCCAGATAGAACTGGATTAATTTAGGGAAAGGTCTATTGTATATTTTGGACAGTAGAGAGAGTTTGGGCCTTAAATTCTCAAGCACTGGTTTGAATTTGTCCAGATCTGGTGGACATGAAAAAATGCAACAGAACTGTTTGCTCAGTGGGTGTTGAGTTTCAATTTGTGTACAAGTTGCTCTACTAGGTTGGAAAAAATTTAGAAAAAACAAAAAGCCGAAAATCAAAACTTGCTTACCGGTGCTGGTGGGGATTCGGCCCGGTCCACGTCACTCTTATACAGGCGCAGTGGCCTTCGTCAGGGCAATGTGGATTTGGCTTTGACGGTGAATTGTGGTTAAATTAGTTTTTACTTCCTGCGTTGTCACTAGGTGAAGTGACGGTCAAAAGTTTTCCACAAATGTGTAAAAATGTTAAAGACCATGACCATGAAAAATGAGGCTTCAGTTTAAAAATGCATGAATCTCAAGGTTTGAGTGATTTAAGGGAAAACACCCCCTCCCGTGGGGGGTTCGGTGTAGGAATGAATTGTTAGAAAACATAAAACTGGATGTCCAAAAGTATCTGCAAGGTGTTTACAAAAAGGGCTTGTCGTCGATTTCTTCATTTAGTACTGGGAAAACCAAAAGGTCTCTCTTTGCAGGACTTTTCTAAGACGGTCGCTTCCTCTTGTTGGTAGCGAGGGTAGAGAATGTATTTAATGGCGTGTTTACGTTCGCCGCTGCGGTCCTTCAGGACGTCTTACCTGCGGATGATGTTGTCGCGGTGGTTGCAGTTGCTGCATTTGTAGGTGTTGAACTAGAGGAGTCCCTCTTGTCCTCTGGTGGGTAGCTGTGGACCAGTTTGTCTTTGACTGAAGGTGTTCTTTCCAGAAGAGAAAATGGGGCGTTCTCTGAGGGTAAGGTTGCTAATGAGGATGTTCCAGTTGGATCTGATCATTTGTTCGATGTGCTGTATGTGGTGGTGAAAAAAAGTACTGTTCTATTGTCATCTGTCGGGGTTTCGGTCTTCTACTTTCTCTGTTCTATATTGCATCTTTTCTGGAGAGCTCTTGAGACGAGGTGTTGTTCGTAAAGGCGTTCTTTGAATCTGTCGGTCATGAGGTGGGATTGCGTGTTGAATTCATGGTCCTGATCACAGATGCTTCGGAGTCGGAGAAACTGGTCGTATGGGATATTGGACTTTAGATGGGATAGGTGAAAACTGTCAGCGTTTAAAATGGTTCTCCGGTCCGCGGGTTTCTGATAGATAGTGGTGTGTAACTTTTGGTGAGGTCAAGGAAATGAATCTTCTCCTTTGAATGTGCCACAGACAGTTTAATGTTTCTGTTAGTAGTGTTCATGTATTGGTAGAAGAGGTGAAGATCCGTCTCACTGCTCCTCCAAAAGAAAATGGTGTCATCAATGTAGTGTCCCCACCAGGTGATGCTCGTAAATATTTGTAGTTAGTCGTGTTGTAGATGTTCTCTTCTTCCCTTAGGCCAAGGAATACATTTGCAACCCTTCAGATGTTTGAAGGAGTTGGGTTGCTAAGTGGTTCTTCAGGACCCAGTGAGTGAGGTCCATAATAAAAGAAAGGAAGGGGCTGGGTTCCCCACTCTTCTTCAGGAAGTGCCCCTCTGTGTGGACAATGTTGGTGTGTAAAGATTCAACATCTAAGGCTAGGACATCAAAGTTGGTGGTTTTTAAGGAATTTTCGTTTCTTCAGTACCCGATTGGCGTGAAGGATGTAGGATGGTCATGATGGGACCGGGGGTTCGATGAAATGGTCTTTGTATCGGGAGGCTGGCTCAGTAAGTGAGTTGTTAGCAGAAGTGATGAGTCTGCATGGAGGGCTGTCCTTATGGACTTAGGGTAGGAGGTAAGATACAGGTGTGAAAGTCTAAATCGAGTCTAAGAAAGAGAGTTCACCGTCTGAGATCCATCCTTCCTCTCTGGCTTACGTGAGACAATTGTGAAAATCCGCTTTCATGGGTAATAAACTTCAGTTTCTGGTAATAAATGCTGTTATTGAGTCGCCGGTGTTCTTCTTCTTTTGATCCAACACTACGATTGAGCCTCCCTTGTCAGCTGGCCTTACGATAACACTGTCAATTTTTGCGATATCATCCAGTTCTTTATTGGAGGGATTAGAAGGAGTCTCTGTGCCGGGACTTTGAGAACACATCAGGACAGAGATCCATCATGTTTACATTGTGTTTTACTTTAATGGTTTATATTTTAGTCATAAGGGGAGCTTTTAAACAGAAATTCCAACTGTTGGTCCGATTTATACCAAACTTGGAGCTTATGAATTGAGTCAAAAAGATTTTATCTTGTCTATGTCGTATTTTATTCTAGTAGTTCATATTTTGCTCACTAGCTTTCTAATAATGAATTTCTTTAAATTTATATTTAAATTTTTTTTTTTTTTTTTACGAAAAGCACTTTCCGTAAATAGCTCAAAAAATATTTAATTTATCATTTTAAAATTTTATTCTCAAATAGACCTTAGCGGGAAGAAGAACTGGGTCGAATTTGGAAAAGGTTGGTCGTATAGTTCCAACACTAGGGCGCTTCATCTCTGAAAGTTTCCGGGCCATTATTTCTCAACAGTTCGTCCCATCTAGTCCAAATTTGGTGCTTATCAATAAAGTTGCGTATATCTGTCTTGTGTAATCATGTTTTACTCAAATAGTTCATATTTTACCCACTAGGGGGGAGATTTTTTCAGAAAGACATTGTTTTTTGAAATAACTTTATTTTTATTTTTATTTTTTTTTACAAAGAAATACTGGGGACATAATCTTACATTTAATTTGAGGAGTTCAATCTGGGGGATTGCTTGTTCAACGCACAGGAATGGTGACTTTTTGGGGGATATACACTTGTTGTCGGTGACGACGGCGTAGGTCTAGTCATGGACCCACTGCTGTAGAAACACAACATGATTTAGTCGGACAAACCAAGTTGCGTCCAAAAAAATTTTTGTATAAACGATCCCTCTAGAGGGTGGAATGTAAAGTCTTAGAGTAAAATATGAAAAATACAAGATAGATCTCTTCGAGTCGATTCCAATGAACCATTTTGGACTAAATCAGATCAACTGTTGCTAAATTATGTCCTGAAAATATTTGGAGATATAGCTCCCCCTAGTGTTGGAAAATATACAACCAACCTTTCTCAAAAACACTGCGGTTTTCCTTCACACCAATGTCTATGTGGGAATCAAATTTGAACATGATCCAACAAAAAGAATTGGGGTTATCGCGCTAACAACTTCAAGTTCTTAACCCAAGTAAAAGTGGAAAAGTACCCGACGTATAAAAGAGAAGAACACTTCCAGCTGCTGAACTTTATTTCAACATTTATGAATTCCATTCACCAGTAAAGTGTGTTTTTGGCTTGATTGAAGAAAACACGGACTTATTGATTAATTTCCTTCCTGGTTGGGTCTGCGTTCTGTTTCCTATCTTTTTTGTCTTCTGTCTCATGTCTTTCATCTTGTTGCGTGCGTCTGCTGTTCTGGATACGTACTGATGGATCCAGCATGGGCCCGTGGTTTCTTTTACGTGTTAACAACCCTTTGTTTGAGTTGAAACCTATCTTGGATGTTGAACAGCTCTCGTGAAAACGTAATTGGTCTGATCTCGCAATGTGATCCAGGATCCACATCTGCACCTGGATCCACCAGAAGGAACTCCTCCACATAAATCCATCAAAATCTGGGGAAAGCTTCTCCGGTTATCTTGCAGAGAAAAACAAATATTGCTGAGGGCGTAAGCTGCTCCGCCTCTTGTTGGTGGAGGTAACCAATAAAATTCTCTCTGAGTGAAATGCAGCCAAGTCTCGTCCCCGGGCGTTAAAATGCAGTTTCACCAGGTACGTGCGGTCAGTGGGGTCGTCATCATGAAAAGTGAGAAAAAACAAGTTTTGATAAATAAATATTAATATTTTTCCACTGATATGTGCTAGAAATGTAATTTCTCTATGATTCCAATCATTTCATTCATTTCTTATAGTCCGATGAGCAGAACCTCTTCTCAGATTGAGTCCCTCACAAACAGGAGGTGAGGCAGCAGTACCCCCGCCTCACTGAAGGGGGGCGTGCTGAGTCCACGGGTTTGTGCTGGTTCTGCTGCTACTCTTCTTCTAAGCGGAGACAAAATCAGAGAGTCCACTTCACTTCAGTGGTCCGTTTCGCTCTGACTGTAAAAATGTAAGATTCTATATATGAGCCCCCCCCCAGGAATATAAATTAATTATTACATTTTAAAAATCAAACTATTATTTTTTCTATGTTTATAATTGAAAATATTTTGAAAACCCAAAATGTAAAACTTTATCTTTAACAGAAATCACCACATTTCACATTTATTCTAATTTCTATAGTTCAACTTTTTTAAATATGGGATTAATTCGTGAATTCGTATCTGTACGAATTGTAAAATTGCGAATCCGATCAAAATTTAACGTTCTCCTCTGGCCCAATATGGACCTCACCTGTGTGTATGTGTGTAGAGAGAGTTCTGATATGAGATATGACACAGAACCAGTAATCAGTGAGCAAGCTGGCAAGTAAATGCTGAATTTAAGCTCCTCTATTGGGTTCATATATTTGTATATCCGACCCGGAACGGGTCAGAACCTCACCTGCCACCAACCTCACCGCACATCGCTGATTTTCCCTCAGTGACGCTGTGGGCTGAACCCGGAACAGTTAAATAAATCAGATGGTTGTCAGTCATTATTCAGTATCCATAACCGCTTATCCGGTTCAGGTCGCTGGGGATGGACCCGGTCCCAGCTGACGTTTGTCGAGACTGGTTGGATGAAATAGACATCCATCCAGAATCAGAAGCAGAAAACAGTTAATTGCCAAACTAAGTCACACTAACAAGGAAGTGGACCTGGTATCTTAGCATAACTGGACCTCTAAATCCTCGATAAAGTCCCCAATCCCCTGCTTTGTACAAGCAACTGCCCTGATTGAACTCTAACTAAATCTGCAGTTATATCTGAAACACAGCGTTTTTCGTAAAGGAAGCCCCCCCCCCAGTGCATAAAATATGAACTACAAGAGAAAAGTAGGCTACACAAGACAGATCTCCTTGAGTTGATTCATTTGCAACAAATCTGGACTAAATCAGAACCAACGAGAAGGAAGTTATGTTTGAGAAACCAGTGAGTAAAAATATATGAGCTTTTAGAGTGAATCGCAATGTAAACAACATAAATCTGCTCAATTTGATTCATCTGCACCAAATTTGTCACTAAAATCACTCCAGTTCTTACTCGCACTGAGGTGTACGTGGGTGTAAAATTTGAAAATGATCCATTAACAGGTTTTTGAATTATCGCAATAACAGGAAGTATCTACGGCGGACGCGGCGATGACGATTCCATGATAAAATATCGGACTTTTTCAGGGATACAAATATAAAAATTCTAATAAATATAGACATCTATTATTCACACACTCATGTTTACACCTGCGACTGAATGATGTTATTCATAAAAATCTCCAAATAGTGATTAAATATATATATATATATATATATATATATATATATATATATATATATATATATATATATATATATATATATATATATATATATATAGATAGATAAATATCTACGAGTTCCTTCATCTGCACCAAATTTGGACCAAATCCGACCAATTGTTGAGAAATTGAGGGCCAAAAACTGTTGAAGCTCCCTCCTTCCCAAAATCAATCCAGTTCTTACTCGCACTAAGTCTATTAGGGGATAAGCTTTAGAAATGATCAATGAAATAGTTTTTGAGGTTTTTGTGGCAAATTGTGTTTTTTTTTGTTTCGTGAAAAATCTGCTTTTATTGAGTTAAATATGAAGTATATTTAAAATATACTTAGAACTTGACCAAAGGTTGAGAAATTATTGCCCAAAAACATTTTAGAGACGATTCCAATATATAATTGGGTTTGTTGGATGTTCTCTACTGGATAGGGACGCATTTAGACAAAAACATCACAAGAAAACGCCAAAATGTCCAGCGTCTCGCTCAGAGACATTTCGACACATAGCCAGCAGGGGTCACGATCAAACCGCCAATCAGTGGTCGACCGCCACAGCCGCCCCGAATCCAAAATTCTTCTCCATGGTTGAGTTTTTGTAATTTCTATCTGGTTTTCACGGAAGACGGGATGTGGTCGACCAACAACGCCACAGGCTGGTGACGTCGGGCTACGAGTATGGAGTTCCAACTTTTTGTCGTATGCTGTGTATCACAAACGTGGTTTTACAGTGAATTAAACAACTAAATGATTGTGAACGACTTCTTTGATGTGAAATATTTGAATGTCTGGGTTTCGTTTTTGCAGATTGGACCATTTCTACAATAATTGGACCTCAGGAATGGAACACAATGGAACACAAAGATGTTTGTTGGGCATCTTTTTTGAATACCTTTACCTTACCTTACCTTACCTTACCTATCCCTTGCCGACCCATTCAAGGATTTAAAGGTAACCCAAACCTCATTACAGCACATCAGAACCCAGAACCGTCGTGTGGATAAAAAATAATGAGTAGGCATGAATTAGAAAGTACAGTTTTTCGGCTGCTAGCGACTGAACGGCGAGGAGGAATAAGAAAGTTTCACAGCTGTCAGAGCGTTGCTAGCTTTCACGTTAGCACTCTATACAGTCACATATAGCTTGCTTATCCACAATTCCTACTGCTAAATAGACAAGTGTGACTAACCGTGAGTCCAGGTGTCTTTTAAAATACAATAAAGTTTCGACACACAGCGTGACAAAAAGAGAATCAATACAGACCGTTTCTGTCTTGTTAGCATGTTGCTAACAAACAAACTTGTTTTCTGCCTCAAAGCTTTCAAACAAAACCTTTATCTCTAACAGCCAATCGTTGCAGTGACTTCACCCCAAAACCAATAAATTCATCCCAGCTGGAACAGAGGTGACTTGTCCGGGATGTAGAACATCACAACAATGAACATCTCATGAAAAATACTGCAATTTAAATGTATTACAGGGGCACCTCCATTTACGAGTTGAATTCATTCCGAGACTTTGTCCGCAAAACAAAAAACTCGTAAACTGAAACGAAATTTCCCCATTCAAATGAATGGAAATCCCATTAGTTTGTTCCGTATCCCATAAATATTCATATTAAAAATCCTTTTCCCTGTTTTTTATACAAACTAAAAGTAATTTTACTGACAAATAGCAATGATAAATTATATAAAAGCCTCAATTTAAGAGCCTCAAATACTCATAAAACCAAATACTCGTAAACGAAGGTACCACTGTAATATAAAAACACCCACATTACCGCAACCAACCCAAACCTCGCGATACTGAAGATGCAACCGTCCAGAAAATAGCTTTGTGGAGATAAAAGATATGACTTTTGAAGGATTCTATCTGGATTTGTTAAGCTTTCAGATGTTTACTCAACAAAATAGAAAAATGTTATGCCGACGTTAATGGATATGGCTCCATTATTGCTCCAAGTGAGAAATACCGATCCGTGAAAGAGATTTAACCAAACCTCACATTTATCTCTGACTAATATGTCAACTTTGCCAATTCCGCCTCTCCAGTGTCTCCACTTTGACCGTCTTATTTCTTCTGAGGAATTTAAGCAGAAACAAATTGACTGAAACTGAAAATGAGGAACAGATTTCCCGTTCATGTCTGTCTCCTGAGGACCAGAGGGTCTGACAATGAGAAGCAGATTTTTCTCTTCTTCTGGGGATGAAAGATAAAAGCTTCAACTGGTAAAAAAAAAATGGTGTTTATCTGTTTATGGGGTTTGAAATCACTTGTTCATTCAAGATGCCAAGGTTGGAAACCGCGGATTTTACAGATGACTTCAGTGAGCCCCAGGTTCATAACGGAGGCGTCAAAGGCATTAAATGTAAAGTAAGTTTGGAGCCATAAAGTCTTTGATGTCCTTCAGACGCTCCAGCAAAGCTTTTGAGGAGCCGGCATCTTTTTTTTTTTTGGCATGGTCCAGGTAAATGTGGTAGTCGTCTGCATAAAAGTTGTATTAGATGCTATGTTAGCTTAAAGTCAGTAGATAAAGGGAAAAAAGGATAGGCTGAAGACAAGAACTTTTGGGGGATTCTACATAGGAGAGGGGATTTGGACGAAGAAGAGTCACCTGGGCTTTCTAAACAACAACGGCGCTCGCGGTGGATGAAAACAATGCCGTGGTCCACAGTGAGATCTAAAGTATAAACATGGCTGCATTACCGGTGTGTGTGGTTAATAAAAGATCATTTAAAACTCTAAAAAGCATAGATTCTGTTGTGTGTCTGGATTTCAAACCAGACTGGAAAATCTCAAGATTGCGACTCTGTTAGAGAAAACCGATTTGTCGAAGTTGGCCTTTTTTTTAGATCTTAATGGTTGTACCGACGCTCGTTCCAAGCCGGCTGGTACGACTCCTTCAGTAAGACCGCTTCCCAGACCTCTTTTAAAAGCTGAGGCGGGACCGTCTGCGGGAGAAGCTGCTGGTTTAAGTTGTGTTCCAGTTTTAAGACGGTGGAAAAACTGACAGGAAGTGGCCGATCAAATGAGGGGGAGTGAGAAGTTTGCTCTAATGGTGGCAATCCTGTCAATGAAGAAGTGGAGACATTTTTGACGAGGTCAGTGGACACATCTGGACCGGTGGGTGGAGGGGGTAATGATAGAACTGATGGTTTTAATATGAATACAAGGTTTGTGACTACTATTAGAGAAATAGCCTTTTCATATTTAACAGTTCTTTAATATTTTCTCTCTAGCTGTCAGAATATCAAAAGATACCTTCAGATTGTCTTTCGTGCACTTAACTGATTATTGGGGGCGCAGGAATGATCTGACTGAATTAGACCTACGCCGTCGTCCCTGACAACAGGCATATCCGCAAAAAGTCCCCAATCCCCTGCGTTGTACAAGCGTTGCCCCTTATAGAAGTTTGTTCACAATTGTTTTGGTAAGAAGTAGCTCCCTCTAGTGAGTAAAAATAGGAACTGATAGAGTAAATCATGAGTTACACAAGATAGACCTCCTCGAGTCCATTCATATGCACCAAATTTGGACTGAATCGGATCAATGGTTGAGAAACTATGGGCCATAAACCTTTGGGATTAGGTCCACGCTTGTGTCAGAAATATACAACCCACCTTTCCCAAAATCCATCCGGTTCTTCCTCGCACTATCTCGGTATGATCTATGAAATAGTTGTTGAGTTCTCTCCAGGCAACAGTGTTTTTCCTAACAAAAGGCTCCCCCTAGTGGGTAAATTATGAGCTACTACAGTAAGGTTTAATATTTATATATATGAACTGAATTTCCCCCCTTTGCCACTAATATTAATGGAGGGATGGACTCCACAACATCTCTGAAGGTGCGCCGGGGAACAAGACATAAGCGCCAGATCCTCTAGGTGTTGGAAGGGGTGAGGCGGGGCCTACAAGTGGATCCGAATACTCGATTCGTTTGAAATCTGGGGAAATTGGAAATCTGTATCTTGAAATCGTTGTTTTTGTTCCTCAAAACATTCCGGAACCTTTTTTGTTGAAGTGTCGCAGGGAGCATCTTCCTGCTGGAAGAGGCCATTAAGAAATACCATAACCATGATCTGCAGAAAAGTTCAGCCACTACATGTCAACGTAGAACATACATGAATCTTTGGACCCAAAGTTTCCAGCATACCGGTTTCAACTCCTCCTCAGGTAAGCAGCACACATGGAACCTGCTACACCAAATAAAGATGTTCAACAGACCGGGCCCCTGTTTTCTGTTATTCTGTGGGACCAGCATGACCCTCACTCTGCTGTGCTGCACTGTGTGTTCTCACAGCTTTGGGTCAGAAACAGCATTGGCCTTTCTCTGCAACTTGTGCAGCGGTAGCCCTTCTTTCCACCAGATAACATATGCTAGTCCTTTACTTTGACAAACTTGGTAGGTTCTAACTTCCGCTGGAACACCCTCAAAAAACCCAGTTGTCTAGCCATCATGATTTTTTCCCCATTTCAATTTTGCTCGGACTCTTACCCTAGATCAACTTCAGCACAAAATGTTCTCTTGCTGCCGAGAATATCCCAAACGCTGCAACGAGATTATCAAAGTCACTCGGACTTCAACCGTCAGTGGTTTTACTGTTATGGCTCATTGCCGCAACTACGTTTCAAGCTCCGGTATCTCTTAATCTCCCACAGAACACCACGTCAGTCCGCCCGAGTGGGAACCCATGTCTTCGCGGAGAAAGAAAACACCGTTGAAGGATTTTCAGCATTCCTCGGCTCTGAAGGTCTTTCTTTAAACATTCCCACATCCAAAAAAAGGCCTTAAAACGAAGCGCAAAAATTGGATTACAGTCTCCTCCGAGTCCAGATCAAGTGTGTTCGTATAGTCGTGCAGCACATGTGGTTCGGCTTTAAAAGCTTACCGGCTGCCGTGTTACACAAATATCCCCTGTTTGAGGGAGAGGAAGACCACCGCTACATTAAAACAGCCCCGGGGCTTCTGGCGCCCACACCTCCACTCTCAGAGTATCCTGTCACCTCACGCATGCTGACTTCAAATATCAGTGCCTTCACTCAGACAACTTTTGCAGAGCCCCTTGGGAGAAAGTTGTCTTGTTTTTTGTACCCCGGGGGGGCATATGCCCTATTTCCACAATTTGTTGCTGGGAGGTAAGGAAGTTTTTTTCCAGGAATGTGTATTTTACTTGAGTATTCGGTTCTCTGTCGTTGTTTGCTTTTACTTCCTACATTCAAACAAAACGTTTCTGAACGTCCTGCTGATCGCTGGGTGTTCATTAATGTGGGCGGAGCCTGTCCCCGCCGGCTCTTTGGTTTAAGGGTTTCCTGTCATCAAGACTGGTTTCGACTAGTGGTTCGACACACCACTGATTTTCTGTCCGATCCGACACCAAGTAAAACAAAGTCTAGTATCGCAGGTTCTGATCCGATATCGAAACTTTGTACGAACGCTTGAGATGTCCAGAAAAGGGGAAAAAAAAGTTGGCTTTCATTATATTATTCTTCTTCATCACAAATATATCCCATATATATCCCATAATAATACTAATATGATATATATATATATATATAACTGTCTGGTACTGACTGGTACTGTCTGGACCTCATTAACAGCAGGAACCATCTGATGTCAGCAATAATCAACAGGGATTTATGATCCATCAAAATCCATTAGACTCACCAAAGAAGTCCATCATCTGAAGACAACGTCCTTCCGTCTGTCTTTCAATGTAAGATAATAACAGGAGGTCCACCCCTCAATGACGCGGTCAGGTGGGACGCCGCCGCCGCCGCCGCCACCGCCGCCGCCGCCGCCGCCATTCAGTTCCAATAGGAGATCCTTTTTCCACGGACATGGAGCTCAGCGCTGATTCTGTTGTATCTCTCCGATAAGTTTTAATTTGCTGAAAACACTCTAGAGAGAGAGGGACAATATTTTTGAGTGAACCGCTCTCTGACCAACTTAACAAAGTCCAAATCTGATTGGTGGTCTGAAAGCGGTTCTGTTTGGTTCTAGACTCTGTTGAAAGGGTCATTACTTTGAACCGTGTCCCCGCTGAGAATAAAAATACACTTTTGCCTCAGATTACTGAGTAATAATCTGTCTTTTGATAGGAAAATCGATTCTAGAAGAGAAACGCTTGGATCGGAGTTATCAGTATTTTAGTATCGATAAGCACGCACCTAATTATATCCCCTAAAAGTCCGGGATACTAAGAGATCGTCATCCATGAAGGGATAACTCAAAAAGTGTTTCATGGATCATTTTCAAACTTTATTCCAACATAGACCTTACTGCGAGGAAGAACTGGATTGATTTTGGGAAAGCTCGGCTTAGCTGTAACTACAAATTATTGGGGCAGAAAGTCCAAATTCGGCGCATATGAATCGTATGTATATATAATATGTAGAATTTTTATTACAAAGAAAACAGAATATGACAAAGTCCATAAACAATGCTGTGTGAATGAGATAAAAGTTGACTATATCAACATGATGCCACTTTTAGTTTGGTGCTGAATGTACCAGAACGTAGCTTTTACTGTGGAAGAGTTCCTACTGACCCGGGACGTCATCGTGAAAAGTAAACAAATAATCCTAAAATCAAATAAATATTAATATTTGTCTACTGATATGCGCTATAAATGTAATTTTCTGAATGATTCCAATCAATAATTTCATCGATTTTTTTAAATAATCAAAACAGCTGATTGTGCTTTTTTCCGTACACAGGCCTCAGATTGACAGCACATCACAAACCGGGTCGAGCCTTTTGCTTTCTCACTATTTGTCGACAATGTAATGTTTGTAGACACTTTTATTATATATTTCACGTGTTTGTAGAACACATTTAGTCTCGCTGATCCATCATAAAACCGTAATGAAGATCAGGAGGTGAGGCAGCAGTACCTCCGCCTCACTGAAGGGGGCGTGCTGAGCTGGTTCTGCTGCTGCTCTTCTTCTACGCAGAGACAAAATCAGAGAATCTAGTCCAGTACAGTCGTAGAACCGTTTTTGCTCTGACTGCAATCATCAATTGTAGAATTGAGATGGGAAAAGAAGAAAAACACGAAGGTGCGGAACAAACGCGCTCTTTCTCTGAGCCGATGCAAATTTAACGTTCTTCTTTGGCCCAGTATGGACCTCACCTGTGTGTGTGTGTAGAGAGTTCTGATACGAGACATGAAACGGAACCAGTAGTCAGTGAGTGAGCTGGCAATGAAACGCTGAATTTAAATTCCTCTATTGGGTTCATGTATTTGTACATCTCACTCTGAACGGGTCAGAACCCTCACCTGCCACCAATCTCCCCGCACCTCGCTGCGACTAACAAACATGACAGAGATAGCGGCGTGTTAAAATGGGATTTTTGTCTGAAACCACGACAGATAATTGCGCTGGTGTTAAAACTATGCTTTGTAAAGTCTACATTAAAGCCGATCTGAAATATCCAGAACTGTTCCGACAGCGAGCGACAGATTCCCCGTGACCCCGTGTTGACAGAATCCCCTCATGGCGTTGCTAGTCTGGGATTTGTTCTGTGTGTGGTTGCCTCAGTCTCCTCAGTTGATTGCAATGGAAATTCCAAATTGGGTGTGAATTTGTTCATCACTCCATAGGTGTTAGCCTGTCAGGACCTGCGCTAGCAGAGCCTCGGGTCTTCTGCAGCCCCGAACAGAACGAGCCGTGGAGAATAATTGGACGGGTGATTTACAGATCGTTATGTAAAGCAGACGGGAATGTTTCTTTTTCTTGTTTCCCTAAGGTTGGGTTGCACTCCATGCATCATTCCTGTCAAATAAAAGACTCAAGGGTTCTGTGTTTATGACAAAAAGCGAACAGACTGGCGCTGGTCCGTAAGCTGTGCGCCAAATTCAAATGTGTGATAAATAAGAAACATCGTCCCAAATACGTACTTCGTGTACCGAACAACATCAGTGTGTTGTTCTGGAATGCACGCCAGCTGTTTACTCTACATGCAAACATCGTGAGATACGTGTGAGCGCCGGCTTAGTGCAATCGGCAGAACAGAACCGGCTCGCTCGCTTTGAGTTAGCTGCTCAGCGCCTGCAGCTGCTTCTCAATCTGATTACACAATTTTCCATCAGATCATCCTCCCCGTTGCGAAAGAAGCTGCACGTCTTGACCGTTTATCACATTTGAGATGTTCTGCTTACAGGTTTGGCGCGGGTGGCTGGTCCATAACTCAGAGCTGGTGACAGAACCTGGTGATATGTCATGTTGGCATTTTATTCTTATGGAAGTTCAGAGCGCTTTATTACTAAATCTTCCACAACATTGTCCTGCGGGCTCGACTTATTTACACAGAAGTTGAATCAACTCCTTTACCACCTCGGCGGCAACGGCAACGCCGCCTCCGTTCGTTCCTGGTCGTTCATCTCGCGCGGAATAAACTAAACGGTGTTCCAACCTCCGACGGCCTGTCGGAACCAGTTTGCTCTCAGAGATCGAGGTACATTTATATCCCAGACAGAGAAGAAATCTTAAATATGACCTTTTTCCTGGGAGTCAAGACGATAACCTCCCTTGATTTCTCTTTTATAAGTGTTAAATAAAATATACCAGCTAGATCTCATTGAGTGGATTCTTATGCACCGACTTTGGACTAAATCATCCATCCATTCATTTTGTTTCGCTTATCTGGGGTCGGGTCGCGGTGGAAGCCCGTTAAGAAAGGATTTCCAGACATCCCTCTCCCCACAACACTTTCTGGCATTCACAGGCCAGATAAGTTCTAAAGTCCCTCCACAGAGTTCTGGGTCTGCCAGTCGGAGGTTCCTGAAAAATCTCCAGAGGGAAACGTAAATCAGACCAGCGGCTGAGAAATGAGTCCCCTTAAACGTTTGGATGATAAAATAATACTACAGCTCCCCTAGTGTGAAATATACCGACTACCTTTCCCAAAATCAATCAAGGATCTGCAGGATTCAACTCGGCTCACGTTGAGTCATATGGATCCATTGAGGGCTTTTAACGATGGATTCAGCTCATCTCTGAGGATCCATCTCGTCTCAGAGGATCCATCTCGTCTGAGAGGATCCATCTTGTCTTTCAACTCATCTTAGAGGACTCATCTCGTCTCAGAGGATCCATCTCGTCTGAGAGGATCCATCTTGTCTTTCAACTCATCTTAGAGGATCCATCTCGTCTCAGAGGATCTATCTTATGTCGGAGCATCTATCTCGTATCAGAGGATCCATCTTGGCTCTGAGGATATATCTCGTCTCAGAGGATCCATCTTGTCTTTCAACTCATCTTAGAGGATCCATCTCGTCTCAGAGGATCTATCTTATGTCGGAGCATCTATCTCGTATCAGAGGATCCCTCGAGGCTCTGAGGAATCAACTTGTCTCGGAGGATCTATCTTGTGTCGGAGGATCCATCTTGGCTCTGAGGATCCATCTTGGCTCTGAGGATATATCTCGTGTCGGAGGATCCATCTCGTCTTTCAACTCATCTTAGAGGATCCATATCGTCTCAGAGGATCTATCTCATGTCGGAGCATCTATCTCGTATCGGAGGATATATCTCATGTCGGAGCATCTATCTCGTATCGGAGGATTCCTCGAGGCTCTGAGGATTAAACTTGTCTCGGAGGATTTATCTCCTGTCGGAGGATCAATCTCGTCTTTTAACTCGTCTTAGAGGATTCATCTCGTCTCAGAGGATCACAAAACACTTCTGAGGAACTGCTTACTGGTTTATTCTTCAACATAGAAGCAAATACTTTGTTGTTAATTTCTCCGGCAACTCTTGACTGATGGATTTATTATTCTAGTCTTTCATAAGGTCAAGAATGCAGTGACATATTTCTATAATTGCAACTGAAGGTTCAAGGTTGAAGGTATGGACAACCTCATCAAAATTTATGAGCCTATTTTCCTGAGCAGTTTCACAATGTTACACTGTAAAAAAAATAACAATTTGTTCCCTGGTAACACCAGTTTAAATCAAGTATTATTCAGGGTAGAATTTAAGTTGCAGATACTTAATATAATGGTGTCACCAGCGGAAGTCATTTTTTAAAATGTTCTTTTTGGAGTGCGTAATATTTGTCTTTAAACGCTGCAGGAATAATATAATGTCAAACCTGTGCACCAATAACAAACAAAAAAAGTGATTTACTGCTTTATGTGTGAGATTTTTGAAGGTAAAAATGTAAAAACTGGGATGTGAAGAATTTCCAAAGCTGGAATTTAACTTTTTTTTTTTTTTATGCCTCTAGGGTCTTACTATGACAAATGATTAAATAAATGACTTCATCTAGTGACCCTAATGACATCAAGCATTTTTGAGTTTAAGATCTTATAACTCTTCTATTCTAGTTCTATTAATGGATATTACGTGAGAAACAAACACTTGATATGGGTAACCAGCGTTTACCGTTAGCTGAACAACTTTACATGACAGAAAAACAAAAAACTCTATAAATGTGACAATAAAATGATAATATTTGGATTATTTTAGTATTTAATTTGAATTAGAATTAGAGTTTATGATAACTGCAGCTTGTATAATTCCCATATCCGCCCTTCTCATAGACTAGCATTTAATAATTAAGCCCTAAGACTATCACTAATTCTGTATTAATAAATCAACTATCCACATTTTTCCATCTTAAAGTAAAGGCCTTTAAACTGGTGAATTTATATGAAATTCATTTGTGTTGGACTCATGTTTCTGTCCACTGAACACATTTTGCCGTGGTAACCGCATGGACCCTACTTGGGCGGCCCGCCCAGGTAAATTCAGACCCACCCAAGTAGATGCACACGGACCTGGGTCCATCCAGATGTCGAGGTTTAATATAATCTGCTCTCCCTGAACGTTAGCGTTCACTTTGGCAGAAAAACAGTTCTTCAGATGAGGGACAAAGGTTCCCAGGTGAGGTCCGAATGTTTATTGCCGTAAATTTAACACCCAATGCCATCTCTACGCAGACAACACCCACCTCTACCCATCCACCAAAACTACCTCCGCCCTCCCGGCCGCCCTGCCTTTTTCGTATTGCCTCAACAAAATCAAATCCTGGTTCTCCTGCAACTTTTTCAAACTGAACAGAGATAAAAACCGAGAACAGTTTTTAACCATCACCATTGATAAGTTCTCCGTTTTCCCCTTCCTCTCAGGTTAAGAGTCTGCGTGTCATCCTCATCAGAACACAATCAATCCAAACTCACATCAATGAAATCACTCGGTCTGCAAATTAGCATATACCTTAGCATAACATTAATCCGTCACACACACGATTATCAGACGAGTCCTCTGTTCATTCGATCTTCTCTGTAAATTTGTGCTGCTGATTTTAATGACCTATTGTTACATTGATTAAAATCTTTTAACTCTGTCTTTTAATGTGACCGTTGAGTGTTTTGAAAGGCGCCTATAAATAAAAAGTATTATTATTATTATTAATGGACCCACTTTGGAAATCAACTTTATGTTCCGCATATTGATTGGGCTTGGGTTTTTATCCGGGCTTGGGACCGGCACTAGAAGTAAACCTTTCAGAAAACAAATAGATCACAGAGTCAAATTCTAACATTTGATAGGGGCTCGTCGTCAGCAGGAATGATTTGCTGCACATACTGACGGACAACATGCAGCAGCTGGATTTCAAAGAATTGGCCCATTTCTGCAACGTCGAATTTATCTTTTACACTAAAGATCTTTTCTTGTTTGTTTTTTCAATGGAGAAAGAATGAATCCACCGCTTCGTATATTTCTACGACCTCATGTCCGGACCCAAAGAAGCTGATATTTATTTATTAACACTTATTCCTTTTGTTAATTTGTAAATAGTTATTCATGTTGACCCTGAGATAAGAGATGGTTATTCATTTGCAGTAAATGTAGGAAGTGATAAACTTTGGTTCGACAAGTTTATTAATGGACCCGTCCGTCACGCGCTGAGGCTCTGCCCAATGTATTTTGGTCTTTCCAACAGATCCGCTATCATTATATATTTCATTTAGTCAACATAACTTCTGTTGGGGAATTTGTTCAATTAATTCTTTATGGTAATTGTTAAATGAACTGTACTTATGTTGTGGTTTACAAGACAAGCCGGCATTCACCCATTCACAAAGAGTGCTTCCATCTCACACACCAAGAATAAAATTCATAATCAAAATCAAACTTAAGTTATCTGACAACCCGGAGATGTTAAGATTAACCAACGACGGCTATTTCACACTGAGAAGAAATACAGATAAAAGTTTGTACGTCTTATATTCTTATCACTTTGAGTCCGTTCTTTATTCCAGCATTACGAGGGTTTTACATCCCCTAAAAGCCCCCAACCTCCTGTGTTCTACAAGCAATCCCCCCGATTGAACTTCTCAAACTAAATGTTATGTTTAATTGGAGTAATGTTGAGTTATTAATGTTATTATGTGTTATTATGTGTTAATATATGAACTATTAGACTAAAATAGGATAAAGAGGTCGGTTGTGTATTCTGGACCGATTTACTCCGAATTTGGTGCATATATATCGACCCGAGTCATATGAACTTTACAATTATTATTGCTGTCATTGATATTATTATTATAGTATGGTTTTTGCCCGTAAGCTATTGCTAAATGTCATCATATTACTATTATTGTTATTATCAACCTGGAATCCTGCCGCCGCTGCGGCCCGACCCTGGAGAGGCGGAATGAATAACTATAGCTGCTTTTCCCCCAGTCTGTCTCTCTCCTCCCTGTCTGTCTCTCTCTCTCTGTCTCTCTCCTCCCTGTCTGTCTCTCTCTCTCTCTCTCTCTCTCTCTCGGGGTGGAAGGACTGAGTGGGTGTGCTGAGCGGTCGTGTGAGAGCGATTGTGAGTTCGTGTTTTCTCTTGTCTATTTTGTAATTGCGAATAATATTGTTGTGCACAGTGTGTTCTCAGAACTTTCGGGTGTGTGGGGGGCACGGAGAGTGGTGTTTAGGGGTTTGAGTGAGTGTTTGGAGCCCACCAGCGTTAGCTGGTCGGCGTGCTAAGCGCTAACATGGAGTATGTCCGACTGAGCAGGAAACACGGCTTTAAAGTCTCGCCAACGTTTCCCTGCTCGGTGAAGAGCTGTGGTCTGGCTGTCGGTGACGTTGTGGGTCACAGAAGCATAAAATCAGCTGCTAGGATGAGCGGCGCTGTGGTTTTGTTTGTGGACAGCGTGGAGAAGGCGAACAGGATCATAGAGAAGGGTATCGTAGTGAACCGTACGCTGGTATCAGTGTCTCCTCTCTCGACACCTGCGACAAGGGTGACGATCTCCAACTGTCCCCCGTTCATCAGTGACGAGGTGTTGGTGAGGGAACTGACCAGATACGGGAAGATTGTTTCCCCCATCAGGAAACTCCCGTCGGGATGCAAATCCCCCCTGCTGAGGCACGTGGTGTCACACAGAAGACAGGTGTACATGATCCTCAGCAGGAAGGATGAGGAGCTGAACCTGGTCTTCAGTCTAAAAGTTGAGGACTTTGATTATGTTGTGTTTGTGACGTCAGGGGTCCTAAAGTGTTTTGGCTGTGGTAAAGAAGGACACATAGTTCGTGCTTGCCCTGAAAAAGTCTCCCCTGTCAACTCTGACAAACCTCCTGTCAATCAAACCCATCCTGAGGCTGAGCAGGAGGGGGGGGGGCAACTGAGACTCAACAGGGGCAGGAAAACGACGTGGCTGAGCAGAACCAAGAGGGTGAAACAGCAGTCGTTCAGTTAGATGAAAGGAATAATGACAGCAGTGTGGAAGAGGCAGGATGAGAACAGGAGATAGTGGTAACAAGTGATGGAGCAGCAGTAGCTGAGATCACGGTTACTGAGAGTGAGGAGGAGCAGCTGGAGGAGGAGCAGCTGGTGGAGGAGCAGCTGGTGGAGGAGCAGCTGGTGGAGAAAGTGAAAAAGATCAGAACTCCCATTCTTAAAAGAAAACAGTCAAAAAGCATCAGAGGCTCTCAGGCCAAGAAAGGAACAGTTAAAATTGTAAATGAGACTCAGCTGGAAGAAGAGTCAGAAAACAGTATGGAGGATGAGGAGGATGAAGAAGAGGATTGTGTGGTAGACTCACAACTGTCTGCCAAAACACAACAGGAAAAGGTGTTTGGTGTGCCACAGATTAAGAATTTCTTGCAAACTACAAAGAACATGAAGAAAGTCCAAATTGGTGACTACTTTCCGGACAAGGAACTGTTTGTAAAGTCTGCTAGAGTTCAGATGAGCAGTAAAGGAAAGGGAGGATACACAGATCAGGAAATCTACAGACTCAAGAAGATTGTGGTGAAAATCAGACAAGACCTGAATCACGATGAGTCTTCAGAGACGATATAAGACGGTCTGTTTCCTATCTGTACTATCATGTGTGTTTTATCCTCACATCTCTAATAGTGAGTGGTTTTAAAATATCCACATTAAATGTAAATGGAGCCAGAGATGTGAAGAAAAGAACATGTTTGTTTGAGCTGGTGAAACTGAAAGGTCTCCACGTGATGATGGTCCAGGAGACCCACAGTGACACGGTCAATGAGACGGACTGGAAGAGAGAATGGGACGGTGAGGTGGTTTTAAGACATTTCACTACAACCAGTGGAGGAGTGGCCATCCTGTTCTCCAAGGATCTCATACCGGAGTCTCATATCGTGGAGGAGAAAGTGAAAGGCAGACTGTTGTTGGTCAGAGCCAAGTATCAACAGTTCACTTTGGTCTTTGTAAATGTTTATGCTCCGAACATCGGACCAGACAGAGTTCAGTTTTTAAACCAGCTAGACACAGTTTTAAGTCAATGTGGGCCAGAAGAGCATCTGTTTTTAGCAGGAGATTTTAACTGTACAGAGAAAGACCAGCTAGACAGAAACCACATAGAACCTCACTCTGCCTCAAAACGTGTGATGAAGCAGCTGATGGAAACACACACTTTAACCGACGTGTGGAGAGAAACGCATCAGGAAAGAAGACGGTACACATGGGCCCAAAGTAGGGAGGGCTTTCTTTCTATGGCCAGACTAGATCGGTTCTACTGCTTCAGGCATCATTTCAGCATTTTTAAAAAATGTAAAATTCTGCCTGTGGGTTTCTCGGATCACTCCATGGTAACCTGTGAGGTTTTTATTGCGAATATAAAAAATAGGTCTGCTTACTGGCACTTCAACACTGCTCTGTTGTTAGATGTAAACTTCAGAGAGACTTTCACATTTTTTTGGAGAGTTTTTCAGAGTAGAAAGGAAGAGTTTACATCACTAAACCAGTGGTGGGATCGAGGGAAAGTGGAGATCAAGCAGCTTTGTCAGCAGTACACTTTGAATATCTCTCGTGACATCACCAAATCTATGAGGGATCTAGAGAGTGAAATAGTGGAACTACAGAGTTCTGCAGAAACCACAGGAAACAGAGGTTGTATTGAAGATCTCAAGTCCAAAAGAGACTTGCTGGCTGACCTGCTTGGTTCTAAAGTACAGGGTGCACTGGTCCGGTCTCGCTTTCAGAGCGCTGCTGACATGGATTCACCATCTAAGTTCTTTTTCAGTTTGGAAAAGAAGAATGGGCAGAGCAGACTCATCCACGCCTTACGATCGCCAACAGGACGGACGCTAACAGAGGCCAGTGAGGTCCGGCAGAGGGCTGTGGATTTCTATTCCCACCTGTATCGCAGTGAGTACACTGAGGATGACGAGACATTTGATTCCTTCTGTAGTGGGCTGCCCAGAGTCCCAGAGGAAGCCAACAAAGACCTGGAAAGTCCTCTGACGGCTGAGGAACTGTTCACAGCCCTGCAGAGCATGCAGGGGGGGAAGGCCCCTGGAATTGATGGACTACCTGCCAAGGTTTATAAAACATTTTGGCATGAATTGTGTGAAGACTTTTTGGAAGTCTTCAGAGAAAGTTTCATTCAGATGTCTTTACCTCAGAGCTGCAAGAGGGCAGTTCTGACACTGTTGCCTAAAAAAGGTGACCTTCAGGACATACAGAACTGGCGACCTGTGTCTCTGTTATGTACGGACTATAAACTGCTTTCGAAAGTCCTCGCTAACAGACTGAAGAAGGTGATGGACCAGGTTAAACATCCGAACCAAACGTACTGTATGCCTGGCAGGTCCATTATTGACAACGTGTCACTGATTCGAGATGTTCTGGAGGTCTCTGGTTCATTGGGCTATGATGCTGGTCTGGTTTCTCTAGACCAAGAAAAGGCATTTGACCGGGTTGAGCACCATTACCTTTGGAGAGTGTTGGAGAGGTTTGGCCTCAGCCCTGGAACTATTACCAAGATTAAGGTGTTGTATGAGAATATTCAGATTGTACTCAAAATTAATGGTAGGTTGTGTGAACCATTTGACGTGACCAGAGGAATCAGACAAGGCTGCGCGATGTCCGGTATGCTCTACGCTCTCTCTATTGAACCCATGTTAAACAACATTCGATCTTGTGTTAATGGTTTGATGTTGTCTGATTTTAACACACGCCTCATTTTATCTGCGTATGCAGATGACGTGGTTGTGTTTGTGAAAGACCAGACGGATGTCAACCAATTGGGTAAGATTGTTGAAACATTTGGAAAAATATCAGCTTCAAAGGTCAACTGGACAAAGAGTGAGGCACTAGCAGTTGGAAGTTGGTCTTCAGGTCTCCCTCAACTGCCAGGGGGTTTAAACTGGAAGAGGGGGGGCTTTAAGTACCTGGGGGTTTATATAGGAGACAACGACACGACTCAGAAAAACTGGGAGGCAGTTGTGGAGAAGTTTGAAGCGAGGTTGGCCAGGTGGATGTGGCTGTTGCCGCAGATGTCCTACAGAGGACGAGTGCTGATCATAAATAACCTGGTGGCATCGACTCTGTGGCACAAGCTGAAATGTACAGAACCCCCTCCTGGTCTTCTACAAAAACTCCAAACAGTGCTGGTAAATTTCTTCTGGGGTCATTACCACTGGATCCCACAGAGTGTACTCTACCTTCCAAAGGAAGAAGGGGGTCAGTGTCTAGTCCACCTGGAGAGCAGAACAGCAGGTTTCAGGCTACAATTTGTACAAAAGTACCTCACAGGAAACGATGATGTGGTTTGGAAACAGACCACCAACATCATCCTAAGAAGGCTAGCAGGTCTGGGATTGGACACCTCTTTGTTTTTAACAGATTGCAGTTTTATTCGTTTGTGTGACTTGCCTCCTTTTTATCAGGGACTTTTCAGAGCGTGGACTCTTTTTAAATGGAAGAGACTGGAACACGCTACTTCACTGTTCTGGCTCCTGGAAGTGCCTCTGGTCTATGGGGCCAGACTGGACGCTGAGAGTGACAGCAGACCTGCTCTCACTCAACGGCTGTGCTCAGCCGGAGCGGTCAAGCTGAGAAGTGTAGTGGACGTTGCAGGTCCAGGATTTCAGGACACAGCAGCAGTGGCTTCTCTGCTTGGCCTGAGGTCTGCTCGTCACACCAGAGCCATTTTGAACAAATGGGAAAAAGAACTTCTGAGTGAGGAGCTACAGATGCTAAAGGATTACACGACTGGAGCAGAGACTCCAGATGAAGGAGATCCTTTCCCTGAGCTGGGTATGGAGATTGACTATACCGGGCTGTCTGGACCGCTACTGCTCTACAAGTCTTCTGCACCGGTGAACCTGTACTTCCTGACCAGCAAAGCTCTCTGCAGATACTGTGTGCAGGCTTTAAACAAGAAGAAGCTGAGTGGGAGGAGAGACACTGTGTGGAGAGGAAGGCTACAGGTTCCAGAGGACTGTAAACCTGTGTGGAGGCTGCTCTATAAGGCACCTCTCAACAAGAGGTCAGGTGACCTGCAGTGGCGAATCTTACATGGAGCGTTGGCTGTGAACACTTTTGTGGCAAAGATAGACCCTGCAGTATCCACCAAGTGTCCCTTCTGTCAGGAAACGGAGACAGGGGTCCACTGTTACTTGGAGTGTGACAGACTTGAGTCTCTTTTTAAAACGCTGAGAACTGTGTTTTCTAGCTGTGGCGTGAGCTGGTCTGACACCGCCTTCATCTTTGGAGCCGGATACGAAAAAACAAATGCAAAAAAGTGGCAGTTGTTGAATTTTTTAGTGGGCGAGGCCAAGTTGGCAATTTATAAAAGCAGGAAAAACAGGGTGGAAAACGGGTTAGCTGAAACCCTGCTGCCAATGTTTGTGTCCTTGGTGAGAGCAAGAGTAAAAATTGATTTCAGTTTTTACTCACTCATGAAGAATGTCCAAAGTTCTCATCTCAGTGGTGTTCAAATGAAACCGTTTGTTCTGTGGTGGAGGGGAAGCTGACATTCAACCCTGTATTCTCATAAATGTTGAGACTATACAATGAGTCTCAGGTCACACAAAAATGACTAATGTTATACTTTCCTGTTAAATAGTAAAATAAAGCTATTTTTTAAATCAAAAAAATCTCTGTCTCTCTCTCCTCCCTGTCTGTCTCTCTCTCTCTGTCTCTCTCCTCCCTGTCTGTCTCTCTCTCTTTGTCTCTCTCCTCCCTGTCTGTCTGTCTCTCTCTCTTTCTTTCTCCTCCCTGTCTGTCTCTGTCTCTCTGTCTCTCTCCTCCCTGTCTGTCTCTCTCCTCCCTGTCTGTCTCTCTCTCTCTTTCTTTCTCCTCCCCATCTGTCTCTCTCTCTCTGTCTCTCTCCTCCCTGTCTGTCTCTCTCTCTGTCTCTCTCGGTTTCTTTCTCTCGCTCTCTTTTTAAACCCAACCCGTCACGGCAGTAGGCCGTCCAGCCTGAGTCTTGGATCTGCTCGAGGTTTCTGCCTTTTAAAAGGCATTTTTTTCTCGCCACTGTTGCCGATTGCTCCCCACGAAGCAATTTGTTGGGTCTCTGTAGATGATTATATATTTAGCTCTGCTCTCTCTGGAAAGCACCTTGAAACAACTGTTGCTGTGAATTGCCGCTTTATAAATAAAGATTGATTGATTGTCTGGAGTAGATCCAATCTTTATATCACATATTTTACTCACAACTAAAAAAAAAAAAACATACTGTGAACGTCACTTCACATTTAGTTTGAGGAATTCAATCAGGGGTATTCCTTGTACAATGCAGGGGATTAGGGGCTTTTTCGGGGATATACCCTTGCTGTCGGGTTGTCAGCATAGATCTACTTTCTAGACCCGACTCCAGATAAACGTAAGAAAAAGGAATTGAATTCTGTCTGTTTACACGGCATCATTGCGCCAGACTCAAACACAACAACGGAGATGGAGGAGCTCATCCTCCCCATGCAGGTGCCGGTCCTGGCTCTGCAAGCCTACGTTGAGATCCAGAGCCAAAAAAACCCCACTTTAGTTATTCATTCCAAAATAAAAAAATAAAAATATTATTGCTAGTTCATCAGATGAAACCCGCAGGCTGTTGTTTTAAAAGTGGCGGTTAAATGTTTATGCCGCTATTTTTGATCACAATAACCCCGCCCCCAGCCCCTGACGTACTCGGTTCTTGCCTCTAGACCAGCAGTGAGTTTGTGCTTGTCTGGCATCAGATTTGAGAGCCAGGTGCTGGTCCTACGCTGTCGAAAAGCAAAGAACTGGTGCTTAAGCAGGCTCAGGCTCCGAATTAGAGCTGGAACCAGCTCAGTGGAAAAGGGGAAAGGAGTTCCTTTTCAACTCTTTCATATTCTCAAAAAGTCCGGACAAAACAATCAAGGTAAATGTGTAGCAGTTTGAGCCCAGATTATGAGCTTCGCTCTTAGAGCCTCACTTGTTTCCATTTGCATCATATCTCATCTGCAAATCAAAACCAAAGAGTGTTGCTTGCATTGATTTGCCAGCACACGTGTTGGATCTCCGTTTGGGTTCAGGATGTAGGTTAGCTGAATCGTCTGACGAAACCGAAGCGGCGGGCGTGTCGATCTTTGCGCTTATTATGTGAAGTTCATATTTAGCTCTGAGAACCTCTGCAAAAACTCACCACACATTAAGCTGATGACACAGTACCTGAAGTTCTGTCTGCTTCTCCTCTCAACTATCTCCAGGGGCTTATTCATGGTGAAAGTGCCGGACTGACTACTCAGAACCTTTTCTAGAGGTGCCTGGTCAGATATTATTGTAAAAGTAAAAGGGTTGGAAACTGGATGGAATAATCACGTAATTATATCCCTCAAAAATAATCTTCATCGCCACAGCGCTCGCCGCAGCGCTCGCCGCAGCGCTCGCCACAGCGCTCGCCACAGCGCTCGCCACAGCGCTCGCCACAGCGCTCGCCACAGCGCTCGCCATAGTTTCTCGTGTAAGCACGATAACTCAGAAACTTCTTCAGCAATCATTTTCAAACTTTATACATAGACTTTAGTGCCAGGAAGAACTGGATGGATTTTTGGGAACGATCGGCTGTATGTTTTCGACACTTTGGGGAAGATTTAACTCTTTACTGTTGGTCCAATTTAGTCCAAACCAGGTGCATATGAATAAACCCAAGGAGCTCCAGCTTGTAAATATCATATTTACCTTTACTAGTTCATATTTTACCCACTAGGGGGAGGATTTTCTTCTGGAAAAAAACTGTTTTCACGGACAGCCGCAGCGTTTGCCGCTTATCCATTATGTAAACATGACAGCTCACAAACAGTGTCATGGGTCATTTTCAAATTCATACCCACGCAGTCCTCATAGTGTGAGGAAGAACTGGATTGATTTTAGGAAAGGCTGGTTTTATGTTCCCGACTGTATGGGGGAACTTTATGTCTTTACTGTTGGTCTTATTAAGTCCAACAGTAAAGACTTAAAGTTAAGTTAAGTCCATCGACTTAAGGATCCATATTGTATCGTGTTTTACTCCAATAGTTCATATTTTACTCAATAGGAGGAGATTTTGACGAACTATACTGTGGACGTAACTTGCTTGGAGTGCCAAACTTAAAACATTTTTTCTGGAAAAATAGGATTACTGGATACAGGATAACTCTATACCTACGCTTTTCCCAAGCTGTTCCCCTGACAGCATGATTAAGTAAATTATGCATTTCATTTTGGCGTTTTTTGGGCTTGCCGCTTGCTATCCTGCCTGACACTTCGATGGAACAGAGACAGCAACAAGAATTTTAACTTCACAGGTTCCTTTCCTGCCATAACAGGCAAAAGTATCCGCTGGAGGCTTTTTGGCAAAGCCAACAGAGGCAGCAAGACGGCAAGAGATAATTAAAAATGATGATCCGCGGGTGTTGATCTGTTCGCCCAGTATGTGAAAAATACTGATTCAGTTCCAACAAACTTCACAAAAAAACCCAAATCACTCATTTACCTGATCAAGCAGCACCCAAACTTCTGCCGGTTTGTCCTAGGCACAACCTCCAACTCCTTCTTGATGGGGAAAATCCTGGATCTCCGGAAAATTGTTATTATTAATTATTATTAGTTATTAGTATAGTCTAGACCTGCTCTTTCGGAGAGCCTCATTATATTGTTTATGTTGTCATTTGGCACCATATGAATAAAACAAACGATTACTCTGCTTGTAGATATGGGAACTGAAGTAAATCCAAAAATAAATACAAATTATGTAAAACTCATGCAAGGACGTTTAATGACGTTTTTTCCCGCCTTTTCGCATATTTCTCACAATTCCCATTAAAAAAACATATGATAAAATAAGATAGAAGTGCATTGAAGTTTTCTTCCAGGGAGTTTTCAAAATTACAGTAAGAGAAAATACAATTAGTAAGTTAAAGTAGATAGAATATAAATATGTGGAAATGTAAAAGACTAAAACGTTCATTACAGGTAAATGCACACCAGTGCCTACAAATAACAGCACCATAGCAAACATACATAAGGATTCTTTTAAATCGTCTTATATTGCACATAATAATAAACCTAAGAATAAAAGTAAATATAAGCAGTGCCTACAGCCTTGTAAGGATAATATTATATATATTATCTTGCTCATGATATTGGATGTAATAGATGTTATATTGCACATTTTATTGAATTATTGTAGATTTTCCGGCTATCCTTCTGCAGAAGGGGCGGGGTTATACAGTCTAATGGCCACTGGTATGAGAGACTTCCTGTATCGTTCTGCAGTGGTCCTTGGTGGTCTCAGTCTACCCCTGGAGGGCCCCCATTTGATATTTTTACGTACATACTTTACATTTAATCTTTATGACTAAAGAAATACCATATTAAATTAAGTGGGACTGTGCAGCTGGATGAAAAGCGCTCGATCCGTCACAAAACAGTTGGAACAAGAACCCTAATCCTCTTTCAAGATTCAGTTCCGCTCCTCATTTTTCATCCGGGGCATGTACTCTGTCAAAGCAACTCAAATATTAACTCTGACTGAGTTCATACAGGTGTCGGACGATTCAATATGCCGAACGTGGCTGGAAGTTCCATGGTGATTAATGTCTCCGCTGCGAGCAATTCATTCATCGCTGCTTTGACTGAGCGCTCGTGAAAGTCAAGAAGTTTAAAGGTCTCATTAGGTCTCGAATCCCTGAAGGCGAACCCCGGCGGGCTGGCTCTGATAGCGAGGCATCCCACCACACACAGCTGCTAGAAAGGCTCTTTTATTGATCACTTAAAGCGAAAAACAGTACAAGATAGTTAAATATATTTTATCTGCATTCGACCCACCCCTGAGGGAGCAGTGGGTGGCCCCTTTGAGGAGCATTTCGGGTCAAGGGTCTTGCTCAAGGACCCCACGAGATGTAGACTTGCTGGGACTTGAACCGATTACCTTCCGATCGTCTCAGACGAAGACGGCCCCATTACCCACAGAACTACAGCTTACCCGGGTCTCCATCAAATTGGAGACATCACAAAACAAAGAGAGCGATTAGACGGGTGTCAAAGCTTGGAGCTGCTTTCCGTGTCTGACTCTGTTCGTACTGCGTTCATTCATGCATTATACGCAACCGTTTATCCTGACTGCGTCGGTATTAAGAAATTAAGTGTGCGTGTGTTATGGAACAAACCCCCCCCCCCCAAGTATAATGCATAGCAGTAGATGTTTTTCCATTGTGGGACAACGTTTATGTCAATAATTTAATTAAAATGTTTGCGATATATTCACATTGAAAAGATTGGAAACAAATCTTTTCTATTTAGAGTAAAAACAAAAACCAGCAACAGGATTTGGCAAGAAGTGTTTGGATGTCCAATCGTTATAGGAAGACAGAACCTTTTTGTAGGTGGCTGGTATCAGAGAGCAGTACTGTCTAATATTAAAACTAAGGGTCCAGCCAACAAAGGCTGTAAATCATGTGTTTCAGACGGAACAGTAAAATCGTTAATTCTTGTTTTTATCAAAACTTCCATGTAAGCATCTGTTTACAGTTTTAGCAATGGGACTTAGGTTGGTTCCAGAAGGAGTTTTTAGCTAGTGACGGTAATGAACCCAATAAACACCAAAGAGGAAGAAGAAGAAGAAGAAGAAGAAGAAGAAGAAGAAGAAGAAGGAAACAGCTCATCAATTGGACAGAACAGGAAACTGCCGACTTATCCCCCTAAACAATGAAGCCTCACCCCATTTATGCAGACTTGCAGGTCAGGCAGCGAGCTGTACGGCGTTCCGTTCCCTATATGAGGCGAATTATGCTCTACTTGTCTGTCCATCCTCCAGAAACCCTTCCCTGCCTGCCGCAGATGACGCACTGTTGGGCGCAGACAGCTGACCTGGTTGAAGCAGTGGGGGAAACTCAGAGCCTTGACTTCATATCCGCGGGGAAAATGTCATTAAATTCTAGTGAAATGCAGACTTTGTTTATCCTGTGTGAATGCACCGTTTGAATCACAGATGTGGGGGGGCCACTTCGAAATCAAATGAGGTCCTCAGGTAATATTAGTCCAGTCTGAGCGGGGCAGTGACTTGTTGTCGTGGTTACACTGACGCCGAGCGAGATATTGATGTGGATCTGAAAGAATTATTAAAACATGATTTGCTCCACCTCCTACCTTTGGTTCATAACTTGGTCCGCTTTGCTTCTTACCACAAACTAACCGTACTAGGGGTTCACTTGGAAGCAAACCGAGAGCCCCGTTTTACAAGGGGACTGCAGTTTCCTTAGGGGTTTGAATGAGCATGCACCATGAACACCAGAGTTTGAATGAGCTTTTACTCAACCCCAAGCGTACTGGACAATCCGAGGAAATGAACCCTGGTTGATTTAAAGTGGACCAAACAGCTCAGGTGTAAAAGCGACCATGGATCACGTGTGATGCAGCGGTTTATGTGGACTGGATCAGCAGCACTAGTTTGTCCTAAATGTCTGGTCTGGTCTAAGAACCCAGTAGAAAGGCCAAATTCGGGATTTTCTGGCCAAGAATGGAAGGGGAAAAAAAGGAAAGGAAGAGGCAGAACTCTTGAACTGAGATCCAGCTTACCAGCATGGGATCTGTACTTTGGCTTCTGCTACTTCAGGGAGCGGTCAAGAGCAGAGCGATGCATCCTCTATGTCATACTGTTGTATAACAGTTGTGGCAACTAGATACGGTTTCTCTCCTGGCCGGTTAACAGCCTCTTAACAGTTTAAGAGGCAGGCCACGAGGTTCATGAAAGAACTCAGGCAGGCTGCAGACTTCACCCTCTGACTGGTAGGAGAAAGAGTAACAGCTGCTCTTGACTAATGGCAGCCATAGACAGAGTTTGTTTTTATGGCTGAGGTGTCGACCATATGGGGAAAAGGGCTCATTTCTGGTCATATGAAGAGCCTGTTACCCTGTGTGAACCGTGTCCACCACCTTTATAGGTGTCTGGTTTCATGGCAGTAACCTTGATTGAAACCAGCTTAATTCTTAAAGGTGTCAGAACACAGTGGCTAAGAAGAAGGGGGGTATAGATGGTCCAAACAACTAAAGCTAGCTCTTGGTGGCTGTAATTCTGGTCATTGATACATTGGGCTACCGGGGCGAACCCCAAGTCCTGACACTTTTCTGTGAGTATCCAAGAGTACAGGAGGTGCCCACAGGAACTTCATATCTGGGCACTTCATCTATAGGATCTGCCACCTGGCAACAAGCCTGCTCCTCGCAGAGATAGATGTTCCGTGAGGAGCACATGCTTAATCTACTAAACCAGCAGACGCCTCATTTGGGAAATAGTAAGTGAAGGGGCAGAAGAAGTACAGCCGACCTTCACAGAACAGGTCCAGCTTGAAATGCGGGAGGCACCAACAAACTCCCAGATTAGATCCTCAGAAATGCTCACAGTTTGAGACTGAGGAAATGCTTTTAATCGTCCGTCTTTTTGTATGACTGTGTGATCTCTTTCTTTGTTTGTATATCTGTTTGTATATCTGTTTGTTTTTTAGCAGGATTACCGAAAAATTCAGGGCGGATTTTCATGTTTTCTAGCATTTTAAATAAAATGAAATAAATTAAAAAGCCGTTTGAAGTAGTGCTTGGGTTTGTTTGATTCCGTTAATGCTCACTTGGGGCTGAACAGAGATGCTGAAGTGGAAGGAGCCCACAGCCTAGGAGCCCACCGCCTACAGAGTATTTCAAAGAAATACTCAGAGAGTTTGTTGGAGTTGTCAGTAGATTTAGAGGCTGGCAATAACGCAGACATTAATGGAGTAATTTGCAGGAATTTCTCCTAAACCTTGGCTTCTGTTGTAGCTTGATGGAGATTTTCGCTCACCTAGTGCTTTTTCTTGTTCTTATTTTCTTTCAGTCAGGTTTTAAGTTCTTTATACGCCAAGATTCTGACTGTAACAATAATCATTTTATCATACTTTATCCTTCAAGAGGTGTACCACAATTGAATTAAAAGCGCAATCATTGATATCGCAAGCTATCGCAAACGTGTTCCTGTAATTATGGGATTAAGTTAGATATTAAAAATCCTCAGCTATATGCAGCACTTCTTACAATAAGGAGAAAAGAAGTGACATGTCGAGTAGTAAATCAATCTTTTACAGCTTCACAATCTATACATGTAAGTAGTGATGAAAGGCTACACACAGTATGACAAAACTCCGGTTACAAAGAGACTACAGTGTTGCTCAATTCCCTGGAGCGACAGGCAAAACCAAAGTGAGAGAGTTACAACTACCATTATAACACCTGGAGAGACAGATTTGAGGAAAGCACTTGACCTCAGATTCCTCCAGCAGAGAGTGTTTGTGACTGACAAGTGGTTTCACCGAGCAGGAGGAGATGAAAGTGTGTTGCTGTACTGACAGAAGCCATAATCACTGATTTCTTAGCACTGTAAATCTATCATAAAGGGGGGAAAGAACACAGAACTTAGAAAATCTCACTCGAGTCCCATTCATAGATAGGAGAACCACTAGTAGACCACTAGTAGAAACAAGGTGAAACACACAAACCAGCCTTGACAAAAAAAAGTGTTGGGAATGTAGAAACTAGACCTACGCTGTCATCCCCGACAGCAAGGGTATTATTATTATTATTATTATTATTAACAAGGAACCTCGGAAACACCCTTGCAACGCTTCCCAAACTGTAACTGGAATACCTTTTGATTTTGACCCAGCGTGCTACTGGTGAGACTGAAATTGATGTATTTTAGAGGTGATGGGGTTGAACCCATAGGGCTCGTAGGTCTGGGCGTGTCTAGCCCAGAGCAGTTATTAATACAGTTTATTAGCGCCAGATACTTTTTCACACAGCCACGATTGGTATTAATTAACATTTTTGTTCCAGTAAGTACAATTACTCAGGTTGTCTTTGTTTGAAGACCCTTAAAAGTGTCTCATGAGACACACAAACAAAGAAAAAAACAAACAAGACAGGGTAACATGTTCATTCAGGGCACATTTTTCTAATTTCCTCTTTCAGTGACTCAATAATAATAAGAAAATATCCCTGAGAAGTCGGGTTTAGCATTTTAAATGTTGATACCGATCTTTAAAATTAAGCTGCAACTCTTTTTTTTTTCTATGTGGAAGCTTATTTATGATGTTAATCTATTTCAAACAGGAAAAACAAGCAAACGAAGTAAAGATGTTTATTAAATGATAACGATGTCGAGTCTGTCAGCAAGTCTTGGCATTTCGTGGTGGCCGATGACTCTTCTGAAACTGATGGAGTTGGTCAATCTGCGATATCAAAGAGCGAACAGAGTGAACCATATTTGAAAAGACAGCAGCGAGTTGATAGGCTAACAATAAAGGTGTGCTAGCATGCTAAGAGATAAATATGAATGGTGGAGGATAACAGCTGATATCTCACTGACAGCCAATGACGATGATAGCAGGACATTATGAGTGTGTGTGTGTGTGTGTGTGTGTGTGTGTGTGTGAACGACATCATAGCATTACAATAAACTCTGCGTACAGCGACTTCCTGACTCCTGAACATTAGCTAGAGCTTCATATTGTGAATAAATGTTTGACATTATAGTTTTGTTTTTTCATGACACTGCTGGAGGATAACTTGGGGTCCGGTTCTACAGTCTTCCTTCCAATATGCAGATGTCTGTGGAAATAGCACTGCCACAAAATGCTCATCTAATTAAACTAACTGCAGGCCAAAGCTCTTACTCCCATTACCGAACAGCAAGGGGGTTCTGGGATTGAATCCACTTGGGTCCTGGGGCCCGTCCGTGTGGAGTTTGCGTTTCATGTCTGAATGGCTTTCCTCCTGTTTCCTTCTTAAGTGCTACCAGCCGCCAACCCAAGTCCTTTCCTTCTTAGGACACAAAGGTAAGGCAACTTTATTTATACGGCACATTTCAGCAACAGGGCAATTCAAAGTCAAGAAAATAAGAACTGAAAATCTTTTTTTAGTGTTTTTTTTTTTTAACTGTTTTTATCAATGTCTAAATGTTCTTTGCCGTTTATCGCAACGCTCTTGATTGCCAGTCATCAAGAGCATTGCGATAAACGGCAAAAGCACATTTAGACATTGTTAAAAAAGGGTAAAAAAAAATAAGAAGAAAGATAAAACGAAAAACCTGAAAGGAATTAAAACAGGCTCTATATATTTTCAATAAATAAATAAATAAAAGCTAGATTAGAGGAAAATCCATCATCTAAGGCCTTTCCTTCTCAGACATAATTCAGTGTTCTTCTTAACAATATCATACAGGAGAGACAGAAATGGGAATAGTTTTTAAAAATGTAAGAAAAAGCGGTGGCAAATATGAAAGTTTAAAGCCTTGAAGAAGTTCCTCTAAACCCCGAGACACCATCTCTGGAACCCATGTAGCTGAGATGGGCCCGCTTATATCCAGCAGAACGGTCAGCGCCATCCGGATTTCACTCATTTCTATCTATCAGCGATTCAACAGAGTCTTCAGGCGTCTCGCTGCCGGACTTACCTCCAAGATGCTGAAGCAGAGCAGGATTCCGAGTTCTGATAAAAACCCTTCACCTCAGTCCCGGTTCTGGAACAACATGATCTCATCAGATTATGATTGAATCGGATGCTTCAGCCAGAGGTGTTGGAATGATTTCATCACCACATTCTTGAGCAACTCTATAATAACATCTTTACTGCCTTTTCACGCGTGTAAAGAATGCTTCAACATACATACACAAAATTGTAACATTAATGATCCTTAAAGATATATATTTATCATTTGGGGGGTGGAGTCCTCTCATCAATCAATCAATCAATCAATCAATCTTTATTTATACAGCGCCAATTCACAACAACAGTTGTCTGAAGGTGTTTTCCAGAAAGAGCAGGTCTAGAACAAACTCTTTATATAATTATCTACAGGATCCAACAAATTCCTCCTTGAGCAGCACTTGGAGATAATGGAGAGAAAAAACTGCCCTTTAACAGGCAGAAACCACGAGCAGATCCAAGAGTCAGGGTGGACGGCCTACTGCCATGACCGGTCGGGTTTGAAAAAAAAGAGAAAGAGAGAGAGAAAGAGAGAGAGAGAGAGACACACAGGTGAGGAGAGATACAGACGGGGGAAAAGCAGCAAAGATATCAGCTATAATCCACTTTCTCCAACATCTCCATGGTCGATAATAACATTAATATTAATGTAACATATTGTGATAGTTTATGGGGAAATACTATACCATAATAATAATAATGATAACAACAATAATCATCATCATGAGCATCTTGTGATCAGTGGACATCCAGCAGGTCCACAGCAGCAGAACCATCACCAACCATGTGACCTTACAGGGCGTCATCTGTCAGACATTGTATCAAAGAGTTGTTCATTTGAAGAGACTTTCCCTGATGGTTCCCTGAACAGTTCCCTGAACAGTTCCCTGATAAGATGGAGCTTCTGGATTTCCCCAGCTTCTCAGTAGAGTCTGTCTACCTACTATTATAGCAGCTTGAATGAACTCTGCATTCCCACAGTCAGTCACTAGACTTGGCTCCACAAGCACATTCAATCTGGGAGAGAATTCAAAACTAATATCCGCAATATCTTTTATATATTTCTGAATTCCCCGCCCCCTGAATTCTTGAATATCTGGAAATTGCCAGAGAACATGAAGTAATGTTCCCTCTGAGTTCTGGCATTTCCAGCAGGACGCTGTGTCCTAAAGCGCTAAGCGATGTAACGTAGATGGAGTCCAGTAATAGCGGTTTAGAATCTTAAATTCTGGCGTATTGTGTCCCGTTCTGACCGTTCCATTGAGAAGTTCAAATCTTTCTCCCAAATCATTTTGTATGCTGTTGGAACTGAAGTGGCCCGGCTGAATGATTTACAGTACTATTAAGAGGCGTCATGGCCCGGTCCAGATATGTAAATTAATTCTGAAAGAAGTTTGCTGTGGGGGCGTTCTTGGATTACCCAGCACATTTAACAATGGTTGTCTCATTCCTAGATACTTTCACATGCTAGAACGATGAAAACCAAAGTCATGGATTAACTCTTCAAATGATTTCAGTACACTGTTATTAAATAAATCTCCTAAGGTCCATATCCTCTTTTTATCCTTACTATCCAGTCAACACATCATTTTGGGTTCAACCAAATACTAGACTCTCTAATCTATGTTGTATATATTAGCTGTCTTTTTTCCCGTACCTCCTGCAGGTGAGAATGGACCGGCTGGGACAGAAACTCAGATGATCATTTGGCAGATAGATATGTTATTGGGGTGGGGGGCAGACGTAGTTCTCGTTCAACATCTGACCAAGGGGTGGGGGGGGCTCTTTCCGGTGTAAGAAACCATCGGACAATGTGACGTAGATTGAATGCATATTGATAGAATAGAATAACAGTATTGGTAATCCCAATCCCCCTTTATCCATTGGGAGCTGTAATGTTTCCAAACGTGTGCGTGGGCGTTTCCCATTCCAAAGGATTAGTTGCCAAGGTGGTCAAATTGTTTAAAAAACTTCACAGGTATGTGTACAGGCAGACACTGAAAAGACAGTTCAAATTAACGTAATCCCTTTCCCCAACAAAGATAAGAAAAGAGTCGCCCGACTATCTACATCTCATGATATCTTTTTCGATAATAGGTTAAAGTTCTTCTCCACTAGTTTGTCTATTTTATTGGGGGGGGGGGGGAGAGATAGCCTAAATATCTGAAGACATTGAAAATACCCCATTTGAAATAAAGTCTAAGGAAGTGCTTCGGATTTGTTGTAATTGACTTTATACCCAGAGAGCTTTGAAAAGTGTGTAATAATATCCAGAAGGGAGGTAATTGATGTTTCAGGTTCATATGCAGAGAAAAGTATATCATCGGCAAATAGAATCACTTCGTACACAGATTTCACCAATTTTGACGAAGGTTTGTTTCGTATGGATTCTGCTAATTCTTTAAGCGCTAGACAGAAAAAAGCTGGGGAAAGGCCCGAACCTCAACTTGTCCCTCTGCTTCTTCTGAAATATGAGGAGATCGCCCAATCTGTACTGGAGAGCTGAACTGCTGCCTCAGGTTGCTTGTATAAAATCTATACATCCTGTAAAGGATAGAAGGCAATCTGTGTTAAGAGGAGAGCAGAGGAGGACAGACTCATTGCTACCAAGTCTGCCCAAACCCAAAGGTTTTTAAGACACATTGCAAGTATTTCCATTCAAATTCAAATTCCTTTTCTTCATTTAAACATTCTGTAAAGCTGTCTTTGGCCAGCGGCTTTGCCTGACGGAAGAATTTCTATTGATTCACATATTTCTTCTTGTGATATGGGGGGAGTCTCTCTCTCTCTCTCTCTCTCTCTCTCTCTCTCTCTCTCTCTCTCTCTCTCTCTCTCTCTCTCTCTCTCTCTCTCTCTCTCTCTCTCTCTCTCTCTCTCTCTCTCTCTCTCTCTCTCTCGAGTTGAGTTAAGTGAAGGCAGGTGTAAATTCATTAAAAATTAATTTATTTCTTCCTCCGTTACTGAACATTCTGATGTGTTATTTTACCTTATATGTACAAGAAAAATAAAATTTCCTTCACCGTCCCTGAGGCCGAAAGAAAGGGAGGTTAATAGAGAGGTCAACTGTGCCATAAAACTGCCAAGCTGAAATATTTAAACAAAGTGGAGCAAACATTTGCTGGGCTAGGCAGGGTCTTAAGAACATGGCAGCAGTGAACTCCGTGGCCACCCGCCGCAAGCCTATCCAGGTTGCAGGCAGCAGCTTGACATCACTCCCCAATGACCTACATTCTTTCTTCACCAGGTTTGAAAAGGACAACAGCACCCAAGTTGAGTCAACCATCTCCAAACTCAAACCTGATGACCTTACCGTCATCTTCAGCACCGAGGAAGTGGTGAGAGCCCTCAAAAGGACTAGAGTGAACACAGCTCCTGGACCAGACAGCATCCGGGGGGCGGGCCTTAAGGCGCTGTGCTTAGCAGCTAGGGAATCAGCCAGCAGTTACACATCTTTCTGAGAAATACGTTTTCACTTTGACCTCCAGCTCACTCTGTGTATTATTAACTTTCTTACCAACAGGTCACAGAGAGTGTTGCTGAGCAACACCTTTCTCTCTCCCCTTCTCTTCATCCTTCAAGACTGCAGGTCCACCTGCCCAAACTGACACCTGGTGAAATTTGCTGACGACACAGTCCTCCTGTCCCTGTCTGGGCACGATCTTTGATAACCTCCTGAGGTTTTCCTCCAACACAGAGGAGAACCTCAGGAAATGTCAGCAGCGACAGTATCTGCTCATGAAGCTGGGAACATTTTGGGTCAGCAAGAATATTTGAACAACTTTCTACCACTCTTTCATCGGACTTTCATGACATTCTCCTTCACTTGCTGGTTTCACTCCATCAGCTTGCAGAATAGGAATCGTCTGCTGAACACTGTTGAAGTCTGTTCTAAGGTTATTGGACACCCTGTCTGCGTCCTGTGGATCCCCTCAGAACGCAGACTTCACTGCTCAGGCTGCAGGAACCAGAGGGGAAGGGCAACCTTTGTCCCCAACGGTGTCCAGCTCCTTAACACCCAACATCTTTGACCCCTTATCCCTGATCCCTTATCCCTGATCCCTTATCCCTGATCCATTAACCCTGATCCCTTATCCCTGATCCCTTATCCCTGATCCCTGATCCATTAACCCTTATCCCTGATCCCTTAACCCTTATCCCTGATCCATTAACCCTTATCCCTGATCCCTTAACCTTTATCCCTGATCCATTAACCCTGATCCCTGATCACTGGCCTCTGGCATAGTAATGCATTTTTTTTTTATTCTTAATTTATCTCATCCGTGTTATATTTGTGCGTTTTCAGGTGTGTACATTGATGTGTGCTACTCTCCGTGCCTTTTTAATGCCCCTCGGGGACAAATACAGTATTTTGAATTGAATTGCCACAGCAGATCATATGTTTCCTTCCATAGTTACCGGCGGTATGCTCCTGGCTAACAGCACCAGAGAGGACCCTTGTTAACATCAGCCCCAGCGGACCAGGTTTTGATTTCAGTTTCATGTTCCGCATTTGGATTTGGTATAGGTTTTACACCGGATTCCCTTCCTGAGTCAACCCTCCCCTTAATCCGGGCTTGGGACCGGCACTACAGGTACACTGGGTTGTGACTCTTTCATGGCTGGGTAGTCTTTGTTCCTTATAAAAATCGTCAAAGAATTTCTAAATATCTTTCGCAACGCAGCTATTATTGATCGGGACTGTTTTTCTTTAATGTTTCTAGCTTATAATTTTCCTCCTTTATTGCCTGATTCAAAGTAATTTTGCCCTAAGCGTTATAAATGCCACCTTATTGGTCAGAATGGAGTTATTTTCATATTTAAGCTGTGTTAGTTTTCTTAAACCTTCAGTGCACACATTTTGTTTAAGTCTAAATTCTACCTCTCCATCTCCTCCACTCTTAGAAAAACTCGGCATTGTTCTGTTTGTTTTTATATGATGAGGCTATAGGTGGAGTATTAGCGAGTTGTTGAAACTCCGCCTCGGCGTCCTAAAGTTTTCAGAAATTGGTAAAAGGTCTTATGACAGATTTGCATGATCTGAGAGAATAATATTACCAAAACAGCAGGATTATGGGGATGATAAGGATTTTGAAATCACCTGCACGGCCCTAAGTGGTCTATTATACGTCAGACCACTACGACCTACGTTTAAGTCTCCGCCCATAATTATAAGGAGGCTTCCTGCATCTTGTAATATATTCTCCAGTTCAATAAAGAACGTGGGATTATCACCGTTGGATACATAAATATACCCCGTGTATATCAACATGAGTAAAGAGTATTCAACCACCACCATCATCATCATCATCATCATCATCATCAGCGATTTCCCTCATTAATTTAAATGCTATAGATTTACCTATTAAGGTTGATAAACCCCTCCCCTTACTACTCCCTGGACTGTAGAACACAAGCCCCATCCAGTCTCTGCAGAGCTTTATGAACTCCTGCCCCGACTATAATCATAGTTTTTGGATTTCAGAAAGATAAGAACCTTTTCGTCTTTTAATAGGTTTCCCGAGTACTTTAACATTCCAGGTAGACAGACTCCACTTGTTACAATCACTCCCTGACATCTAACAAAACTAGAAATATTTTAGTCTGGAAAGACCAGATTTTCCCTGTGTTATGTATAAATCAGTGGCGGGTCGTGGGTTTTACACCTTCAGTACTAAACTCACCGTAATACTTTCACACACTGCAGATACAGGCTGCTGTCACATTACAGAACTAGCACATATTCAAAGAGTGTAATAAAGTGGTTAAAATGAGATTAAACATCATCAGGAAAACAAAAATGACATCAGACGTAAGTACGAGTCAACAGCTTTTCTGCCGCCATGAAATACAAGCCATCAGGCGTAAGACCGAATCTGGACATCATTCACACAACAACATCAGCAAACATCTGCAGCAAGCAATAATCAAAAGGCAATTTCAGATGCTTAAAGATTAGACTCACTAAAGCTGTTCCTCATCTGAAGATATGGAGTCTGTCCTCCTTTCTTTCTTTAAAAAATAGTCCAATAACACAAACATAGAGAACACCGGCTCGTTATAGGTTCCTTTTCCATAAGGCATGGAAGCCAAAAGGTTACGGGCTGACATGAGATTTGAATTTTTTGGAAATGAATTCTCAGCAGGAGCCGGAAACCGACAAAATCTATCGCCTCCCGGACGAGTATTACTGACGCACGATCATCTGGGCAATCAGGAGCTACTGGCCATCTAACTTTAAATTCTCGACAAACCCACTCTGCTTTGTTTTTGGACAATTTGGATTCATAGTCTCTGACTCCCCTGGTAGAACAACAAACCAGAAGCCCTGTCTCACCGGTTTCTTCCGTTGAGGTATCTCAGTCTCTGGTCCCCGTTCTTCCACATATATGCATCGTAGGATCTCTAACCTTGGAGATAGACGCTGCTGTTCAAAGATCTTTACAGCATGCATCAGAACCCTCTTGCCGGTCTTCCCCCCTCCGATGGCAGCACTGTCAATTTAACCCTTAGCAGCTGTGATGTTTCAGCGCTTCTCTCTCAAAGCATCTTCCCCCATATCTATGGACATGTCTCGGACCATGGCCCCGGGTTCACGTTTAAGTTCTGAAAGGCATTCTGCCAGTGTCCAATGCCCCTCTCGGAAAGAATACTGTCATTACTCTCTCTCATCCTGTGCTACTTGCTTTTCTCCCATCTCCCAATCTGGGTTCATGAGGCAGAGACCCTCTCTACATTTAAAAGTAGGCTTAAAACTTTCCTTTGTGATAAAGCTTTTAATTGTGGCTGACATAAACTAGCTCTTAGCTGTGCTGCTATAGGTTTAGACTGCTAGGGGATCTCCCATGATGCACTGGGCTTTTCTCTCTTCCTCTCTCACTATCCCTCTTTATACATCCCTCTAACTTTAATACATGTTACTGGATTAATACATGTTACTAACTTGACTTCTTCCCCGGAATCTTTGTGTTTTCTCACCCTGTGAGGTCATGCACTGATATTGTTACTTCTCTCTCTCTCTCTGTTTTCAAACCCGGTCATGGCAGTAGGCCGTCCACCCTGAGTCTTGGATCTGCTCGAGGTTTCTGCCCATTAAAAGGCAGTTTTTTCTCGCCACTGTCGCCAAGTGCTGCTCAGGGAGGAATTTGTTGGTTCCTGTAGATAATTATATAAAGACTCTGTTCTAGACCTGATCTTTCTGGAAAACCCCTCGAGACAACTGTTGTTGTGAATTGGCGCTGTATCGATCTACAATCAAGCCTGAAAGCATTTGGCCAGATCATTGGTCCACCCAAGTGTTGGTAATATTGTGACTTAAATATCTGGAACCCTTGATTATTATTTTTTGACTTCGCATTTAATTTGACCCCTCCCCCTGCTCCATGTACCCGATGCTTTGACGTGCCTTCCTCACCTGCCGCTCTTCTAACTTGGCAGAGCTCTGGACATCAATCTGAGCATCTGACCTCTCTGCCTCCTCATTTGTTAGAAGCAATAAATCTCTCAATAAAACTCTTCTCGGGACTCAGTTCTGCTCTTGGGTCAGGTCTATAAGTGCGTCAAACCTGACCCCAATATAGACCTGAATGATGAAGATGGTTAGCTGAAAATAGCTGAATGATGAAGATGGTTGGTCTAGCCGAGCTTCGACTGTTGGCAGCTTCCTTGTTTTCCTGTTGAGATCACCTGGATTTTTTGAATTTCTGTTCATATTTACGTTGAGTTTTAAGTCTGATAATATGGAATTTTAGCTATCGTACAACTTTTTTTTCAGCGTCGGTAGGATTGAGTCAACTTATTATTAGCAAAATTGCTTTTTGACTAGACTGGTCCTACCATCACAGATATCTTTGGACCAGTACTGCCCCACTTGGAAGCTAGCTTCAGGGGAAGGGATCTTCCCCTCTGAGACTGAAACCTGGCAGAGCTGATTCATGCGTAGGGGGTTTCGTTCTCGGACCTCAGTGATAAGTTTGCCCTCCTCTCACATTCTAAAAGGAAAGATGCAAGACAACTTATAAGTCTTCTTCATCTTTTGGCGGCTCCCTTTCGGGGGTCTCCACAGCGGATTAGCTGTTCCCATCTATAGGTCGGTACCTTCCTGACTAACTGTACCAGGGACAGTTTTGTTAACCCGGGCCCCAACCGATCTGGTTTGGAAATCAGTGTTCCGCATATGGATTTGGTATAGGTTTTTCGCCGGATGCCCTTCATGACGCAACGCTCAACATTTATCCGGGCTTGGGACCGGCACTAGAAGAACGTTAGCTTGTGACCCTTTTGTGGCTGAGTTCAAGACAGCTCATAAGTAAATTAATGATTGAATCGCTTTTAGCCCTACTGAGAGTTTCCCACTAAGAATCTGCCGCAAATCCTGGTTTTGTGCTTGATAATCTTTAATAGCCTTGACAGAAAGGAATTCTGCTGATATGAGGTGTGTGTTTGAATCTCCATCCTCCTTTCCCATTACGTCATTCATTTGAGTTAGAATCGCTTAGAAAGTGGATTTATTTCTGAAATCCACCCACAGTCCAAACAGAGACATTCTGGTTATAATTAAAACCACATCTTAATTCCCTTAAATTGAACCGTCCAAATGGTGTCAGCTCTTTGTTAGATCCCCCGCCAATGAGGCTTTTATCTGTCAACGGTAAATTACAAGCAAGAATGTTGACTTTTTAATCATCACTGAGTCATTGATTTATACAGATGACTGTGGGCCCTCTACTTGGGTCCGAATCAGAATATTTTTTTTTACACTAATCTAGAATCACAGGACTCTCTGTGCTTCAAGGCTGATAAGTAAAACCTCAGTTTTGTCCTGGTTGAGCTGAAGAAAGTTCTCTGCCATCCATGACTGAACCGATGTCTGAAATGAAGTTAAAAAAAAGGCACCAGTCGGCCCAAGTCATCAGGAGACCCGGCAATGTACAGCCGAGTGTCATCAGCATAACTCAAAGTTTATGCTGCGCCCCCTGATGACACTTCCAAGTGGTAACATGTAAAGATGAATAAGTATTGCATCTAAAATTGAGCCTTGTGGGACATCACAATCAACATTACACAGCTTTTTGACTTACCTTCATCTATGGCTATATACATTTCTCTGCCATTAAGATAAGATTTAAGCCGGTTAAAAGTAACACTAGTCTCTAGTGTCTAATAATGCTGATTTCGTTAACGACCTCGACAAATCCTGTTTCGACTTCTGCTTAAAAATGGCGAGTTTGAAACTGGCCCGTAAAATTTTAGAAGTCTGGCCATTGAATAATTTTGAACCGTTATATCCTGTTTTTGGTTAGTTAGGGAGTTAGGCTTAGTGTTTATCTTTTTGTTCTTTTGTCAGGGTTTAGCTGGTTTCATACAAAGAAGTTAGTTTGGCTTTTGTTTGTTTTGCCCTGGGTTCACCCTGAAGTCAAAGCTTCCTGTTTGTTCCACCTCCATCCATCCATCCATCCAATTTCTTGTGATTATCTGGGGTCCGGTCCTGGTGGGAGCTGGTTAAGAAGGGATTTCCAGTCTTCCCTCTCCGCACCAACTCTCTCCAGGGCATTCTGGGGGATTCCCAGGTGTTCCCTGACCAGATGAGACACTTTGTCCCTCCAGAGAGATCCAGAGATCATCCTGATCAGATGATGAGGGGTTGCGATCAGGAAGGGGCATCCGGTTAACAAATACCATCACTGGTACAGTTAGACAGCAGGATTCCGACCAATGGATGGAATCGACCCCGAAATGTAGAAGCCGAAAGACAAAGAGAAGAAGTGATGAGTTGGTCTTAATCTGAAATCATTGAATGCAGTTTGCAACATTTCTCTGTGTTCTGACAGTTTGCGATTGAAGAAATGTATCGACGCTTCAGTGTGTCTCGTTGCTAGAGCCAACTAAGGATTTTAGCGTAAACATATTCCTGGACATTAGAGGCTTTACATAAAAGAGCGAGATGAATAGACTCTGGCGTGGACCATTCATTGAGATGTTACTTTAGCTATCCACCCAATACACTACAGTCTTTTTGTGTCTGTTTTTTTTTTAGATGTTCGGAAAGGATTGGACACTTCTAAGTCAAAAATGTATAGTCCAACGGCAATCTGGATGGAGTTGATTATCTTTTACAGCGTGAGCCACCTTTGTATGAGCTGTACTCGTGTGAAACGTTGTGCTCTACTAGAGGAGCTTCATCTAAACATTTTCTGTACAATTGCATGTAGAGGAAGAAATAAAACACTAGATTTGACTAGATTTCATACTATATATCCTATTTCTATATTCTACTACTCGTGTACATACTCTGCCCTTCACTGCTTCTTATTCACACTTCAGGTTAAGATACTAGCTGCATTTCGTTGTCCCAGTACTTGTTCTCTTACTTGTATAATGTTGAATCTGAATCTGAATAATATACTCCACTGGCAGAACCGCTGAAAGTTTTGCCTCACAAATGCTGCTGTCCTTCTGGTGGTTGATAAGGAGCCATCCCTGCCACCGAAAACTCATTACGACATTTCTGTCGGAGGCGGCCCTAACTATCTGTCTGACAGCTAAATCATCCACATCTGTAGACAATGGACAACAACAGAGTTGTCCAAAGGGCTGTACAGTCAATAACAACATAGACACATGATTAAAACACAATGTTACTTCATTTATTTCATAAGCTTGACTGCCAGAGACTATTTCTGACTTGAACAGAATCCAGTTATCTGTTCTGTGTAGTTCACTTCTGTGTGTATTAAATGTGGAGTCCACATTGGTATGAAAGTAACATCCTAATAAGATGCTAATAGTGTGGTAATAAAGAGGTTAAACATATGTAACACCAGGCTATTAGCATATGTAATAACAAAGTAATAGCTTGGTAATGGCACTGGGTATATCTGGGTAATATTTCACTGGAATTTATGTAACAGGGCAATAATGTCCCAAAAACTAAATGTAATAATGAGGAAACAAATTTTAAGATGAAAATGCGGTAAAAGTATTTGTAAAAAGTAAAGTTATACTTTGGTAAAACGCTAACAATAAAACGGTTATATCAGCGAAAGATTTGGATTCAAACATGGTAAGATGGTGATATTCATTTTGTAATGACATGATCATAACGAGGTATTCTTTCATGATGTTATCTCAGTAATATGGGCTACGATCATTAATACCTTCCTAATTACATAGAAATCTTGCTCAAGGACACTTCGACATGCGGCCCGTAGTGGCCAGGGATCGAACCACAGACTTTCAGATAAGTGTGGAACCGCTCTGCAAAATGAGACGCAGTCGCCCCCCCATAAATCTTTTTTTCCACTAAACGATGAACAACATCATTTTACAAAATCCATTTTAGACCTGGGCCCCTTTCTTGACCCAGATATGGGAGGGGAGCTCGCCCGCGAGATCCTGGTGGCTGGGTCTTCTTTCTATTGGGACTCAGCGAGAAAAAGCTTCATGGAGACGCCACCCAGTGGGCTCACCACCTGCAGGGGTGGGTTTTAATACCACGTAGCACTAATGATCACAAATTTCACTTGTCTTTGTATTTGGAGGATTTTTGATAAGTTGGATACTTTGTGTGGCAATAAAATTGCCAAAATTATTGTCACAACATCGTACATTTCACATTTTTATGTTATGTCCGCCATCTTAGACTGGGGCGTAAAACCACTTAGATTTATCGCTGCTTTTAGGCAGAAAATCTTAGGCTTTTATCAGTTATTATGTTTCAATATGAAAGTTCCTGTTCATGGTTATATGAACTCAAACTTATTTTTTTCCAATTCAAATGACCATGACTGCTCAGTAGAAGTGCCTGTCAATGTTTTTAAAAGCACATACAAAATGCAGATTATCAAATCACAGTTTAATTAAGAAAGGTTTAAATCTTCACATATTAGTACTTAATCGAAGAGGAGGAGCAACTACTTTCCAGCTGTTTTTTGGGCATGGCCACAATCCCAGAATGCTCCTGGAGTTGATTGTTCCCCGATCAAGCCAGCAAGTTGAACCCACGCCAGAGAGATGTGAGGAATTCCTTAACTTCTTTGATGTTGAGACTGAGTAGCACTTTCTCAATGATCTCAGAGAGTTGGGTGTTCATTCCTGCTCACCTCAACATGAATCCACCTCAGCGCAATCTCCGCCAACCCTGGAACACAAGCCGCCAAGATTCCAGGAAAAAATTGTCTCTTTTACAACTCCTTTCTTTCACAATTATATTTTCCAATGACTTAGTACTTTCTGAATTTTATTTCTTCTTGATCTCGGCTCAGTTTTTGACCCACTGGACCCTGATGTCCATTTCAACCATTCAAAGAATTTGGTTTGCATCAATACCGCGACTTTGGATCGGATAATCTCTGATTTTCTGAATAGGACCTTCCCGGTCCTAAAAAGTCTCAGCTGATTAGTGAGCCCCAATTTTGTCCCTCGACGATTCAGAGCCTCTTATCTTTATTTATAATAAGCGACTAGCTATTCTGATAGTTTTTAAAGTGTGAACAAATCAAATAAACAAATGTTTACTGGCGATATCGGCAGCAGAGCTCGCTAACGTTGCCGTCAGCGATGCGTTCGATGACTATTCGGTCACTTTCAGTTTCGGGCCGAGCAGAATTGGACCGTCATCGTCATCAAGATGTCTTCGAATGCTATCTAGTGTAAAATGTAGTTTTTGGCCAGAAACTTAAATGAAAGTTTTTTTAATTGAGCAATTTGTTGCCTTTTTTTAATGGCAACATCAAAATCGATATTAGAAAAGGGATTGTGAAAAGTGTTTTTCATTTGTGTCACCCCCCCTACACTGAAGTTGGATTTTCGCCCCAATGACGATTCTACATTATCTGTGACTTTCCGGGGATATAATTACACTACAATGAATATTTAAGAGATACAACTACATAAGGTAAATTATACAAAGCGTGGTATCTCATTATTTTGATCTCTTCTCATCAAAATACCAGAAGAGATCGAATTGGCTATTTTATAAATGAAAAAAATGCTGTGAGTCTTGAGTAAACAGCTACGTCTTGCAAGATGTTCACATTTGACCTTTTTTCAATCAGTCAGCACATGAACATGAGGTCCGAGCCAAGATTTGGTAAAAATCGTCTCTTAAAATGGGTGCAGTTTGATCTCGCAACAGATAGATGTTATTTCTGTGCGTGTGAGAATGATCATGTGACCTAAACCAGCCTTCTTGGAAGGTCTAGCCTCTTACTCTTTATTTGGAACGAATACCTATTAAATACCTGTAATAGGGCGTGATACACAAAGTGAAACACACAGACAAGACAAGACGAAGAAAGACGAAAAAACAGGTAGTAACGTTAGCAAACAGTGAAGTAGCTTGTGTTCTAAGCACTCCAGCCAGTCCAGAGTCTGAAGAGTCCTCAGAACCCAACACATACCCCTTTCCCACAGAGCTGGTTCCAGGGCTAGTTCGGAGCCAGAGCCTGATTTAGCACCAGTTCTTTGCCTTATGACAGCCTAAGCACCAGCTCCTGGCTCTCGAAACTGGGCCAGACAAACACCATCTCTTTGTTAGACTAAAGCCAAGAACCAATCAGCGGGCTGGGGGCGGGCGTATCATACAACGTTATACGGTGATGAAATGGCGTGGCTCTGACTTGACTCCTTGACAATTGAAAAGCAAACAGGTTCTCTGAGTTGAACCAAGTGAGTACTGAAACTAGCACGAGCACCGAACTAGCACCAGTTTAATTTTGGTGGAAAACGGGTAACAGAGAGGTGATTTTGACCTCAAACTGTGGCTCAGCAGCCGCGGGTGGCAGCAATGAACGTTGAAGACCGGGTCACGGTAGATGCTGGTATGTCGGGCCAGGATCATCTGTAAAACCAGACCGTTGAAGTGCATTTATAACGAACCATCAGTTAAACATATTACTTTATAAGAGGCAAATTAAGTCCATTTAAACATAATTGTCGTACTCGTCCTGGATAACAGGGGTACGTTATATAAGCCTATGTTATATAAGCACACGCCCCCCGATTGACCTCTTTCATTTAAATGTGAAGTCATTTCTACAGTCATGAAAAAAAACACCCTGAAGTGAGTAAAATATTAACTATTAGATTCAAACATTGGTAAATGAAATGGGTTAATTAAACCGATATGAGTACTTAATCAATTATTGATATTTGTTCTCTCTCCCAATGCCTTCTATCTTACCGGGAAGGCCTAGATTTGTTTATTCTGACAACGCTATTCACGTTTCCCCGTGACTGCTGTGCGGAGGTCTGTGGAACAGTTGGAAGGTGACATTTGATGGCTTGAGGGATGCCTCATGCCCAGACCAGCTGAAATTCAAATGCTGCTAACTGAATACCTTCCTCCAGGAGGGCCAAAGTCACGATGCTGAAGGATATTGATGCTCCGACTGCCTTCTTCAATTTGGAGTGGTTGGAGGCTCCGAAAAAAGACACGGCATGCCTCCGCCTTCCTGACTGGACTCCTCTGCTCTGTTGAGGTCACGCGCTGGAAGCCCAGCTGGAAACCCAGCCTCGGTATTTCACACCCGAGGCTGCTGATCTACTTGACCTTTGGCGCGAGACCCATGGGCTGACCACAGAGCAGCGCGACACCCTGGGCGCGGACATCTCATTGGAAGATCTAACGTCTGCTGTTTCCAAGATGGCCTCGGGTAAGGCTCAACATCTGGACGGACTGCCAGCGGAATTCTTCAAATATTTCTGGGGAATACTTGGACATGAACTTCTGGACTTTTTTATGGACTGTTTTCAAGAAGGGACTCATCCAGCAGTAAAGACATCCAATAATTTATACACAAGCTGAAGTACTGGAGACTTGTGTCCTCGCTTTGCACTCATTCTAAGATTTTGTCCAAGGCTTTATCTAACAGACTTAAGTTGTTCATGGATCTGCTGATTGGGCCAGTCCTACTGCATCCTCGGCAGGTCTTCTCTGGACGGCTGTTTCTTAATGCTGGACATGTTTCAGCTGTGCAACATGGACAATATTAACATTGGCCCAATCGCGATTGACCAGGAGAATGCGCATTAACCACGCTTATCTCTTTTTCCAATTCAGCCTCTCCGTTCATCCCCCATCAAAGGGATCAAAAGAAATTTTGAAAATGAGCGCCCAAACTCCACCCCTAAAGACGCATCAAAGGGATCAAAGGAGCAGAGGCACCAATAGCCACATTGTGACGTCACTACTGGCTTCTCATCTCCCCCAGGATTGATTATAAGATCTCTCTCCTCACTCACCAGTGCAACCATGGCAACGTAACCCCCTACCTAAAAGAACTACTCACCCCACTGACTACAACACCATCCCTCCATTCTACCCACTCATACCGCCTCCTCCTTCCCCGGACTAAGATCAGCACCATGGGTGATCGGGCTTTCTGTTCTGCTGCCCCTCGGCTGTGGAATGCCCTCCCTGACCATCTCAGGGCTCCACAGACGACTGACACATTTAAAAAAGGACTTAAAACTTTCCTTTTTAGCAGAACCTATAACCTTAATTAACATTGATGCTTTTTGGTCATGTTTTTATATAGTTATTATTTTATTTTTTATTGATGCTTTTATCTGCTTTTACTTTCTAGCGCTTTGAGATTTGATCCAAATGTAAAGTGCGTTATAAATTAAATGTATTATTATTACTACTGGAAACAGCTTATTTTATTACCTCCTCCAAGGAGGTTATGTTTTCACTCCTGTGTTTGTTTTTCTGTTTGTTTATCTGTTTGTGAGCAGGATTAAAGAAAAACTACGAGATGGATTTGCATGAAATTTTAACCCGGAGGTAGGTTTTGCAATATCTTAGATGTGATTAAGTTTTTTTGGAGTAGTGACGTCACGATGTGGCTATTGCTGCCTTTAATCCTCTGTGTTAGTTCTGCTGTGCTTTTGTGGCGGTTTGGGATCTCTGAGTGCTTTCTTTTAGTTTCATTTTAAATGTTGCGAAACACGTAATGTCAGCGAAAGTGCATCACCTCTCGGATGTGCCAAAAACTACCTCTGAGTGAAATGTCATGCAAATCTGTCCTGCAGTTTCCTGCTCACAAACAGACTAACAGACAAATGCACCGGACTGAAACTTCCCTTGGCGGAGGTAATGAAAAATGGGTGTTTTTAGAATTTAAAGTTTTCATTCCGCTTCAAACCATTCAGACTGGAATCTCTAAACTTATAGGGGCTCGGCACGGCGACCGGAAGGTGATTTTAAAACAGCATCACTGTAGTAGATTCGATAAATTAACAAAAATCAAGGAAAACTACGTAACTTTTAGTAAGACTAAATGAATGATGCCATAATTTCACAAGCAAGTCATTACTTTAAAAGTATTATTCGGGATAAAAAAGCTGATTTTGCTGTAAATAACCAACTTTAACAATGTAGCAACAGAATCCCATCTTTCAACAGAAAGAAGATGCTAATGATAAAGTTTGTGAATTTGTGTTTATTTCTCGGTTAAAAGTAAGAAATAAAGATAGTTTACAGCTATTTTACATAATTAAGTATGTCACCTAATAAAGGTTTACATTCTATCTGATTTATGATTATTTACTGTAATGTCTTATAGATGCTCACAATTTATTTTTTTTTAACGCTAAAATTCTGACAACAAGTACTGCCGATATTTTACTGTAAATTATACAGATTATTTTTTATACAGTGTAAGCACAGCTTGCAAAGCCCTGGAGGCTTATTTTAAGAGTTTTATAATTCAATACTCAGTCTATAAGAAAAAAACAGAACAATGCAGAACTTCTAAGATTGGAGAACGAGATGGAAGTCTCAGAATTCAGACTTAAACAAAATAATAATAATGAATAATAATACATTTAATTTATAACGCATATAAGAATATATTTAGTCGATGGATTATCAATATAAAATATATATATATAAACATATATATATATTTGTCTGTGTGTATATAATAATAATAATAATAATAATAATAATAAATTTAATTTATAACGCACTTTACATTTGGATCAAATCCAAGATGTGTATGTGAACATTATCTGTCATAGATTCAAATGGTCAAATATAATAGATAAGAATAATAATACATTTAATTTATAACGCACTTTACATTTGGATCAAATATGAAAGTGCTACAATGTAAAACCAGATAAGAGCATCAATAAAAAATATAACATAAAAACATGACAAAAAGCAGCAATGTTAATTAAAGTTATAGGTTCTGCTAAAAAGGAAAGTTTTAAGTCCTTTTTTAAATGTGTCCGTCGTCTGTGGAGCCCTCAGATGGTGAGGGAGGGCATTCCACAGACGAGGGGCAGCAGAACAGAAGACCTGATCACCCACGGTGCTGAGCTTAGTCCGGGGAAGGAGGAAGGCAGTATGAGTGGGTAGAACGGAGGGATGGTGTTGAGGTTAGTGGGGAGAGTAGTTCTATGTGTAGTTCTAAAAATAGTTAATAGTATTTCTAAAATGTGTCTACTGAACGTCTAAGAACACTACCACAGCTTATATATGAATATAACTCCATTCTGACCAAAAAAGTGGAATTTAAGCCCCTTAGGGCAAAGTTACTTTGAATAAACAGGAAGCAGGAGCAGGACGAGATATATTGAATAAAAAAAAAATAGCTGCTATATGGGTTCACAATGGAACCGACGAGGACGTCCATCGTCCTCGTCGGTCCTATTCTGCTATATATTTGTGACACGTTACAAAGACACTCGTGCTGTTGCCTGACATCGGTGGAATCCTCACTTCAAACAAAATGTGTGTGTCGAATCATCTGGTGTGTGCGTTTGGAGGGTTATAATGTTAAAAATGGGTTGATACTGTCTTCATGTCTGCTGTCATAAGGAATCATCGGTTAAGCGTAAAGCGGGCGACCTGTGAAGAGACCCGTCACTCTTACTCAACGTAAGCTGGCATAGGTTCCAGCCTCCCCCTACAAAAGACTGAGTCACGGCTGGAAGCATGCATCTTCTTTCAGTGTTAAACTTCCCTAAATTCCACCTGCGGGTCCACACTCACACACTTTGAGTGTATCCGTCTGTACAACGGCAGGTGAGCAGTTCAAAAGTTCTTTGACATCAAATGTTATGACTCTGACGTGATTCACTGTGGGATCGCTGAACAGCAGCCGTTCGACCGCGACAGATGTGACTCATCCTGAGACGTGAATGAGCCATCAGCGTCTGAATGTCTGTCGTGCCTCAGCAAGAGTAGCTGCTGAATGCCTCGGCGCTGACAGTAACGCGTTGACAGATTAGAATTTGTAACCTACAGTGAACCGATCACTCAGTTTCTCACTGCTGACTTTGTGAAGTCCAGCTTGAGGGAGGTCTGCTGGGCCCCTTTTGTGCTTTGCTAGGATTATTCCACTGTAGATCTCTGGTTCCAGTTTTCAGACAAATTATCCTTCATTCCAGACTTTCAAAAATAAAGCACTCGGGTTCCTCTACAGTAATTCCAGTGGTGGGTTTTCAGTGCTGCATTTGAGGCTTTCATTATTCCTCTGACCGAAGAAGACGCTCCCAAATCGATTGGCCACAGTGAAGCGGTGCTCAAGAGGGAATTTGATGTAGAGTCATTTTCTCTATTGCAAAACAGAGAAGGAATTACAAGAAAGTAACGGCGGCTTGTTTCTGGGAACATAGTCCTATTTTACGGTTAACAAAATGAAAAAAAAGACATCTTGTCGAGCATGTTTTGCATTGGAAAAGTAATTTCATTCCATTAAAAAACCACAACATCCAATTCTGTCTCAGTAAGAGATTCAGGTTCTCATCAAATCCCATTTGTCTTGTTGTTTTTAAACAAATAAACTTTATCTTGTGGCGCTGCAGACGAGGTCTTCTTGGTTAATACCTACATTCTGTCTTTCTCAAGTCTGCAACGACACGAGCCAGAATCCATCCATTCACCCACATTGATTCCTGCCCATCAGGAAGGACCCCCACTCACCATCGTTCGTTCACCGATGGAACATCTCTCCGCAGTAACTGTGGCTCCAGCATATCAAACCGCCGACCTTCCAGTTGGTGGAGGAAGATTCTTCCTCCAGAACCGCAGACGCAAAAATACAGTTGCCGGTCACAGTTCACAACCAGGCCTCCGGTTCTGTCCTCTGTTTTAGAGCGCCATCATCCTGACACGATGAAAGGGACGCCACATGACTGAGGCTACGTTCGCTCTGCCAGCCTTCATGCTCGATTCCCGTTTTTCCTTCGATCAGACTTGTTTTTGTGTAGCTGTCAACATTACTCTGAAAATGTGTCCCATGTCAGACTCCAGTATGAACAGTTCATAGTGAATATACTCTGACCTACTGACCCCACTGACCCGCAGGGTAAAAAAAAAAAAAAGACGCCACGCCCATCACGCTGTCAATAGAGAAGCATGGGAAACACTTACGTTAGTATGAACGCTTGTGTTTGTAGTGTTCATGGTGATATTTAGAGTGTTTATAGTGATGGTTGTCGTTTTTAAAGTGATATTCATAGTTTCATAGTGTTGTTCATAGTGTTTATGGTGATTTTTATAGTGATTTATAGTTTTTATAGAGATGTCATTAGTGTTTATAATAATAATAATATAATAATAATAATAATAATAATAATACATAATACATACATCACTTTACATTTGGATCAAATCTCAAAGTGCTGAAAGTTGTTTATAGTGATTATGGTGATGTTTATAGTGATAGGGATTTTTATAGTGTTTATAGTGATGTTTATAGTGTTTATAGTGATGTTTATAGTGTTTATAGTGATGTTTATAGGGTTTATATGGATGTTTATTGTGTTTATTGTGATGTTCATAATGTTCATAGTGATGTTTATAGTGTTGATATGGATGTCTATAGTGTTCATAGTGTTTAAAATGAAGTTTATAGTGTTTACAGTGATGTTTATATGGATGTTTATTGTGTTTATTTTGATGTTCATAGTGTTTAAAGTAATTTTCATAGAATTGAGAGTGTTTATAGTGATGCCCATAGTGATGTTCATAGTGTTTAAAGTAATTTTCATAGAATTGAGAGTGTTTATAGTGATGCCCATAGTGATGTTCATAGTGTTTTAGTGATGTTTATAGTGTTTATAGTGATGCTCATGGAGTTAAGAGTGATGTTCATAGTGTTTAAATGGGAAATGATAAATGGACTGTACTTTTATAGCGTTTTTGTAGTCTGCTCGACCACTCAAAGCGCTTTTACAACATGAGTCAGCAATTACCCATTCATCGCAAACATTCATGCAAACATTCATGCAAACATTCATGCAAACATTCATACAAACATTCATGCAAACATTCATGCAAACATTCATACAAACATTCATACAGTGATGGTAGAAGCTGACATGAAGGTGCCACATGCTCATCAGGAGCAGTAACCATTCAAGCCATCATTCACACACCGATGGATCAGCCATTGGGAGAAACTTTGGGTTTACTATCTTGCTCAAGGACACTTCGACATGTGGACCGTAGTGGCCGGGGATGGAACCACCGACCTTCAGATAAGTGAACAACCGCTCTACCAACTGAGCCACCGTCTCCCCAAAAAACACTGTTTAAAGTGTTTGTAGTGATGTTCATAGTGTTTATAGTTATTATATTGGTGTTCATAGTGTTTATAATGATGTGAATAGTTGTTATAGTGTTCATATTGATTTTTATAGTGTTTAAAGCGATACTTAAGTGTTTATAGGATGTTCAAACTGTGTATAGTGTTGTCCATAAGGTTTATAGTTTTTTTTTATAGTGTTAATAGTAAATGTTTAGTAAATGAGGGATTATATTGATATTCATGAAGTTTATAGTGTTTCTAATCATATTCATAGAGCTTATAGTGTTTATAGTGATGTCCATAGTGATGTTCATTGTTTATAGTGATGTTAATAGAGTTTAAAGTGTTTATAGTGATGTTAATAGAGTTTAAAGTGTTTATAGAGATGTTCTTAGTGTTCATAGTGATGTTTATAGTGTTTCTATTGATGTTCATACTATTTATAGTGTTTATGATGATCTTCAAAGTGATTATAGTTGTGTTTATACAGTTTCTGTCGATGTTCATAGTCTTCATAGTGTTTAAAGCGTCGTTTATAGTGTTTAGAGTGATTTTTATAATGTCGATAGTGTTTATAATCATTTACATGATGCCTAGAGTGTTTATAGTGATTTCCATAGTTTTTTTATAATGTTTATACCAATGTTCATATTGTTTAAGTGATGTGCATAGTGTTTATTGTCTTTATAGTGGTGTTTATACTGTTAATAGTTCTGTTTGTTCTGTTTATAGTGTTTATAGGGACATTTTTAGTGTTTATAGGGATGTTTATACTGTTTCTATTGATGATCATGGTGTTTGGAGTGAGGTTCATAGTGTTCACAGTGATGTTTATAGTTTCTATTGATGATCATATTGTTTCTATTAATTTTCATAGTACTAATAGTGTTTATGGTGAAGTTCAAAGTGTTTTAAAGTGTGTTTATACTGTGTTTTTATGTTCATACTGTTTAATGTCAATAGTGTGTATAATCATGTACATGATGTTTATAGTGTTTATAATTATTTCCGTAGTGTTTATAGTGTTTATACTGATATTCATAGTCTTTAAGTGATGTGCATAGTGTCTATAGTCTTCATAGTGACGGTGAGGTTTTATAGTGTTTTATAGTGTTTACATTGAAGTTTTTGGTGTTTATAATGATGTTTATAGTCATTATAGTGATATTCATAGTGTTCATACTATTTTTAATTCTGTTCATAGAGTTTATAGTGATTATGATAATGTTCATATTGTTTTTAGTCATGTGTATAGTCTTTGTTGATGTCCACCATAGCGATTATTATGGAGTTTATACTGATGTTCATAGAAGTTTATGGTGATGTTTATAGAGTTAGCTTAGGCCAGCATTAATGATAAGTTTTATCATAATGGAAGGTTTTAAGCCTACTTTTAAATGTTGAGAGATAAAGGTTATAGTTATTTCCATAAAGTTGAGTGTTTATAGTGATTCCAATAATTGTATAGTGATATTTATTGTATTTAAAGTGATATTCATAGGGCGTTGAGTGATGTTCATAGTTTTAAAGTGTTTATAGAGTTGTTCATAGTGTTTAAAGTGATATGGTTATGTTTAAAGTTTTTATAGTGATGTTCATAGTCTCTATAGTGTTTAAACTCATGCTCATAGTGTTTACAGTGTTTATTGTAATGTTTATAGGGTTTTTAGAGGTTTTTATATTGTTTGTAGTCATGTTTTTATTGTTTATAGTGTTTGTCGTGATGTTTTTAGTGATTACAGTGAGGTTCATGTTGTTTCTAGTGCTGTTTCTAGGGTTTCTAGTGATGTTTTTAGTGTTAAAGGTGATGTTTATAGTGTTTGTAGTGTTTATAGCGGTATTCATAGTTTTTATATAGAGTTTTATAGAGTTTATAGTGTTTATAGTGATATCCATTGTGTTTATAGGGATATTCGTAGTATTTATTGTATGTATACTAATGTGCTTATTGATAACAGTTATATACATTCGTAGAGTCGTAGTGATATTTATAGTGTTTATAGTGATTTCTATACTGTTTATATAGATGTTTGTGTTCTGTTTATCTGTGTTCATTTTGTTTACAGTGTTTACAGTGAGGTGCATAGTGTGTATTCTGATATTTATAGTGTTTATAGTGATTTCTATACTGTTTATATTGATGTTTGTGGTCTGTTTATCTGTGTTCATTGTGTTTACAGTGTTTACAGTGAGGTGCATAGTGTTTATTCTGATATTTATAGGGTTTATATTGATGTTCATAGTGTTGATAGTGATGCATGTAGTGTTTATTGGGATGTTCATGGTTTTAAAAATGATGTTTATAGTGATTATTGTGATATAAATATTGATCATAGTGTTTATATTGTTTATTATGATATTCATAGTGCATTTAGTGATGTGATAGAGTTTAGAGTGTTTATATTACTGTTTGTAGTGATGGCATAGTGTTGTAATTATTATCAGGTGTTTCTAATGATGTTTCTAGTGTTTATACTGATGTCCATATTGTTTATAGGGATGTTCATAGTGTTTATAGTGTCAATATTGATGTTCATATTGTGTATAATGATGTTTATATTGTTTATAGTGATGTTTACACTGGTTATAGTGATGTTTACAGCACTTATAGTGATTATAGTGAGGTTTTGTTGATCTTTATAATGTTTGTAGTGTTTAAAGCGATTTCCATAATGTTCAGTGTTTATAGTGATGTTAATAATTTATAGAGATATTCATAGTGTTCATGGTGATGTTAATAGTGTTTATAATGTGAATAGCGATGTTTATTGTGTTTATAGTGAGTTTTATAGAATTTATAGTGTTTACAGTGATTTTTATAGTGTTTATAGGGATGTTTATAGTGTTTATTGTGTTTATACTAATGTTTTTTGTGTTTACAGTGATGCACATTGTATTCATAGTGTTTGTAGTGATGTGTCTACAGTTTTTAAAGTGATGTTCATAGTGTTTTAAGTAATGTTTATAGTGTTTATAGTGATGATCATACTGTTTATAGTGATGTTCATAGTCTTAAGAGTGCTGTCCATAGTGTTTATAGTGATGTTCATGGTTTTTATAGTCTTTGTAGTGATTTCAATAGTGTTTATAGTGATGTTCATAGTGCTTATAGTGATGTTATCATTGTTTTGTATTGATGTTCATAGTGTTTATATTGATGTTCATAGTGTTTTAAATTATGTTTATAGTGTTTATATTGATGTTCATAGTATTAATCGTGCTGTTCACAGTGTTTATAATCATTATAATGAAGTTCATAGTGTTGATAGTCAATCAATCAATCAATCTTTATTTATATAGCGCCAATTCACAACAACAGTTGTCTGAAGGTGTTTTCCAGAAAGATCAGGTCTAGAACAAACTCTTTATATAATTATCTACAGACACAACAAATTCCTCCTTGAGCAGCACTTGGAGACAATGGCGAAAAAAAACTGGCCTTTAACAGGCAGAAACCTCGAGCAGATCCAAGACTCAGGGGGGACGGCCTACTGCCATGACCGGTCAGGTTTGAAAAAAAAGAGAGTGAGAATGAGAAAGAGAGAGAGAGAGAGAGACACAGGTGAAGAGAGATACAGACGGGGGGAAGCAGCAAAGATATCAGCTATAATCCACTTTCTCCAACATCTCCATGGTCGATAATAACATTAATATTAATGTAACATATAGTGATAGTTTATGGGGAAATACTATACAATAATAATAATAATTATAACAACAATAATCATCATCATGAGCATCTTGTGATCATTGGACATCCATCAGGTCCACAGCAGCAGAACCATCACCAACCATGTGACCTTACAGGGCGAGAAAACACAAAGACTCCAGGGAAGAAGTCAAGGTAGTAACATGCATTTAATCCAGTAACATGTATTAATCTAGTAACATGCATTAATCCAGTAACATGCATTAATCCAGTAACATGCATTAATCCAGTAACATGCATTAATCCAGTAACATGCATTAATCCAGTAACATGCATTAAAGTGAGAGGGATGTATAAAGAGGGACAGTGAGAGAGGAAGAGAGAAAAGCTCAGTGCATCATGGGAGATCCCCTAGCAGTCTAAACCTATAGCAGCATAGCTAAGAGCTAGCTTATACCAGCCTTAATTATAAACTTTATCATAAAGGAAAGTTTTAAGCCTACTTTTAAATGTAGAGGGTCTCTGCCCCCCGAACCCAGATGGAAGATGGTTCCACAGGAGAGGAGCCTGATAGCTGAAGGTTCTGGCTCCATTCTACTTCTGGAGACTCTTGGACTACCAGTAATCCTGCATGCTGGGAGCGCAGAGTTCTGATTGGACAATATGGAACTATGAGCTCCTTCAGATACGTTGGTGCCGGACCGTTAAGGGTTTTGTACGTGAGCAGAAGGATTTTGAATTTGATTCTAGAATTTGATTCGAGCAGAAGGATTTTGAATTTGATTCTAGATTTACATTTTGATAGTGAAGTTCATAGTGTTTATGGTGATGTTCATAGTATTTATAGTCATATATAGGGTCTATAGTGATGTTCATAGGGTTTATAGCAAGTTTGTTGTGTTTATAATGATGTTGTACTGTGTATAGTTATATTCATAGTGTTTATAGTGATGTTACAGTGCTTATAGTGATGTTCATAGTGTTTACAGTATTTATGGTGATGTTTATAGTGTTATATCGATGTTAGTATCTATATTGCTGTTCACAGTTTTTATGGTCATTACACTGAAGTTCATAGTGATGATAGTGATGTTCATACTGTTTATAGGGATATTTCTATTTATAGTCCTTTTTATGGGTTTATAGTGAAATTCATAGTGTTAATGGAAAGTGTATAGTGTTTATAATGATGTTTATAGTCTATATAGTGATGTTTATAGCGTTTATATTGATGTTTATAGTGTTTATTGTGTCAAAACTGAATTTCATAGTGTTTATTGAGATGTTCATAGTATATATAGTCATATACAGGGTCTATAGTGATGTTCATAGTGTTTATAGCAAGTTTGTTGTGTTTATAATGATGTTGTACTGTGTATAGTTATATTCATAGTGTTTATAATGATGTTTATTATGTTCATAGTGTATATAGTGCTGCTCATAATGTCTATAGGGATGTTCATTGTTTTTATTCTGATGTTTTATAAGGTTTATAGTGATGTTTATAGTATTCATAGAGATGTTCATTGTGTTTACAGTGATGTTTATTATGTTCATAGTGTATATAGTGCTGTTTATACTGGCTATAGAGAAGTTCATTGTTTTTATACTGATGTTTTATAAGGTTTATAGTGACGTTTATGGTTTCATAGAGATGTTCATTGTGTTTACAGTAATGTTTATAGTGTCCGTAGAGTATATAGTGATGTTTATACTGGATATAGAGATGTTCATTGTTTTTATACTGATGTTTTATAAGGTTTATAGTGACGTTTATGGTTTCATAGAGATGTTCATTGTGTTTACAGTAATGTTTATAGTGTCCGTAGAGTGTATAGTGCTGTTTATACTGGCTATAGAGAAGTTCATTGTTTTTATACTGATGTTTTATAAGGTTTATAGTGACGTTTATGGTTTCATAGAGATGTTCATTGTGTTTACAGTGATGTTTATTATGTTCATAGTGTATATAGTGATGTTTATACTGGATATAGAGAAGTTCATTGTTTTTATACTGATGTTTTATAAGGTTTATAGTGACGTTTATGGTTTCATAGAGATGTTCATTGTGTTTACAGTAATGTTTATAGTGTCCGTAGAGTGTATAGTGCTGTTTATACTGGCTATAGAGAAGTCCATTGTTTTTATACTGATGTTTTATAAGGTTTATAGTGACGTTTATGGTTTCATAGAGATGTTCATTGTGTTTACAGTAATGTTTATAGTGTCCGTAGAGTATATAGTGATGTTTATACTGGCTATAGAGAAGTCCATTGTTTTTATACTGATGTTTTATAAGGTTTATAGTGATGTTTATAGTATTCATAGAGATGTTCATTGTGTTTACAGTGATGTTTATTATGTTCATAGTGTATATAGTGATGTTTATACTGGATATAGAGATGTTCATTGTTTTTATTCTGATGTTTTATAAGGTTTATGGTGACGTTTATAGTATTAATAGAGATGTTCATTGGGTTTTTTTTCCAATTCAACTGATATAAGGTGGATATGGAACATCTTACTTCTGTGTGTTCTTCAGGGTTTTTCTTCCTCGCGGTCTCTTTCCATGGCTTCTTCAGGGGCCCCAAATTTATGAGCCTGTGCAAGACCAACACTACATTCTGTGTTATCCTTACTTCCCATGTGCTTCCCAAATGGCTTCAACCTGGACTGATAAGTCTTGGCTTGTTAAAGAAACCGATCTGCGACCATGGCGATTTCATAATATCCCCAACTTTCCCGAATATATAAAATTTGCCATTTTATAATGAAATCCGCTCCTTTTAGAATCTCCTGTTGAGAATTTTAGTGCCTCGCATTGACAAACTGTAGATAACAATTACAATGGCGTGGTCACACTCAGCAGTCGCACGAAGCATTTCAATATTTGTTTAACATCAACCTGTAATTAAAACTGCCTCGTGTTTATTATTCCTTTTTACATTTGCAAGTGTGTTCCGGTTCATTTTAAAATAGTTTTCAACCCATATACTGTATTTCTAAAAACTCTTCTTCATGAAAACGTGATTGAACAAGAGTAAAACGAGATATTTGGGAAAATTTTTATCAGGAAACGAGCGGATTCCTCTCACTTTGATACAGTCACATTTACTTCCTGTGTGATATAAGGTTGTGTGGTTTGTGACTCACAAACAGCTGTAACTCAGGTAATTAGGTGAAAGGTGAAATCATCATGACTAATCTTAAATTCTTATAATTTGGATTCCGTTTGGATGACAGCAGAGTATCAAACATTTTTTTGTTTTATGTGGTTGTTATCTCATAACGTCAGATTTTATTCTACGTGAGATGATTCATTTTCAAAACCGTGTCAACAAATACAAATTGACTCCATATTTGATATTTAACCTAAAGCAAACGCAACACTTCCTGTATACGTTTCAAAGTAAGATCCCAACTCCCAGTAGCATGTGATGCTCTCGCTGCCGGAGTCGATGATTTTCTTCGGAGGAGAGCAGCTGACGGTGACGAGATGTCACACTTTTTGTGTGACATTCTATCAAATTCTAATCAGCGGTTTTTCGTAGATGTGGATTGCTGGTTTCCTCTTATGTGTCTATGGTTGGATTAGGCTCCTCCCTTTTCTGGTCGCAAGAAAAACGTCAGAAATGACATCCATAAAAGGCGGCTTGGCTCGGCCATAGAGTGAGTGAGGAGGTGGGGCACCTCCTCCACATCAGATGGAGTCAGCTGAGAGATCTCTAAAGATGATCTATAACTATAATGGCCTGATCTGGGAAGATACTTCCGGGTAGACCCCAGACCCCAGAGCTGCTGGAGGGTTGTCTCATCTGGGCAGCCAGAAGAAGGTCTGGGATACACTGATTAGCACCGATGCCAGAAGACAAAAGAAAAAGGACCTAAGCTGTTGTCCCCGACAGCAAGGGTATATCCCCCAAAAGTCCCCAGTCCCTTGCGTTGTACGACAATAAACTAGTAGAGTAAACGGAGATATTTACTAGATAGATCTCCTTGGGTCAATTTAAGTTTGAGACAAAATCGGAGATAATAGCTGGAAAACTTTTGGAGACAAAACTACCCCTAGTGTTAGAAAACATACAAGCAACCTTTCCCAAAATCAATCCAGTTCTTTCTCACACTGAAATCCACGCGGCTGTAAAATTTGAGAACCGTCCATCGAATCGTTTTGGAGTTATCGCGTTACCATAACGTCCCCGGGGTTACAATGAATGAATGAATGAAGTCAGGATAATGACAGGATTATGATTAACATAGTAATCTATAACATGGAACATATTCAGCCTTGACAGGTGAACTTAAAAAAAATAATTCTGCAACCGTCAGACACGTCGCGTCAAACGTCAAACCTCTGACAGTGCCCAGAATTCTAAATTTCCATGGAGCAAAAATAAAAATAACTTTTCAGGCAGCGGTTTTTCTGGAAAGCCACACGACCCTCTTTCTCCCACAACAGCAACCCTAACCCTAAACCCTAAACCATAACCCTAACCCGAAACCCTTACCGAGCTGTGGTTCCAGAACACAAAATGTTTTTTAGTAAAGGGTTTTTTAGTAAAGCTTTTAAAGTGAACACACCCAGCCGGTCCTCGTGTGCCCGTGCACCTCGTAGCATCCTCACAGGATGCCACGTTTTAATCTTTACCTAACCCTAAACCCTAAACCCTAAACCTAAACCTAACCCTAACCCTAAACCCTAAACCCTAAACCTAAACCTAACCCTAACCCAAGGTTGTTAATTCCTGACCACAACCCTTACCCTGCAGGCTTTTGGGTTCAGTATGTGGATACAGCATGTAGAAGTGGAGAAATGATAATCTGTGGTCTGTAAGAAAGTCTTAGGCGCTCACTCCCTTCAGGGAGAGAGGGAGGGATCTGCCCTGAGCAGCAGCAGGCGTAGCCTCTCCTCCAATCACCAGTTGTCAAGTCAAGTCAATTTTATTTGTACAGTTCACAATTGGCCTTTATGGGCTTTACAAACTGTACATGATGCAACATCCTGAGTCCTTAGACCCTCATTCCAAGGAAGGAACAACTCCCCCCCGCCAAAAAAAACCTTTAACAGGGAGGAAGGTAAGAAAGTTCAGGAGGACAGACGTCCAATAGATGTTGGTGCACAGAGCAGATCCACAAGAATAAACACATTGTGTACAGTTCTAGCAATGATGAGGGTGTGTGGTGATGGATTACAGTACAACTATTAGCAGTGGTACTACGACATACATATACAATATTAGTAGTGGTACTAAGTATTGGATATTTGATTATTAGTGATAGCAGTAGAAGATGGCGTTCAGCCGGGCCCCGGCAGTAGATTAGGCTAAGATCCGGGGCTCGGTACAGCCAGGAACCAGGACCAAGGACTACCACGTCATAAGTCAAGTCACAATAGTCACACCATTTTCAGTTACCCCATATTTAACAATTTTATGGCATAAATTCCTGCTTTATTTGTACACCTCTGTCTCTCGTGTATTCTGGCTCGGTCCAAAAGAGTGAAAATAATAGACCACATGCATTTGGCGGGATTTTTTACGGCCCCCAAAGAAACGCCTAACAGCAGGGAACATTAAAGATAAATGCACAAAACGCTGAAAATAAACCTCTTACATGAAACTTCATGCTGACATATGATCAGAAACAATGTAATCAAGTTAACAGACAATATTTTTGTTCTTTTAACCCCATTTGAAGTGGATTTCATGAACCTGATTGGAAATGAACTGTTAAATTATTTATCTTAATACCAGCCGGTTAAATATAGAGGAAAGTTGAATCGGTGATAATTAGTCAGTCAGGAAGTCTTTGGTCCAGGCAGATTATAAAATCCGCTCTTGGTGTTACCGGTGGTGGTGGCTGATGACTCTGCGAAGACCGATGAAGGGTTAAGTTGATGGATCTCCGAGGACTGGGTCGAGATGGGATGGTGGCATTCTGGCAGCATGAAGGAACCAGAAGCGGGTCATGTGGGCTGAGTGAGACGAGTTTCTGGTTCAAGGGATGATGACATACGAGGGGGGGCGGTCCTTCTGACTGAACTTCTGCTGGAGCTTAATTTACAACGATCAACGTCGATGATGTAAAGACATTAAAAACATGTTCATGTTTTTCATTTGAGTCTAGGCTCCAAAATAGATGAACTCAGCCATGAGGAGGCGCCCAAACCGGTCCTCTTCTAAAGCCGTTCCCAAACTGGGATAAATGGGCAGGGTCGCATCAGGAAGGGCATCCGGCATAAAACTTAAACCAAAGCAAAATGCGGAGCCGAACACTGATTTCCAAACAGGACCGGTTCGGGCTGGGGCCCGTCACTGGTTCTGTTAGCCAACAGTGTTCGGACCAGCGGTGGACCCCGACAACATACGAGGTCGGGTCTCAAGGAATGTGCTGACCAGCTGGCTGGGATTCCCACGAGCATTTCCAACGTCTCCCTGAACCGGGCCACGGTACCGTCATCTTTCAGACCAGTTCACTTACCGGCCCAACCGCTGCGCAGAGGACGCCATCCCCTCTGCACTCCAGCGGAGCTTAGAACATCTGGAAGGGACAAAGTCACATGTGCGGATGCTATTTTTAGACTTTAGCTTGGCAGAATCTGGTAAGCAAACCGTCCCTCCCTGGTTTCAGAACCCACCTGTGTAACCGGCTGCTTGACTTCCTCACCAACAGACCTCAGTCTGTGCCGGTGGGCAGCAACCTCTCCGGTGTCAGTGTCCAGCTACCTCCCCTCCCCCATTCTCACCACCTTCTACAGGGGCACCATAGAGATCATACTGACCAGCGGTCAGGTCACTGCTACAAAACGCCGCCTGACCAGGGCTCTCAACACCGGCAGAGACCCCTCCCACCCCCACCATGGGCTGTTCTCGCTGTCGGTCTGTGGAAAGAGGTTCAGTAGTCGCCGGAGCAGAACAGCCAGGTTCAACAACGGCTTCTTTCTGCAAACCATAAGAATGTTGACCTCCATATAATTACCCACCACCCCTCCTTTTCACATACATTCTCCGCCCGACACACTATACCAGACTGCTAAAGTGCAAAAATAGAGTTTTATAGTATCGTATCTATTTATTCTGTATATAGCTTGTATATTTGTTTCCATTGTTCATTTATAATTATTTATATGACGTTCGTACTGTGAGACCGGAGTCAAACTCCTTGTATGCGTATACATGGCCAATAACGCTGATTCTGATATATCTTTTTTAAAAACTATTTATTTCCCTTTAGATACAACACTTGTTGCTGCCCTATTTCTTCTTTTAAAGTGTTTTCCCAGCCAATGCCTCCATTCTATAACGTCTACTAACTTATAACCAAAACTTCTTCTGATGATTGGATAGACATTTTCAGGAAGTAGATATTTATAGACGTTGCGTAATGTTGCTGTTTTACTCCATTCTTAGGTTTTGTAGCGCAGTTGCATTTAATATAAAACAGCCTCTGGATTTTCTTTCTTATGATAAAATAATGAAAAGTACTGAGCTTTGAGTCTGTGATCATTCTGTAATCCCTCCAAATAATGGATGTGGACAGCAGCAGGTGTCGTTTTGGAGTGGAGCAGATCTGGGTTGGAATCTGGGCCTGGAGCCACTTCTCCTGTGGAGCCGAGCTTCTGCACAGGTTTACTTCTCAGGTTTGTGAAAGAAACTTCACGTTATACTACGAGCAGAAACTCCAGGAGTGGAAGGATGGATGGATGGATGGATGGATGGATGGATGATTTGAGAGATGGGTGAGTGGATGGATGGATGGATTTGAGGGATGGTGGGTGAGTGGATGGATGGATGATTTGAGAGATGGGTGATTGGATGGATGGCGGATTTGAGGGATGGTGGGTGGATGGATGGATGATTTGAGAGATGTTTGGTGGATGAGTGAGTGGATGGATGGATGATATAGAGATGGTGGGTGGATGAGTGAGTGGATGGATGGGTGATTTGAGAGATGTTTGGTGGATGAGTGAGTGGATGGATGAAGGGATGGATGATTTGAGGGATGGTGGGTGGATGGATGGATGATTTGAGAGGTGTTTGGTGGATGAGTGATTGGATGGATGGATGATATAGAGATGGTGGGTGGATGAGTGAGTGGATGGATGAAGGGATGGATGATTTGAGAGATGGTGGCTGGATGAGTGAGTGGATGGATGGATGATATAGAGATGGTGTGGATGAGTGAGTGGATGGATGAAGGGATGGGTGATTTGAGAGATGGCGGCTGGATGAGTGAGTGGATGGATGGATGGATGGATCAGAGGTGGTATAAAAAACAGGAGCAGCTCCTCCCTGATTTTGCTCAGCTCTCCTTCGCTGTAACCTGTTAGGCTTTTATTTTGAAAGCCTCAGCAGGAAGTGAGAGTGATATTGCCGTGGGCTTGTGGGAGCTGTCTCTCATATTAAAAGAGTCTGTCTGCAGGAGGCAAACAGTTGGAGCTCCACGCTTAGAGCATCTGGTCCACACGTAAAATATGATACCTGATTTTTTCAAATCTGGAATTTTAACCTCAGAGGAGAAACCACACCAGTGGAGCCGCTGGACTCTTTCTTTTCTTTTTCTTTTCTTTTTAAAGATTTAAATTTTTGGACATTTTGTACTTACACATTTGTTTTTGACATTTCTGATGTTTCATGTGTGATGGCTGTTGTTTCATCGGTTGATCTGGGAGTTCTCTTTCTTATTGTGGTGACAGCATCTTTGGCCAGCGGTGAGTAGGAGAATCCTCCAGCTGATCATTATGTCCTCCTGCAGATCATTCTGTCCTCCTGCAGATCATGTCTTCCTGCAGATCATGTCCTCCTGCACTTCATGTCCTCCTGCACTTCATGTCCTCCTGCAGATTCTGTCCTCCTGCAGATTCTGTTCTCCTGCACTTCATGTCCTCCTGCACTTCATGTCCTCCTGCACTTCATGTCCTCCTGCAGATTCTGTCCTCCTGCAGATTCTGTTCTCCTGCACTTCATGTCCTCCTGCTCATAATTCTGTCCTCCTGCTCATAATTCTGTCCCCCTGCAGATCATTCTGTCCTCCTTCTAAAAATACTGTCCTCTCTCTGATTATTCTCTCCCCTTGAGATTGTTTTGTCCTGCTGCAGACAATTCTGTCCTCCTTCTGATAAATCTGTCCTCCTGCAGATCATTTTATCCCACTTCTGATGTTACTGTCCTCCTGCTGATAGTTCTGTCCTCCTCCTGAGAGCGATGTCCTCCCGCTGACAATGCTGTGCTCCTAGAGATAACACTGGCATAAATACTACATAGATAACTGACAACATGTGCTGGAGATGATTCATAAATACACACAATAATCTCCCCTGAGTTTATTTGTTACAGTTCTGACAGAGTGACTTTAATTTAAAGGTCTATTATTAAACGTCACTTTTAGAAACTATGATGGACGTCTGCTTCATCAAGAAAAAGAAAATAAAAACATCGGGAGCATCTACCCCCAGGATAGAAATTCATAGAAAATGGGTGCGTCTGAAAGAAATGAGCTTCTTTAAAAACACAATTTGATTTTCAATTTTCATATTGTACCGTTTAGAGCGGCGTGAGTCAGTAACTACTTTAAAAACAATCAACATAAAGTCTCTTCTTTAGTCCTGATGCAATTTAATGAAGATTTATGTTTATTTGCGTGTTTTTTGACATGAATGAATTAATAAATGAATGAATTAATCCATTTTTTTTTACTACAAATGATGTTTTATTAGTCGGAGTTTTAAAAAAAAGCTCTTTAATGCACCGCTCACAAGCAAACAGATGTCCCAGTAATCCCACAAAACACCCACCTTTATAGGGTAGAATAACTCTTAATCGTAATAATAATAATAATAATAATAATAATAATAATAATAATAATAATAATAATAATTTTTGCACGAGGATCTGAGACTTAAGTTGTCCAACTGCTGTGACCCCCGCAGCTTCCTCCTCCACCGAGGATGCGAGCCAGAGGACGGAGGTGGAGGCGCTCCTGCCTCCACCCACCGCCGCCGCCGCGGACAACCTGAACGGTGAGGCGCGTCTTTTCTCCACCTGCGACCCGCCGGAGACCAGGAGGCGCGCGAAGAGATGCACGTGTTACACGTACCGGGACAAGGAGTGTGTGTATTACTGCCATCTGGACATCATTTGGATCAACACACCAGAGTGAGGTTCAGCTTTTTAAAAAGAAATGTTTTTACAGTCCCTGACCACACGCTGCGTGATTCTGTCACGCGCTCTGAGGCTTCTACCTGCTGTGTTTAAACCAGACGGATGTAGGGGTTATCATAATTATAATGCCAGGAAACACTTGAAAGGAAAGCTGAAAAGACAACTTCCATCTGTTTGATTTTAGTGAAAAAAAGAAAAAGAAAGTGTTTTTAAAAGGTCCGCATTCAAGAATTTCTCAAAATCAGCAGCAATTCGTTTTAATTGAAACCAATAAAATTAAGTGATGAAGATGATGAATAATTTTTAAAGCGTAAACAAAAATAATCAGATTTCCTAATGATATCAAGATAAAATTGTACCTATTACGCAAATTCTTTCTGAAAACTATTTCACCCTTATTCGACTTTTATCGGTCGTATCAAGTTACTTAATTCTGTTTTAAGTCCTTAGATGCTTCAATATGCCTAAAAAAAGAAATCTTGCTCATTGAATAGGACTTTCTATTTACAGCTAAGATAAATGGCTCCTCCTCCTCAGCCGCTGGACATGAGGCGTCCACCAGGGCTCTGTCCTCGGCCCCTTTCTCTTCAGATTATACATGCTGCCACTGGGTGAGACTATAAACAGGTTCCGTCACTTTTTTAAATACAATATAGAGAGTCAACCAAACAGTTTATCAGTGTATCAACGGTTTATCAGAACTACTATATATATATATTTTTTTAATATATTTTTCATGTGGATTTTTAAATGCACCAAAATTGAAACGTATTTTTCTTTTTGAACTCATTTGGAAATATTTGCATCGAACTTTAATAATCCTGATATTCAGGCCATAATCTTATGCTAATGCTCCGTAAAATGTGTTATTTCAGTTTTTTTCACACTGCAATCGTTCAGAATGAAATGTGGAATATTTGGGTTGAAGGTTACAGATAATCCCACTACTGGAAAAATAACTATTGTACATTGATGTGGAGAGACTAGAACCACTTCCTTACACACATCCCCGTGTTTATATTTGCTGCAGAGTATTTATAACACTATTAAAACATTTTATTTATGGGCGCCAAAGTCACTTTACAGATACAACTTAAAAAAATGACAAAAATCAGGAATCAGTAAAAAGGAAATGCAATCAAAAGCTCAAAATAAGTACAAATAACATCCGGATTATATAAAAAAATCAGTTCAAATGTGTCAAATCAAGCAATGCATTGTGGGATTCACAGCTTTAGAGCTCCTAACAAACACATGTTGAATTTGATTCTATTCTTAAGTAGCAAAGCCAAATTATCTGCATGAGAGAAACATCAAATTTTTGTATTTTAACTTCCACAACAGCAATTGTTTAAAACTGAGCGACTCAGGAGATTCTGCAGTTTTGGATCAGCGGGTCAACAGAGGCGCCGTACATTCAAAACATAACCTTCATCTGTAAAAACCTCAGAGCTGTGAAATCCCTCCTCAGCTCTAACTGTACTCAGCTCCTGTCGTCCTTCGTCGGTCTTCCTCGCAGAGCTTCCATGAAGTTCGACTACGGCTGATTCAGAACCGCATGATGGCGTCGGTGTGAATTTCCACGAGAAGAAGAAACGATTGTCTAATCCCTCAGGCTCACACTCGTGTCTGCAGAGAACCTTCACAGTCATATTTACATGTCTCTCATTCTCATGCACTGAATCAGGCCTTCAGTGGCGGATTTAGCCGTAAGCTAGGGCGGCGTCTTGCCCGGGGGCGGCGTCTTGCCCGGGGGCGGCGTCTTGCCCGGGGGCGGCTTGGCGCAGGTGCCAATTATAAAAGCAGTGTGATTGGTGACATGGCTGATGGGTTTCCCGTCGCTCACGCTGCACGTCTTGCTAATTATAAGGTTAACTTGTGGGTTAATGAAGCGGGTCGGAGGGGGCGCCCCTCTAGTCTGAGGGCTGACAGGTTCCCGCCTGCAGAGAGGAATCCCACGGTCCGAGGGGTTCCCGTCGGGACGGCTCCGGACAAATATTTAGTTGACATGTTCCGGGCTGTGTCACGTCAGGGACAACCCAGAACGGATCAGGTTCTGATCGTTCAATTACCTGCTGGCACGCCGCCTCTGACGGTGGGATTCCTCCCTGCAGGATGGAACCTGTCCGCTCACAGTCTAGAGGGGCGCCCAGCCCGACCCGCTTCATTCAACACCCTCACTCATTTGTGCAGTGATGTAACGCCGTGTTGGTTCCTGTGCTGGGAACCTCAAGGCAACCCGTTTTCTGTCCGACGGGAACTAATATATAATATATATATATATATATATATATATATATTATATATATATATATATATATATATATATATATATAATCACACATCATCATGACGATATGTGTAGGCTGCAGGAAAAATATTACAACTCTGACACAACTGAGGGAGTAGGTGACTCCATAAAAGTTTTCTGTATTGACCAGAGCTTGAGCTCAATGGGGCGGTGCTAAGTTTAAATTTAAAACACGCTACATTACTTACGAAAGCACGTTTTTTTCAGAAGCAATGTTTAAAGTTAAAGCTAATACACAATTATGAATCTGAATTATGTGGTATATATTAAATATATAATATATTAAAGCATGCTATACACACTGGGCATAAATAATATACATATATATATGAATATATACATAGGTACACATTGTACTTGTGGTAAGAAAAGTGAATTTCACCCAAATTGCTAAAAGCTCAGCCCCCATGCCCCCGTCTGGTTGGGAGATGGAAGGCTCCGCTCTCCTGCAGGTGGTCGGCACAAATACCTGAGTTAAGAGGAAAATAAATCCCTGAGCTTTGCATTAAAGGAATATCTTCACTTTTAAGGCCACGCGAGGAATTTCGGGAGAAGCTACCAAACATTTTTTTCTTTCTACCGTCTGTCAGTTTTTCACTTGACTTACTGATCCGTAAAGATTAGACATAATTTGAATTTTTTGTCTAGACCCCGAGTTCTAAAGTATTTTAATTTAACAGCCAGCCGGCAGCGGTGGGCTCCACCTCTTGAACATAAGAGACGTTTTTGTTTTTACCCATGAGGAATGCCGGTTGCAATTTCATCTCATTTCTTTTTTTTTCTCTTCCTGCCGATTTAATTAAAAAATGCGACCTCTGCGGCTGCGACGGGTCGCCACCTGTCCTTCCTCTCCAACCGAAGGTTCGGCATCTCCGTTCCTGGACGTGTTTGTCGAGTCAGCTTGATAATTTGGAAGTGTGAAACATCTGTAACGTTTCACGGGTCTTTTTTTAAACACTTTCTGATCTGTGGAATGAAAAAGTCGACATCAAAAGCGGACCCCCGCCCCCCCACTCCCCGCTGCATTTGAAGACAACACCTGTCCGCGGCGTTGGGCTGATAAGTGGAGCGTTTATTCCCTTCTATTGTTTCCTCCGACGGCTCGAACCCTTCCAGCCGCTCAGGTGTTCGGAAACTGAACGGGGGGAGGGAGAGTCGTCTCTCCCTCCTCTGTGTCTGGGAGGCTTTTGGTGGTGGGGGTGAGGCCTGTAGGATGGAGCAGAGTTTGAGCGTTCGGCCTGTAGGGGGCAGTGCAGCCAGTTTCTTTTGTTTGTTTTGTTTTTTTTGGCTCCAACAGGGAATCAGTTTGAGATCTATGTTTTTCATGCAATACCCGATATATGAAGCCATTTATGATGCTCTTTAAAGAAAGCCGCAGATAATACCAGGGCTTTTAAATGTCTGAGATGGCGGGTCCTCTCAGACAAAGCCAGGGGCGGGGCCGCCTCGTGGTCTGTCCTCCGGCGTGAGACGGAGTCGGACTCTGGGAAAGTGGGAGTAAGAATAATCTTCTGCTAAACTGCCGCACTTCTTCGAGCACCTCATGAACGTTGAGGCGTTCCCTGTGCGATCGGCTCACGTCGTGATTAAAGCCTTTGAGCAGCGCGGAGAGCTCCCGCGGCGAGGGCCTTTCTTCCCCCTCGGTAATGTCTTACAGATGAAGGGAAGATTGTCTGTGTCCAACCTTTGCCTGATGGCATGTGAAAGGAGTCAAGACAGGAGCGTTTTATCTTTTTATTGTCTCCACCTGCTCACCTTCGAAGCGGCTGGAGTTTAATAATGAGCGAATGTCGTCAGCGAACAATGTTTTCATTCCTGGATGAGAACGTTTGAACGCGTCTTCGTGCCTCGTTCAGAGCAAAACCCGGCACAGCGGTGCTGTGAGGTCAAACGACCTCGGGGGGAATGTTATGGTCTGTCCACTTAAGCAGAGTTTTTCTCCTCCACTGCCGAGACCAGGCTCAGGGCTCTCCGAGGCGCCACGCAACATTTGGCATCAAAATGATTCGCCCCCACTGTGTGTTAAGATTGTTGCCACGATAACTTTTTATCCAGATTACACCGGAACAATTCAAATTGCCGGATGAAATCGATACTGCGAGTGTTTTGCTCAGCTACGATAAAAGGATTCTACTTAGCGAACGGTTGTTGCACATGGACACAAAGACACAAAGACATCGTCGTCCATTTTAATCCATGGGTTGTTCTGTAAAAACTTAAAAAAACAAAATGAATAATGTTGAAAATAAAACACAAGCATTTCAACATAAACATAAAAAATTTGTTAGGCTTTTACCTGGAAACACAAAGGGACACGTAGAGATAGTTTGTTGGTATGTTTTCAACACTAAAGGGAGTTAATAATAATAATAATAATAATAATAATAATAATAATAATAATAATAATAATACATTTAATTTATAACGCACTTTACATTTGGAGTTTTGTCTCCAAAAGTTTTTTTCGGGCCATAATTTCTCAACTCTTTGTCCGATTTAGTCCTAAATGAACTCTTATGAATCGACACGCAGTTATTTATCTCGTTTGTATCATATATTAGTCCAGTAGTTCATGTTTTACACACTAGGGGGAGTAAAATAACGTTTCCCAGACAAAACTCAAAAACCATTTCAGGGATCATTTTCAAACTTTGTTCTCCCTTAGACCTAATTGTGAGGAAAAACAGGATTGAATTTCTAAAAAGCTGGTAGTATGTTTCTGACACTAGGGGGAGCTTTATTCTTAAGAGTTTTCGGGCCTTAATTTGTTGGCCCTTCATCGGATTTGGCTCAAATTTGCTGCGTCTGAATGGACTCCAGGAAATCTATCTGGTGTGAATCATGTTTTACTTGAAAAGTTCATATTAACTCTCTAGGTTGAACTTTTTTTCAACATAACAAGGACATCTGTCTTATTTTATTGTAATAGTTCCTTTTTTAATCGATTCATGGACTTTCTCTTTAAAAAATACAGCGGACATAACTTCACATTTAATTTGAGGAGTTCAATCGGCAGGAGGGCGCCGTATTACCTCGCTATCAGGACGACAACCTAGCTAAACTAACGAAACACTGACCCAAAACTATAAGTCCAAAAAGACCTTACTGATTGTGCTCTTACATTATTTATAGATCTTTTTTTGTTTTTTTCCCTTTAACTCACCAGAAACCAATCAAAAACAGGCAGACTTGACGCTGCTACACAGTCTGGGCTCGGTCTAACTAATAATAATAATAATAATAATAATAATATTAATAATAATAATAATAATACATTTCATTTATAACGCACTTTACATTTGGATCAAATTTCAAAGTGCTACAAAGTAAAAGCAGATAAAAGCATCAATAAAAAATAAAATAATAATGTTATTATGCAAATAATGCAATGTTAATTAAAGTTATAGGTTCTGCTAAAAAGGAAAGTTTTAAGTCCTTTTTTAAATGTGTCAGTCGTCTGTGGAGCCCTCAGATGGTCAGGGAGGGCATTCCACAGACGAGGAGCAGCAGAACAGAAGGTCCGATCACCCATGGTGCTGCCCTTAGTCCGGGGAAGAAGGAGGCGGTATGAGTGGGTAGAACGGAGGGATCGTGTTGAGGTTAGTGGGGTGAGTAGTTCTTTTAGGTAGGGGGGTATGTTACCATGGTTACACTGGTGAGTGAGGAGAGAGATCTTATAATCAAAATAATATAATAATAACATAATAATATATAATAATATAATTAATGATACCTTCTCGCTGTAGTTTCTACCTCAGAGGGCTTAAATGGCTGAAAATGCCGATGGTTCTGTGAGGTTCTGGAGATGCTCTGCTTCCTCAGACACTGGAAACCTTCATGATGTAGAGAAGAAGTCAGACTTGATCAAGTTTCAGGAAATCCCAGAACAAAAGGTTTCATTATCTGGGAGGAAGCTGAAGCTCGGGGATAACTGGACTTTCCCGAGGGAGAACCTCAAAGACCACCGAGGCTTGTTCTCAGGAGAAGTCCTGGATCACTCCGGATCGGGGGTCACAGTCAGTCGCCTCACTGGAATCCGTTTCTGGTGGGATTGGAACACATAAACATAGAAGAGGCGTTTTCATCATGATGAACTGGTTAAGATTCTGCAGAAACGCTGCCAGAAGCTGAAGTCTGGCTGTGGGTCATGTCTGCAGCAGGTCCGAACATCTGCAGGGTTCCTACTTAGGACCAGAGCTAGAACACAGATTGCATGAAAGTAATCGCTTGGCAGCACTTTCATCAGGTTCTTTAACGGGATTCCGACTGTTTTTTCTAAAAATCACAGTGTACAAATACAACTAGAACTCTGCTGTCGTCCCAGAAAGCAGGTGTATATCCCTGAAAAGGCCCCAATTCCCTGCGTTGTACAAACAAACCTCTTGATTGAGTTTTTTCTGCGGTATTCTCTTTGCAAAAAAAGCTTCATAAAGTGACTAAAAAAGACAAAAAAAAAAATAAAACGTTACGAATACAAGATTGATTTTTATCACATTCCAGAACTTCTTTGGTTCGTTTGGGTTTTCTTTGTTTCAGCAAAGTAAGTAAGTTGGGCTGTCAATCAGTTGAGTCAGGTTCAAGGAGTCACTGTCGCATGTTGAGGACAACAAGTCACAGTTCGGACCCCCAACGCAGCGTAGTAACCTCAACACGAGCCCAGAACCTTCACAGCAGTGAAGATTAGCCCAGAACCTTCACAGCAGTGAAGATGAGCCCAGAACCTTCACAGCAGTGAAGACGAGCCCAGGACCTTCACAGCAGTGAAGACGAGCCCAGAACCTTCACAGCAGTGAAGATTAGCCCAGAACCTTCACAGAAGTGAAGACGGGCCCAGAACCTTCACAGCAGTGAAGATGAGCCCAGAACCTTCACAGAAGTGAAGACGGGCCCAGGACCTTCACAGCAGTGAAGACGAGCCAGAACCTTCACAGCAGTGAAGATTAGCCCAGAACCTTCACAGCAGTGAAGATGAGCCCAGAACCTTCACAGAAGTGAAGACGGGCCCAGAACTTTCCTAGCAGTGAAGACGAGCCCAGAACCTTCACATCAGTGAAGACGAGCCCAGAACCTTCACAGCAGTGAAGATGAGCCCAGAACCTTCACAGAAGTGAAGACGGGCCCAGAACCTTCACAGCAGTGAAGACGAGCCCAGAACCTTCACCAAGTCAAGACCACTTTTCACACCAACACAGGCCCAGATAAACTATTTCGAAAAATAGGAAAATGTCATTTTCGTTATTATTTAATTAATTTTTTATTTTTTTTTGGGTTCTCTCCAGGTTGTCCAGGCTCCTCCCACAGTCCAAAAACACACACTATAGGTGAACAGGTGACTCTAAATTGCCCCCAATAGTGAATGTGAGTGTTTGTCTGTCTCATTGTGGTCTACCCCTAATCTCACTCGATGTAGGCCGGGATAGGTTCCAGCCCCCCCGCAACCCTGACCAGAAAAATCTGCTACGGATAATGAATGAAGAATAAACAACCAGTCAAATAACAAATGAAGTCTGACTCAGTATGACCTGAAATACTCTCTCCGTCTTTTAAAATCAGAAAAGGGGGCAGAATTGAACCAGAATCTGCGTCACGGTTGTTCATGAATACGAAAGAAAGAAAAAAACATGATATATGATAATATAACACTTTACTTTGTAACAATCAGTCCAGTTTGGCCATTTTAACAGCATCTTTCTGAAGTAAAGAGTTCTGTTCTCAGGGAGTGACGAGGAAGGACAGGATTAAAGGAGACATCAGAGGGACAGACCAGGTTAGACGTCCTGGAGACAAAGTCAGAGAGGACAGACTGAGATGGTTTGGACCCGTGAAGAGGAGCCGTGATGATCCGCTGTGGTGACCCCTGGAGGGAACAGACCAAAGAAGAAGAAGAAGAAGAAGAAGAAGACGAGTGTGAACACAGTCAGACATGAAGATCTGAGCTGAAAAACCTTCTGAAAGTCAGTCTGCTGCTGTGACGGCAGATTATCAATTATTATTCAGGGCAGGGATCCTGCTGGTCTCAGGTTTCGGAGTCCGTGAGGTCAAAGGTGATGCAGCTCCTGTGATTGGCCCCAGCCGCAGGATCATGGGTAGCAGCTTTGGATCTCCAGAATACTTTGGGATTGATTTTCACAAAGATCCACACGTCCATGTTGCTCAAAGCTCTCCACAAATAATCCAGCCTAATATTTAGAATGTGTGTATTTTAACATAGACGTAGAATTTGGATTAAAACTTCTTTTTTTTTTAAAGATAAACTAATAAGCTCAATTCCTGCTTGTTCCAAAATCAAACGTATTTAAACTTCGTTTTGTATTTTTTTAACTGATTCAATGTCGTCGTTTTCATAACAAACAGATTCATGCTGATCCTACGAAATTTGGATACGCTAGAAACCTCATTAATCTAAATAAAATGGAAACAGTACTTCAACTTTAACTACACAATTATTATTTAGAGTGTGCTTTAGAGGACAGCCGCCAGAGGGTCTTCTCAATCAGGTCCAGGAACAGAAGAAGCTTCAGGGTGAGCTAGAGGTCAAGCTCTTCACAAGGACAAGAAGCCGGTCCTGCAGTCTTGTACCGGGGAACGTGACCTCAAAATGGGATAAAAATATCAAAATCTATGAGACATTCCAAACCGTTGCATCCTAGACAGAGCCGGGCCCCGGCAGAGCAGACCGCTCACCATAATTACTAGATCCACTTACTGCTCACGTCCTCTTTCATTTTTTCTGTCATCTGTTTGCGATGTCCCGGGAGGCATGCTCAGCTTCGCTGCACTGGCTAGTGTTGGTTGTGTTTGACAGTTCAGCGGTAGAAGTGTCCAAAGTAATAATTTCCAGCTGTCTTGTGGTTTCCAGAAGGGGCCCCACTTATTGTGGTTCTGGGTTTTTCTGTGTAGTTCCCTCATGGGAGGTTTAAGGTGGCTTATTGCAAAAATGCGCCAATATGCAGGGCTAATCTCTTTTTTACGACGGAGACGCCAAACATTCGCCCGCTTTGCCTCTAATAACTGCGCGCCCCTAGCAACAGATGGAGGATTCCCGGAAAAAGTCTTAAGGTTCTCGGTGCAATCACAGTTAAAGGTAGCTGGTGTCCGCTTTGAATTTCAGATCGTGTAATAGCGTCAACTCTGACATTAAACTTCCTGTCTATGGTAACCATCGGTGAAGTGCTTTAGCGGAGGTGGAGGTGCGTTGGCCCGTTTACGCTCAGTGTTAGCGATGTCCACAGATGAAGATGGAGACTTCTGAAAATGAGTTCACGGCTAGGGATTAAATGGAGCCATACCGCCTAAAGTCCGTTGGGGGCCGTCTAGCTATAATTCAAACATGACACAACAAATGTCTGAAGAGAAAGAGGAAGATGAAGTGAAATGTAGTAAATGTTTTTGATGACCTCAGTTTCATTGAGACTTTTACCGATTTAAACTTTCTACCCACTTTTTCACATCCTCCTTTAATACCAGTCGATTTCTTTGTTTTTGTTTTGCGACTTCTATCTTCTTCACATCAAATTCTACTTTAGTATTCATATTTTACTCACTAGGGGGAGCTTTTTCACAGAAAGCAATGCTTTTCGGACAAAACTTCCCATCAGTCGGTCAAAATGAGTCCAGATTCAGTGCATAGGACTAAACTTGAGGATAAATATCTTGTATAAATAATATTGTTATCTTAAAGTTCATATTTTACTCAGTAGGGGGAGTTTTTTAATGAAAAACACTGTCTTCCAGATGCGCTAGAAAAACTATTTATATCCACAAGAAGCCCGGCATATTATGTAATCGTCATTGATGCCGCTGCAGATCCTTCTTATTAACGCGATATCTCAAAAACTTTATCGTGGAACAATTTCAAGCTTCTTTTGAAGCTTTATCTCCAGACTTTTCAGGCCTTCCATTTTTACAAATGGTGATCAGATTTAGTCCAAATTTGGTGCATTTGAATCGACTCAAGGGGATTTTTTATGTGGTTAATTTACATTTTTACTCTATTAGTTCATATTTTACTCAGCAGGAGGAGCTTTTTTACCAAACACTGTTTTCAAACATAACTCCCTAACCGTTGGTTCGATTTAGTCCAAATTTGGTACATATGAACGTAATTGAATAGATTAATCTTATATATGTCATGTTTAACTCCAATAGTTCATATTTTCCTCACCAGGGGGCGCTTATTACGAAAAAAACAACAACACAGTTTTCGGGACATAACTTCCTAATCATTGGTCGGATTTTGGTGCATGTGAATAGATTTGGGGTGGGGGGGGCTCCTATTAAACATTGTGTTTTACTGTAAAAGTAAAACCTCCACCTTGCAAATGTCCATTCCGTTTAAAGGTGCACCCTTCGTGTCCAGTCATAACTCTATCACCTGTGGGTGAACCTTTTCACCGGTGGAATGTTTCGAGCGGGTGTTTTCCCTCCGTTCTAACTTGTTTGAAACGATTTGTTGGCACCAACTTCAGAATAAGCGTGCATCTGCAAATAAACAAAGTTCATGATGTGAGATTTTAGCTTTTGACACCTGGCATGAATCACAGGCTGCGGCAATAGTTCTTCAATCAGCATACAATTACCAACAGGCCTGTTTACGAGCGCCGCCGACACTCAGATGCCGGGCTAAGATGTTCTGTTTGTGTGGAACAGAACTCCAAACTTTGTCAACAGATTTCAATGATGTTTGTGGACGGATCGGATCCAAGGAGGAGCTGATTGGACTTTGAAGCAGATGAATGATAATTTTTTTTTGTTGGCATGTTAGCATTACTAGATATTAGTGATTTCTCAATAAATAAGAAGGTGAGAAAAAATAACAAAGTCAGGATAGAGCAGCTCAAAACAGACAAAGAGACAAAGTGCAGGGGAAATAATATTTATATAATGGAATGAAGAGAAAAGAGAAGAAAAAAAACACAACAATCGGAAAATAAATAAGTTTATTTCAAAATAAAAAGAGCTACACAATGATAATTCTGTCCCATCGATTTTCTTTTTTTTACCTTTTCTCACTAATTAACATTAAATATATTTTAATCTTATTTTTCTATATGTTCATTTTTGCTCTTGATATCTAACATATTTAATGTAAAGCGTCACACACGGTCGGAACCTAGATGGACCGGTGGATTGAGAGCTTCAGCTTTCCACTGAGTTGATTATTATGGGTTCGGCTTAAGTACTTTGAATCGGTGAGTCCTGTCAAAAAAATGTTGAGTACTATGCTGTACTTACGTTCATATAGCAAATATTAAATTATTTTACACTACATACAATCTACATTCTCGTAAATGTATCACGAAACAGAAACTCCTCATCACGCGCTTTTATTCTGAAAACCCAGGTCCACTTAAGGAACCTAACCCAGCTCCTCAAGTACTTCATTCATTCTCAGTAAAAATGGAAGTCGGTGGTTCTGATCCACTTGATGGCCAGTTTTCCAGCTCTTTTTAATGTCTTCACAGTGTCGGTCCATGTCGGTTCCTGGCGGTTTTGTTTTGGACGTGTTCATAAAGTTCATTATTTCTTACTTCCCCCATTTGCATTTAAAAAAAATACTTTCTGCTGTGATCTGGATCATTAAATGCCGAGCTTGTGGACTTGATTAGCGCCGCCGGTCACGAGCGCACCCGGGTTATTCCGAGACAGCGTTTACCTGCGGCCATCGCCTTTCCAAACGTCTTTCTGAAAGAACGTCGAGACGACTATCCTGCAAAGGAATTCCATCTGGTTCAGAACGGAGTGTCTACATGCAGCATTTTCTTTCTGACTAGGCGTCTTTACGAATCTATCAGGAATCAGACTGTTAATGAAAACCCACTTATGAAACTGTGGTTAATTCAATCCAACCTGAGGACACGGTTGACACACCGGATGTTAATTCTTGTCCTCCAGGACATTCTTGTAAGGTGGTCTCATGCTTTTATCTGCCGGAGAAAAAAAACAATGGGCTCATTTCGTCTCAATTTTTAAGTTCATCTGGGCTGGGGAGCTGGTCGACTGTGGAACCCGTATTTGAAAAAGCTTGAATTACATTATTTCAGAGTAAAGAAGCTTCTTCTTAAAGTGAACCGGCAAGAGTTCTCCTTCCCACGGGCTTTATCATGGTTGCACAAGCCAGTTCTTCCTCACACTAAAATCTATGCGAGTACCAGATTTGAAAACGATCCATGGAATCGTTTTTGAGTTATCGCGTCGACACGAAGGACCTGCTGCAGAAACGATGATTCCATTCAGGGACTATTCGTGGATTCTCGGTTGGTGTGACTCTGAGCTGCCCTGACGGGGTTCTGAAGCTCGGTATCTACGGTGGACCGCAGAGATGATGCCGCTCAAAAACCAACGGAGCCCCAACCGATTCTTGAAGAACTGGCTGATGGCCTTCTCAACGCCTCCATTGTTGACATGATGACGTCATAATCCTGAAGGAGGAACCCGACTGAACCTTAAACAGTCATGCAGCAGTTTAACAGTCAGACGTGTCAAACTCAAGACCTACAGAACATCAGCTAATCTCTATGATTATTAGCCCGCTGCTACACGATACCAACACAACATATACTGAGTCCCAGTCTAAGTCCAAGAATGCTCTGCGGTAGCCGTCGCGTCAGTCAAGAGCGCCGGCACCAGCTCTCCTTCCCGCTCCTCTGCCGTCAGATATCAGCATTTATCCGGGCTACGGAGACCGGGAGGAGATTTAGATGGGAAAAAATTTACAAAGGCTACATAATAAACGTGTAAGTTAGTCGTAACTGACTAGCGAGTGCGTTTTTGCCCCCTAGCCGTTCTACATGTGCTGTGTGGCGTGCTTCGCCCTCACCTAACCATCGCCAACATCATGTCACGAACACGCCCCCACGCACCTCCCGACCACCGATAGCTGGCTTATGAATAAGGAAGACAATATTCATAATGGCGCGACACACAACGAGGACTAAACTGTCCCATATGTACGTCGATAGTCTGCCAACCACTGGCATGGCTAGCAGGGACATCAAACGCAACCTGGAGGAACTATTAGAAAGTCTTCTTCACTTCCTCACCTTCCAGCCTCATACGGTCCAGCTTGTCTGGAGTTGGACATCATATAGTGCAGGAAGGTTAACCAGGAACACAACCCATCTCTGAGTGTGGACAGAGGCTCACTCTGCCCCAAATTTGGGGGAGGCTAAGAAATAATTTATGTTGATAAATCTTGAATTTAATCTATAATTTTCATTTTTACAATTTTTCATTCCCTTGCTGACTTGTTCAAAAAATATTATAAAATGAGTAAATAAAACAAGAATAAAATCTTCATAATACCTCAGATTAAACATGGCTAATCTGAGTGCTGTCATGCCCTCAATGGTGGCCCCCTCTATGATGGAGTTTGACCCTCTTCTCTGCATCCTCCTAAGTACCCTCAGTAAGAAGTTTGTTTAGTTTGTAATTATACTGCGTTGTGGCGTTGCTTTTGTTGAGCTGCCTGTCACGCCTCCAAGTCTGAGTGTGTCAGCGCTGAAATGGTGCCAGTGATGGGAAACACTTGAGTGTCAGTCTTGCTGACAGAAGGACCAGATTTCACACTTTTTAATAATGGCCTCACTTTGTTCACAAACAGTGAAAGCTGATGCCAACAGACATTCAGTCCAACACTCAGTTCATTTCCCCTGGCAGCCTCCACACTCTGTCGTTAAATAATCAACAGTGGTTTCTTTCAGAACTGCATCCTCTTGATTGACAGGCGAAATGTCTTCAAGACCAAAAAGAAGCACGGTTTCTGTGAGCCGTGAAAACAAGGGTATATCACTCAAAAAGTCCCCCAATCTCCTGCGTGGAACTCTTCAGATGTGAAGTAAAATCTGAACAAAATCTCCCCCTAGTGGGTGAAATATGAATTACTATATAAGAGATAGATCTCCTTGAATAGTTGATTTGGGATGGTCCGAAAGTTCCTTCTAGTGTCGGAACCATACAATCGACATTTCTCAAAATCAATCCAGTTCTTCCTCACACTAACATCTATGTGGGGACAAGATTTGGAAATGATTGAGTTATTGCGTTAACATGAAGGATTGCTGGCGGCGGACCCAATGACGGTTCCATAATTTGACTCTTCAGGGTCATGAATAGAAAATATCTACAAACAATTAATCTTAGTTACCGCTCTGGTTTCTGGATGGCAACACCCTCACCAACAATTTCTTCTTGTGCAACGACAAGTACTTACTTGTTTGTATTGTTTAAGACACTTGGCGACGACGTTTCCCCGAATCCTCCCCGAATATGTCCCCAAATGGAATCGTCAACTTCGGCGTAGATCCTCCGTGTTAACGCCATAACTCAAAAACTTTCTCATGGATTTATTTTTCAGGTTTTGTATTCCAGGTCGACCATAGTGAGAGGAAGAACTGGAGTGATTATGAGAAAGATCAGTTTTATATTTCTGACATTATTTTTGGCCCATAATTTCTCAACCGTTGGTCCCATTCAATCCAAATTTGGCAAAAATGAAATGCTTGAGAAAAAGGATGTATATCTTGTATACAGATATATATTTTATATTTCTCTCAGTGGAGCTTTTTCACCAATAACACTATTTTTCAACCATAACCTAACTTAAGCTCGGTTTTTGTCCAACCTTGGTGAATATGGATCGACACAAAGATATATATCTTATTCTAATTGTAAAAGTTTATATTTTACCCACAAGAGGTCCTTTTTTGACGAAATACTGTTTTTCCAGAAATAACTACACATTTAATTAGAATACTTTAATCAGTGGGACAACATTTTAGGACCAGATTAAAATTTTCCGACAGTGTTATTTTCTTTTTTATGGATTTTAGTAGACGGACTTTCTTAACTTAAGAAGGTCCGTTTAAGAAGGAAGGAAGTTCTTATCTGCTTTAGTGACAAAGTATTTATCCCACATAACAAATCAAGTGAGGACGAGGATGAAATAATTGGTTCTGCCCACCTGTCGATCATGTGTCATCTATGGATCACATCTCAAAAACTGTTTCTACACAGAACGGCTGTAAGATTCCATCGACAGACCCCAATTGCTTCTCTGTCTCTGTTTCTATAGTAACGAGTTCACCTATAAAATAACTACCCTGTACTGAGGAGGCACCTTTTCATATTCTGGGTATTTTATTCGGATTTCTTCCCCAATCCACATCCTTTAAGAGTCTGGATTATAATGAAATCATCAGCGTTCCCACCGCAGATGCTATGTGTTAACGCCATAACTCAAAAACTGTTCCATGGACCATTTCAAAATCTTACACCCACATAGACCTGAGTGTCAGGAAGAAAGGATCTGATTTTGGTTAAGGTTGGTTGTATGTTTCTGACACTAGGGGGAGTTTTATCCCCAAACGTTTTTAGGGAAAAAGGCATTGGCATCATTTCTCAATCATTGGTCTGATTCGGTAATTGAATTGACGCGAGGGGATCTATCTTCATATTTCATATTTTACTCTGATAGGGGGGTAAGGGGAAGCATCTTTCTTTTACAGACATAACTCACATTTAAGTTCAGGAGTTGAATAAAGGGGATCGCTTTCACAGGTGATTGGGGGCTTTTTGTGGATATACCCGGGGGCAGGGGATGACAGCATAGGCCTAGCTATATTCCCAAAGACTCGCGTTATTCTGGAATCGACATCACTCCCGCCGCCCCCTGATCGTCTGTGTTAACGCGATAACTCAAAAACTATTCCATGGATCCCTTTCAAATTTCATACCAATGTAGAGCTTAGAACGAGGAGTAACTGGAAATGAAGTGAAATGATTGGTTCCCTTTGAACCAATAACATTAACTTTTGGTGTCACCCAGGGGTCCATCCTTGCCCCCTTACTCTTTAACAGATACATGCTGCCACTGGGTCACATTATAGACCGGTTCGGTAAGTGGCACACATTTTTCATTAAGATATAATTACTTAACATGTTTTCAAACAAACAGTTGAGCAGGACATTAAAGGTTAAGCAAGGAATTTGGATCTATTTCCTGTCTGTCTTTAGTGGAATGCACCCATGGTAGAGGGCTCTTGAGTGTTTCATGCCCACTCATTCAGGGATATGGCAGTTTAGTGCAAAACTGTAGTTTTTTATTCCACAGTCTTCCGTCAGATTTCCTGAGTCAAGTATTTCCTGAGATTTGTTAACTCAATAATTACTAAAGTCTGACCTTCTCCGATTCCTCAACCTTCTCCGGCGTTGTCTTAACTTCAATGTACTTGAAGATTTGAAAATGTTGATTTCTTAAAATGTCAACCATAGCATAATTAATAAAACTCACTGGTACACACATCAGGTAGATCTGTTAATGATGAGATGTGAATCCCGAGTTAAGTTCTGAAAGACTATTTTCAAAGGAGCCTGCAGTCTGTGCTGGTGTTTTACTGGTCCACATGCTTCTCTACGTCATGTGCCCGCCTTACAAAACCAGTGTGAGGTCTTTCCGATTCAGTGTGACGTCATTGTAACATACATTGATTTTTTTAAAATCTGTCTTTAACTCAATCCTGTGTCTTTGTGTTTTTTTCAGGCACACTGTTCCCTATGGTATGTCCAGTTACCAGGGTTCCATGCGTCTGAAGCGCTCCGTCCAGGCCGGCCAACGCTGTGCCTGTACCCTGAAGAAAGACTCCCGCTGCAGCAGATTCTGCACTGACAGGTGAAGAACCACGTCAGGGAAAAAAACGGACATAAATGTTTTCTTAAATGATGCGAGAATGTTTGTTTCCAAAAGAGATCCCAGCCTCTCTCCACTCAGACTCAAGGTAACTGAGGTCAGTGCCCCCCGTGTTTGAAAGGTATTTGTGAGGGAGTCTATGTCTGGAGTCTGAAGTCCTCAAATTAAATGTGAGGTTACATCCGACAAAAAGTGTTTTCCTTAAAGAAGAACTCTGTCTAGTGATTCAAAGTTAACTATTAGAGTAAAAGATCATATATGGAACATCCATCTCCAGGAGTCGATTCATCTGCGTGAAAATTTGGACCGAATTGGATCGACCGTTAAATAATATGGCGCCAAAACTTTTGAGGATGAAGCTCACCCTAGTGTCAGAAATACGCAACCGACCTCTCCCAAAATAAATCCAGTTCTTCCTCGCATTAAAGTCTATATGGGTTAAATAAAATAAAGTTATTCGGTGAGCCATGATGCATTATATCTCTTCTTAGGGAAATATGATTAACAGAAAAACGTTTGGACGGAGAAAGTCTGCAATGGTCTGAGAAACAAATCCCAGCTAACAGTGGGAGAGAGGCGGGCAAAATGTACGAGTTTATTACAGGATCCACGGAGAACGGACGCCAGCAGTGAGTTCATATTTCATGTTCAGAATGTTATTCATGTTCTAAACTCAACTACCAAGAAATGAAGGGGTGCCCTTCTTATTTTTAGTGAATTATAATTAGTATTTTGGACTAATTATATCCCCTGAAAAAGTCGGGGATATTATGAAAAAATCCGGCCGCCATGTCCTGTAGATCCTGAAGAACTGGGATGATATTGAGAAAGGTCAGTTATATAGTGCATATGAATCAACTCAAGAATCAATCTGGTATATATAACATATTACAAGAGTAGTTTTTATTTTACTCACACAGCTTCCTTACCGTTGGTACGATTTACTCCAGATTTGGTACATTTGAATCAAATTATCATTTCATATTTGACTCTAAAGGTTCATATTTTACAGACTAGGGGGAGATATTTTACAAAAAACTCAGACGTAACATGACCTTTTATTTAATCTGGGGAGTTCAATCTGGCGGATTGAACCTTGCTGTCATTGACGACAGCATAGGTTTAGTTCTCTGAGTGTTATCTCCCGGGCATAACTCACAAAGTGTGCTTGTTTTTGTTTTTTTTAAATCATCACTGATTCTTTGTTTTCCTGGAGAGCTGCCTGTTGATTGTTCAGGAGAACTAAGCATTTCTTTATTGTTTATTTTAAATAGTTCTCTTTTCATTTTCTCAGATTTGCCGTCATCAAAAATTACAATTAACAGGCACAATTAAGGAACTGTTTGTTCTGTCTTTCATTGAAGAAATGCCCCTTTTAGAGGTGGACCGTGAATGTTTTATGCTTGTGATACTATTTATAAGCATAAACAGCCCAGAAATGGGAAACATATGTAAACTTGGTTGTTTTTACCCCACTGCTAACTCACATCAGATGATTCTGTGGAGCCCTAAGCAGCATCTCTGTGTTTTTCGTCCTTTGCAGGCAGAGGACGCCAGCAGCTTCTGGAAGCGACCGGGGGACAGCAACCGTCCTCAGTGGGCCCGCCATGAAATGAACACATAAGCTGAGAATCTCAGAGCTGGACCGGCGCCGTCTTTGCCAGAGGAATCTCCGTATTTGGAAATATTCTGCACATGCACACACATGCTCCCGTGTCATCAGACTGATGAATGAATTGCAAGGCTGCTGGTGCAAAGGTTCAAAGCGAAGTGGTCCCAGCAGGGATGCTGAAGGACTGCGAAGCCCCCCCCCCTCTCTCTACCCCCACTGGCCTGTCTGTTCACAGATGTGCTTAAGTTTCTAATTTTCCTGTCACAGCTGACACTTCTGTTTGTGTCGACCACTAAAGACCACTAGAGTGGAGTATGTTGCTCGCACATGTTCACGCCATGAGATGTCAGCCCGCGCCACACGAAACTGAGAGGAAACATTCTACACAGAGACAATATTTAACCGGCCTGTCTGCGTCTCCCCACGCCCACACCACCCACTATCTCCCACAGACACTGAAACTCCAAACATATTATTTGGGTTATTACGCCGCAGACACGTCTGTCTGGTGAAGCGTCATTATTCGCTTTTCCTGCTTACATTTGACATTTTTTCAATACCTATCTGGCTTTATTTAAGTATATTTAAAATGAAATTATTACCCATTTAATGTGACTGGATGAATTTCAGACACGACACCATCTCTGAAAGCTTTGATCTGTTAGTTCTTGGACGTATTCATACCAGTACTGCTGAAGCAACCAGTCAGTTAATCTGTCTGTAATCCGATGTTAGGAGATTCAATTAGAAACTATAACAAAATGAATATATATATATATATATATATATATATATATATATATATATATATATATATATATATGATTTTTTTTTCTCATGCAAAAACAGGTTCTCTAATGTAAGAATTTGCTGCTTTTCCTTTTTATTCATTTTAATTTATTTTTTTGAATCATTTTGAGGAGCGTTGGATGGACAAAACATCGTGAAGGTTCTGAGTGATGAGAGATGATGTTGCAAATCTCCAGAAACCCAAGTCTGCATTCCCGTATACTGTACATACGATACCTATATACCTACTATTACTTTTATTAAATTAAATACATTTTTCACTGCAGGATCTTTGCTTCTTACAAAGGGAGGAGTATTTTTTCAAAGTATAAAACACTCAGCCATAACACTAAAATCCATCTGCCTTACAAAGTGTAAATTCCTCATTTTGCAGCCAAAACAGCCTCACTACCAGAACCAGCCATTACTATCTCCGTCATTTGTGCTACATTAGCTCCAGACACAGGCTAGTATTCACTCCCTATGTGCATCAGTGAGCCTTGGACGCTTTTCACCCTGTCATCAGTACATCCATTGTCCCCCCTTGGACCCCTTTGGTAGGTATGCGTGCCATAGACACAAGATAATCACAGCTATTCTGACTTCACCTGTCAGATGGCATAATTTAATGGCTATATATTATGTTATTTACCAGTATATTCACATAACTACATGGTCACCGGTTCAACAGTTGTCCTTTCTTAGACTACTTTGGTAGGTACCAACAACTGCAGACCAGGAACAACCAACGATTCTGGAGATGTTCTGATCCAGACATCTAGCCATCACAGTTAAGACCTAATCAAGGTCGCTTTGATCCATATGCCGGCCCATTGTTCCTGCTAACAAAACAACAATTTCGACCAAATGTTCTCTTGCTGCCTAATATATTCCCACCCACTGAGAGGTTGCCATGGTAACAACATAATCAATGATGACTTCTGTCAGTAGTTATAATGTTATGGCTGATGTACGTCGGTAAAGGATTAATACTCTCTCTTAGTTTGAACAGAGGCATCTAGTACGTTCATATAAAGTCATATCGTGAGACACTGAATTTATCAAGCTGTAACATTGCTGTTCAGATTAAAGCCTGTGTGTCAGCACTCCACCTTCATCCATCCTTCTTTTGTCTGCAGCTGATTTTCCTCCTGCAGGGTTCCGGGTCGAGGAATTACCTAAGGATTAACGTGAGAAGAGTGTCTGACAGCTCGGACGTATCAATGGATGCTGTTATATATATAATATATATAAAGAGTCTGGTCTACACCTGCTCTTTCTGGAAAACACCTTGAGGCAACTGTTGTTGTGAATTGGCGCTATATAAATAAAGATTGATTGATTGATTGATTATGTAAAGTTCAAAAATAGGATCCAACATTCAGAGAACAAGAACCCGATTAGAATTCCCAAATAAAGGCAGAGACTCCAAAAATAAGACGTTTGGACGAATTAAGAACCTGAGGGAACTAACCGAACATGGAACACGATGAGGAAACAAGTCTCTGGTGCACAGGAGACATGGGTTGACTTTAAACAGCAGGACACAGACTGAAAAACACTGGACACCTAAGACAACATGGACAGGTGAGGTCAGGGCGGACAGGTGAGGTAAACATGGACAGGTGAGAACAGCAGGGACAGAAGAGATCAACCAGGGCAGGTGAGTTCAACATGGACAGGTGAGACCAGCAGGGACAGATGAGAACAGCATTGACAGGTGAGGTCAGGGGGGACAGGTGAGATCAACATGGACAGGTGAGAACAGCAGGGACAGATGAGAACAGCATGGACAGGTGAGGTCAGGGGGGACAGGTGAGATCAACATGGACAGCTGAGAACAGCAGGGACAGATGAGAACAGCATGGACAGGTGAGGTCAGGGGGGACAGGTGAGATCAACATGGACAGGTGAGAACAGCAGGGACAGATGAGAACAGCATGGACAGGTGAGGTCAGGGGGGACAGATGAGAACAGCATGGACAGGTGAGGTCAGGGGGGACAGGTGAGATCAACATGGACAAGTGAGACCAGCATTGACAGATGAGGTCAACCAGGGCCAGTGAGAACAACATGGACAGGTGAGGTCAACATGGACAGGTGAGAACAGCAGGGACAGATGAGATCAACCAGGGCAGGTGAGTTCAACATGGACAGGTGAGACCAGCAGGGACAGATGAGAACAGCATGGACAAGTGAGGTCAACCAGGGCAGTTGAGGTCAGCGGGGACAGGTCAGAACAAGGACACACATCGTTGTGTGTTGTATAATTTGACATGTTGGACGTCTCTATCTGCAAGGAGACAGTTACATCGGTATCTGTTTATCTACATTCATCCTGGGGATTTACACATGCGGCTCAGAGATAATAATAATAATAATAATACATTTAATTTATAATGCACTTTACATTTGGATCAAATCTCAAAGTGCTAAGATGGACGGTTTAATCTGAGATCTTCTGATTATATTTCTTTTTTCGAGTTTCCACTCTCAAAACGGAATTTGGAAAACAGGCTTTTAGCTACGCCGCTCCTTCCGACTGGAACAGATTACAGAAAGATCTGAAACCTGAAGCCTTTATTACTGTTGATCTTTTTAAGGAAAAAAATGAACACCGGTTTGCCACAGAGTGCTCCTGTTTTTGTCAGTTTGTGTTTGTCTTTGTCTTTGTAACTATCTGTAACTGTAACTGTAACCTAAAGCTGCATTCTTGGCTTTGAAAAAGGAGATGGGAACCTCAATGCGTTTTTTTTTACCCCGGTTGAATAAAGGTTATAATAATAATAACAATAATAATAATAATAAGGTTTGAAGCACATGGACAGGTGAGAACATGAGAAGAGGAATTATTCAACAATCTGAGAGGAGACAATACCACACATAAACAGACAGACAGACAGACAGACAGACAGACGTGGAGGGAAGGAACCACAGAGAGCATCAACACGAAGAAGCAGCTACAAAATGAAAACAGGAAACGACAACACCGAAGACTGGAGCAGTCACCCTTCCAAACAATGTTAGGCATAAACCACATCAGACCGCTGACAGAACACATCTGACTGCCAGCCCTCGCAGAACCAGCAACTTCATCACTCGTCGGTCTCAGCAGGATCGTCAGCCGCCACCGCCAGTCAGCATCCAGACGCCTTCAATCACAACTTCCCTGAAGAGCCGGAGCACCAAAGACTTTCTGACAGATGATTTATTCCCTATATTCTGCTCCAATGAATATAATGTGAAACATCAATGCTCTATCATCTGCTGTAATAAACATTGTTCTGTACTTCATTCTCTGTCGCTCCGGACTAAAACAAGGTTCTGGGTCCCACTGCAACGGGAGGTCTTTCTGTGTGGAGTTTGACTGGGTGGGCTTCCTCCAGCTTCCTCTCGCGGTCCATCAACAGCAGGATCGGTGAATCTGAGACGCTGAATTACCCGCAGGAGTGGATGTGAGCGTGAATGGCCGCGAGAACCCAAGGTCAGCTGTGGTAGGCTCCGCCCCCCTCCCCCCACCCCTTGACCCTGACCAGGATAAGCTGTTCCACAAAATGAAATGAAATGCATGAACCTCCTGAATGCTTGATATTCCTGCCGGATCAAAGTAATTCTCTGGGTAGATCCACATAATCAGAGAACAAAATGGAAAAGAATAATCTAAAGAGTATTCAGAACAACATGGACAAGAATCTAAAGAGTATTCAGAACAACGTAGACAAGAATAATCTAAAGAGTATTCAGAACAACGTGGACAAGAATAATCTAAAGAGTATTCAGAACAACGTGGACAAGAATAATCTAAAGAGTATTCAGAACAACGTGGACAAGAATCTAAAGAGTATTCAGAACAACATGGATAAGAATCATCCAAAGAGTATTCAGAACAACACGGACAAGAATCATCTAAAGAGTATTCAGAACAACACGGACAAGAATCATCTAAAGAGTATTCAGAACAACACGGACAAGAATCATCTAAAGAGTATAAAGAACAACATGGACAAGAATCATCTAACGAGTATTCAGAACAACATGGAAAAGAATAATCTAAAGAGTATTCAGAACAACACGGACAAGAATCATCTAAAGAGTATTCAGAACAACACGGACAAGAATCATCTAAAGAGTATTCAGAACAACACGGACAAGAATCATCTAAAGAGTATTCAGAACAACACGGACAAGAATCATCTAAAGAGTATTCAGAACAACACGGACAAGAATCATCTAAAGAGTATTCAGAACAACACGGACAAGAATCATCTAAAGAGTATTCAGAACAACACGGACAAGAATCATCTAAAGAGTATTCAGAACAACACGGACAAGAATCATCTAAAGAGTATTCAGAACAACATGGACAAGAATCATCTAAAGCACGCCATTGATGGTAAAGGTTGTAAATCCAAGCCGAACGGACGTCTCAGGTCCACATGGGCCCTGTACTGTAGTAAATTATAGGCTCAATACTCTCCAATGCTTAATCATTTTGGTTCTGCTGAAGGACTATGTGGTATTCACTTTTTCATCTTCCTCCTTCTTTGTTTTCTAACACAAAACAGCCCGTTCAGCCTCGATGCCGCACAGCTGCTGTAGTTCCCCCCAATATTCTTTTCGGGTAGCAACATAGATGACAAAAAAATGTTGAGAAACCTGGGAAAATATCATGTCCTGGATCAAATGTAATTGAGCGGAGCGCTCTTGAGCCTCTTCATTATCTTTTCATCTCCTGAGAAAAACACAGGTATGAGATTTTGAAGCCGTGATGAAAGTGGAATTGTTGGTTGTCATGAATGTAAGGGGAGAGAAAGTATTTGGTTCAAACACAGATGCAGTGTTTGTCAGGATAATGTCGTGTCCAAATCTTTGAGGCTGAACTGTCCAAAGATCCAGGCCCTTACGGAAACCTGATCCTTCGTGAGAGGCCGAATAGAAGGATGACGTCACTACAAACTCTTTATAAATCAAACAGGTTTATTTCAACCTACAAGGAAATCATCACTGTGTCCCAAGCATTACGTAAGCATCAAACTCCAGAGTTTGGGATCACCTAGTTTCCAACCCGACGGACTTAAGGATCCGGTTAGCAGACTGACGATTTTCTACCAAGTGACCAAGAGCCCCACTTTCCAAACACTTTTATTCTCCATCTTCAGCAACCCCCTTCTTGATCCTCAGCGGGCATGTCCCTGCCTGGGCCTCCTTTCATTTGGTCCATTACCTGGCGTGACCTCTCTGACTCCATCTTATATCTACTGCTAAGCTAACAGGATATGCTATGCTATTCAGAATTCTACCTAAAACTACTTTAATCTAAAATAACCACACTGAGGGATATGCTGGGAATTGCACCCAAATGATTTATTGCTATATTGAAAACTGAAGGACTGAAGGCAGGTACTTACTGCCCATTTATCTTTCCTATATTATTACTTCAACCTTGACCTTTGATGTGATTCTGTATTTACACGCAAAAGTTGAGTGATCGCCCACACTGGTTTTTCATGTTTTTCTATAAGGTATTTATATCCAGGAAAGGTATATGGGGCTATTAAGGAATCTTCATCTTTGCTGCTGTTTCATGGATCCTTTGGAAATCTTACAGCTACATAGACCTTAATGCGAGGAAGAACTAAAGCGATTTTGGAAAAGTTTGGTTGTATATTTCCAACTTCATCTCTAAAATGATCAGGTCATAATTTCTCAACTTTTGGTCGACTTCAGTCCAAATTGGGTTCATATCAATCGACTCGCGTAGATCTATTTTGTTTACGTCGTGATTTATTCTAGTAGTGCATATTTTACTTGCTAGGGGGCAGATTTGTTTTTTAAACAAAAAAACACTGTTTTCCGTACATATTTCTTGGCTCCTTATAGAATTTTATACCTATATACAGATTTGGGATATGAATCGACTCTGCCTCACGGCAAGAAGGTGAGAAGGTTGAAATCCACCTCTGACAGCCTTTCTGTGTTGAGTTTGCTTGTTCTCTCTGTGTCTGTTCTCTCCGGGAACTCCAGCTTCCTCCCACAGCCCAAAAACATGAATATAGGTAAATTGGTGACATTAAATTGAGCTGGGATAGGCTCCAGCCCCCCATGTGACTCTAAACAGGATAAGCAGTTGATGAATGAATGAATGGATCGACTCAAGAAGATTTATCCTGCATTACTTTAATAGGGTATATTTTATTCACTGGAGGGAGCATTTACAAAAAAAACTGTTGGTCCGGTTTAGTCCAAATGTGGTGAATATAGTCGATTCAAGGAGATCTATCTTATAATAATAATAATATTAATAATAATTACAAAAGTAAGCAAAAAATAGTGACATATTTTCCTCTGCATTTGACCCCTCCATGAGGGAACAGTGGGCGGCCCCTTTGAAGCTTTGACTGTTTTTAGGAGTCGTTGGTTGTATAATTCTAGATATATTCTGTAAGTATCATATTTTACTCTAAGAGTCTCTCGTACCTTTTGGGTTTTTTTTTACTCAGCCTTTAAGGAGGTTACTTTTAGTTCTGGTCCCCAGCCAAAATGCTCAGCAGAAACAAACTGTTCCTTTGACGACGACGTTGAGTGACACCCAGAAGAAACTGTTACAGTCAGTGGAAGAATTCCCATCCCGCCTGTTCTTAAACCAATAAACATTGTTTTTGATATTTGAACAAGGACTCCGTTATGGAACCAGCTGCATGTTTTGACAACCTGTTTGTCAATCCAAGATTTCAGCACCCGTTTAGACCATTTCACCTGTCATTGAGATTAAGTGTCTAGGGTTAGACATATATAAATATATACACTGTATATAAATCAATCAACCCAGTCATATATCAAAGCTGTCAAGAACTTCAAAACTGTTTTCATCACAATATAAGGATGTTCATTACTATGTGATTGACGTCTACATGATGACTCAGGCACCACTGCATGGATCTTTTTCAAATATTTATACCTATATAGACCTCTATGTGAGGAAGAAGAAACTTGGAAAACTGTTGAATATTTCCTAGACTAGTGGGAGCTTCATCTCCCAAAGTTTTAAGATCATAATTTCTCAATTGTTGTTCGAGGCCAGATTTGGTGGATCTTGAATGTAACAGATTTTACTCTAATAATCCATATTTTACTCACCAGGGGGAACTTTCCAATGAAAAACACGTTTTGGTACATAAGTTCACGTTTAAGGAGTTCAATCAGGGAGATTGGTTGTAAATGGCAGGAGATTGGGGGCTTTTGAAGTTTATAACTTGCTTTCGAGGATGAGATTGTAGGTGTAATCGTATATTCTAGTTAAAGGTTAGTTAATATTCCATGAATTGGAACGTATTCCTTCTACCTCAGACAAGTATTTTACTGCGAGTGATTGACACCCACTCAGCTGTTGACAGAAGCCAGACGCAGTATTTCACGTATACGAACGTTCGATTTCACACACCAGATACTGTATATCACGGACTATATACAGTATTTCACGTACAAGACGAAGTATTTCACACACCAGATACTGTATATCACGGACTATATACAGTATTTCACCTACAAGACGAAGTATTTCACACACCAGATACTGTATATCACGGACTATAAACAGTATTTCACGTACAAGACGAAGTATTTCACACACCAGATACTGTATATCATGGACTATATACAGTATTTCACCTACCAGACGCAGTATTTCAAACACCACATACAGTATATCACAGACTATATACAGTACTTCGAGTACCAGACGCAGTATTTCAAACACCAAATACTGTATATCATGGACTATATACAGTATTTCACATACCAGATACAGTACATCAGGGAATTTATACAATATTTCACATATCAGACGCAATATTTCACACACCAGATACAGTTTATCACATACTTTATACAGTATTTCACGTACAAGACGAAGTATTTAACACACCAGATACAGTATATCGCATACTTTATACAGTATTTCACGTACAAGACGAAGTATTTCACACACCAGATACAGTATATCACGGACTATATACAGTATTTCACGTACCAGACGCAGTATTTAACACACCAGATACAGTATATCATGGACTATATACAGTATTTCACGTACCAGACGTAGTATTTAACACACCAGATACAGTATATCACGGACTATATACAGTATTTCACGTACCAGACGCAGTATTTCACACACCAGATACAGTATATCATCAACTATATACAGTATTTTTCGTACCAGGGCAGTATTTCACATATCAGATACAGTATATCACAGACTATATACAGTATTTCACGTACCAGACGCAGTATTTCACACACCAGATACAGTATATCACGGACCAGGTACAGTATATCACGGACCAGAAACAGTATATCACGGACCAGATACAGTATATCACGGACCAGATACAGTATATCACGGACCAGATACAGTACTTCACTGCGAGTACGGTGACACAAACTTAAAACATAAATAAAATGAAGCATTTATTTTCTTGTGTATTTCTTGTGTATTTATGTCCCCGAAAAGTCGGGGATATTATTGAACCATCATCCGCTGCAAAATGTCTTGCTAACATGATAACTCGAAAAAACTATTTCTTAGCTCGCCTTCAAATTTTATGCCCACAGTGACTTCAGTGAGAGGAAGAACTGGATCAGGGAAAAACACTTTCCAACATCAACTCTTTAAGATTGGCCTTGTTTAGTCCAAATTTCGAGCATATTAATTGTTGAGATCTTTTTTTGTGTATCAGAAAAATACTTTTATGGTTAATCTATAATGAACAGCGGCAGCTTTGGGCGAGGGTGTGAGGAGTTATCTGTGACAGACGTGTAGCAGCAGGTGTGAAAGGAAAGATGGTAGTGAGAGCAGTTCTGCTGGATGGTTTAGAGACGGTGGTTCTGACCAGAAGACAGGAGGCAGAGCTGAAGATGTTCAGATGTTCTCTGGGAGTGAGGAGGAAGGACAGGATTAGAAAGGAGACATCAGAGGGACAGTCCAGGTTAGACGTCCTGGAGACAAAGTCAGAGAGGACAGACTGAGATGGTTCTGACCTGTGAAGAAGAGGAGGGATAGTGGATCTACTGGTAGAAGGATGCTGGAGATGGAGCTGCAGGCAGGAGTAGAAGGGGAGGAGCAAAGAGAAGGTTTCTGGATGTGGTGAGAGAGGACACGCAGTTGGTTGGTGTGACAAAGGACAATGCAGTGGACGGGTGGAGGGGGAAACAGATGATCCACTGTGGCGACACCTAACGTGAAGAGCCGAAAGAAGAAGGAGAAGAAGAAGTGTGATGCTCATAGGATGATCCTTTGACCCATGTGGGGAATAAAGACTTCTATGGTTATTTAAGAGAAATTATATTTCACTAATGGTGCGTCGATTCAGGATCTAGATGTTGGGGATTTCCTCCTTCCTACATTCTCCAACATTCCACCAAGTTTCATATTAAACCATCCAGTAGTTTGATAACCCCCCATAACCCTAACCCTAACCCTAACCCTAACCCCTAACCCTATTTAACCCTAATTTTTAAGGAGACAGACACACACGCTCTGCTCTTTAAGACAAGCTTTCACCCCTCTCACACTTTTGCTGGTCTTGTGAAATCCCAACTGCTGAGGTTCCATAGGATCTGCACTCAGCCTGGCGACTTTCGTCAGGCCACGAGGGTCCTTTTGGCGGCCTTACGCTCCAGGGGTTACACAAGAACCTTCTTGAGAAAGGCCTGTAAATCATTCTTAAAGGTCAGGCCCAAAATTGTGTCCAAGATGTTACCTTTAATCACAAGATTCTCTTCTTCAGCTGTGCAGCTGATTAAAGTGGTCAAAAACAACTTTGACAGTTTTGTCAGTTCTACTGGTGCTCTAAAGGATCATAGGATCATAGCAGCATTCAGGAAGAACAAAAACTTAAAGGACCACTTAGTCAAGGCTAAGGTGTCCAATTTTTTCACCCATAAGTCCACTGTACATGGGCAATTTTTCAAGCAACAAAAATGGTTGCACAATAAATTTAACAAGAATTTTTTTAGGACAAAAACTTGGGGGAGTCCTCACACCAAAAACTGTGTCTACCTCATCACATGTAAACAATGTGGGGTACAATATGTGGGTGAAACCCAGAACACAATTTTGATCAGGTTCACCCAACATAGACACAATATTTTCAGACAGAGGGAGACACATACCCCTCTAGTCCAACATTTTTTAGCCCATGGGTGGCAATCGGTCCAGGCCACAGTCCTAGAGTCCACCCCTGGATGGACTAGGGCCCAAAGGTGTCGGGCCGAAAGACTGTGGATGTCCCTTTTGGACACAGTGCACCCAAAGGGACTAAATGAAAGGTGAACCCAGTCCAGGCCGAGGACAGGATGGAGTGTGCATTAACTTTGCCACCGGTTCCCGGCGGCAAAGTTCACTTCCCTAACCCCTAACCCTAACCGTAACCCACGTAATAGATTAAAACAGTCCAAAAGTCCTTATCTGGCAATGTAGAAAGAAAGAAATCCTGACTCCGCCTCTTTATCCTGACTCCGCTTTATTTCGACAAAAATAGCTTCTTCTAAACATACATTTAAAAAAAACATTTTTACTTTCAGCTGAAGTTACGCAGAGAATTCCCACTTATGAATATTGTCTTCCTTTTATTCAAAGAGATGGTCCCTTTGATGTCCCGCTCAACTGTTTGGGTGAGCTCAATTTAAGTTCCTAATATTTATTGGAAAATGTGACTGAACCTGTTAATAATAGCAGCTTTTATACGTTAAAAAGGTCTGGGCCAAAGATGGGGCTCTGGGGGACACCACAGATCAAAGGGCCATCGAAGAAGAGGTACTTTATTACTGATCTTACCACGGCTCTTGAGAAAGTCCTATCAACATTATATATTAATTTGAGGTTGAAGTAGCTTAAATTGAAATAAGTTACTCATTACTTATTACTGCTATTATTACTTCTTTTTTTCCCCTGAAAAATTCATTTATTTTGTGACTTAAAACTGTTTGTTCCAGGTTCATTTGTTTTATTTATTCATTTACTCATGTTAGATATATTATACCTTTATGTCAAAATATGTGCCCGTAAACTTTTGTATAGCCATGCAGGTGGGCTGCGGGGGGCCCCTAATCAAATTCCCCTTAGGGCACCAATCTGGCTAGGGGCGGTTCTGACTACCGTAACGAGAAATAGATGAGTAGAAGTGAGGAGGTCCTTTGGTCGAGAGCTGAGATGTTTTTATAAGAGAAGCCAAATAGCTTCTGGGTCAGCCTTTCATCGGGACTCCATGATGGTGCTCCTACGCCGGCTTCCTGTGGTCAGATGAACGCTGAAAGAGCAGCCGCCCCCTAGTAGAGTAATTATGTAACGACCCAGAATAAATATTAACATAATCCCCTGCTGAAGCCCAGAAAGGGCTTCCGTTTGGCGGCGGCAGAAACCGCTGGGACCCGTTAAAGGCCAGTCTTCGCCATAAACCATCATAAATGTTCTCTGGGATGAGGGCATTTGAGCTCAACCGCCCGACCTTACTCTGTTTGGTGTGCAAACATGATGACATCATCGGTCCAATAAGACCATCGGGCCTCCGGAAGAGAATGACGTTACAGTGCCATGAACCAAATCCAAATGGAAAACCTTTTCAGGAGCAACTCCAGGCTCTTCTGACTGGAGAGTGGACCCCCATCCAACGATGACATGTGGAGGTAGCTAAAAAAACAAAACAACAAAACTCAACGCGGGATTCACCATCCGCCACTTTCTATCAGTACAGAACTTTCCCACTGGTGGTCTTCTTCTCTGCGACTGAGACTAAAGGATTTGTTTTTTTCAACTTGCCTGTGCCTTCGCTACAAGAACTGGCCGCCAGAACGGATTACATCAATATATCAAGTAATTTCTCCGGGGTGATTCAGCCCCGGAGAATCCTGACCGCCATCTGCTTTCAGTTGTGTCACTTATACTTAGCTCCATTAACAGGTAAGAGGGAAAGTCCAACCCGGCCGCCTCACACTTGACTCATCCAGGTTCTTGCTGTCTGAACCTGCCTGGCGACACACCTGATTCACCCGCACTGTTCCCATCAGTGGAGTGGTGACAGATATCTGATGTATGATGAAAGAAATATGAAGGTGAGACTGTTACGATGTCACTATATTCAGTTTAACAATAAGGGGGGTTGTAAAGGGGCCTACATTGGGAACAAGCACAAAGGTGATGTTTATGGAATATTATATGTAAATATACATTCCATTTTTTATGTTTCACCATGTCTATCCGCTACCGCAGGTCGTCGTCGGGTTATTATGCCGCCCAAAAGTCGGGGATTTGATACAATCCTCATCTCCGCTGAGTCGGGGTTAGACTTAGACTTACATCTGGACTTAGACTTAGAATTAGAGGTGAACTTAGCGTTTGAGTCAGACTTGGAGTTCCACATACTTCCCAGATCCCAGAATGGGAAAGTTAGTGTATGACGTCTGCAAAAACGTGATTGTGGTGGGTTTAAGGTGAATGTAGGCGGGTTGGAGAGCAATACTCAAGTCTGCCCACTAAATAATCAACCACTGCTCTGTTCTCCTCCTCCCGACGTCCATTCTTCATAAACCCCACCACTGCAGAGTGAGAACTTCTGCAGGTGAACCGACCCAGTGTGGTACTGAAGGTCTGAGGTGAACAAGGTGAAGAGGAGAGGATGCAGAACAGACCCCTGTGGTGCTCCTGTACTCCTCTCCACCATCTCAGACAGAACTCTGCCCATTCTGCCATTACTGAGTTCTAGGCAGAACTCAGTCAGTAATCCAGGAGGGGGTGGACGTCCATCGGAGCTTCTCGCGCGGCAGCAGCGACTGGATGATGTTGAAGGTCCCGGAGAAATCGTTGGTCGTGTCAAAGCGATAACCCAAAAAGGATTTTCATGTATCATTTTCTAATCTTTACACAAAAATAAACCTCAGTGTGAGGAAGAACTGGATTGAGTGTGGGGAAGTTTGTACATAACTAACACTAGGGGGATCTTTACCACCAAATGGTTTTCGGACCATCATTTCGGAACCATTTGTCCGTTTGGCTCCAGGTTTGGTGCAGATGACTCGACTCAAGGAAATCTAACTTAAAATTCAACATATTTGACTCTTTATTTAAGTTGAGGAGTTCAGTTAGGGACATAACTTGTGCAACCCTGGGGATTGGGGGCATTTCAGGGATATAGCCTTTCGGTCTGGGACGACATCTTAGGCGTAGTTCTTATTAAAGGAGACTGATCTACAATACAGATTAGCCGTAGAAGAAAGACCAACTACTTGTTATTGCATATACCCCATTTTTGCCACCCGCTCTGCTCTGACACCTTTCTATCAGAACCAGCATTCACTTTTTCCACATTCTTCAATGGAATCAAACAACATGGCCGGGTTAGTATTTTGGTAAATACTATTTTGGTAAATACTAACCAATGTAGACAAGGAATACATAACAAGAGCTGCGGTTCTGGAGATGCTCTGACCCTGCTTGTTCTCAAGAACTGCACTTGGCCCTTGTAGGAGTCCCTTAGTTGCTCATGTTTCCTGTTTCCAGCACATCAACATCAGGACGAAATGTTCACTTGATGCCAAAAACTGTACAACCCACCAACTGAAAGGTTCCATTGAAACAAGATAATCAATGTAGTTCTGACGTCACGTGTCAGTGGTCATATTGTTATGGATGATTGGTATGGTATTGGAGTATGTATCCTCATCTGCATTGTTGGTTCAATCATTATGCTGGACACGCTCGGATCATATGAAGTAAAAGTCAATAGCCATTGACTAATGGGAGTTCATTTTACTAACGTATTGCATTTCCAAAGTACAAAGTAACAAATTCTCTTGATATGGTTAAAAAGGAAATGATCTAAATGAGAACAGAACTTGCTGTGACACTTTAGTTAATGATATAGAATGCATTGTAGAAAAGATTTTATTATAAGCAACAAGTTGCGTAGCATGAAGCAGAAGGTTCGGTGATTCTGTTGGATCCGACCGTTACAGGCCTTCAGTATGAATCAGAACAACTAGACCAACGCCGTCTTCCCCGACAGCAAAGGTGGATCCACCAAAACTCCCCAATCCACTTGGTTGTACAAGAGATTCCCCTGATGAACCTGTCAAATTAAATCTGAAGTTATTTCCACAGTATTTTTTAATTTAAAAAGAAACATATCAAGTTCCTATGAAGATACGTTCAAATATGAAAAAATCGCCTCATGTCGATTCATATGCAAAAAACATCGGACTGAATCGGACCAACAGTGGAGAAATTAGGGCGCAAAAACCTTTTTGAGGTAAAGCTCCCCTTAGTGTTAGAAATAACCAATCGACCTTTCTCCAAATCACTCCAGTACTTCCTAGCATTTAGGTCTATGCTGGTATAAACACAGCTTTTACAAAGGGACTTAAAACTTTCCGTTCTAGCAGTACTTATAACTTTTAATTAACATTGCTACTTTTTGGTTATATTTATGCTTTTATCTGTTTTTACCTTGTAGTACATTGAACTTTGATCCAAATGTAAAGTGCATTATAATAAAATGTATTATAATTATTATTATAAGGTTTGAAAATGATCCAAGTATAGGTTTTTTCAGGTATTGTAGAGAAATATAACTGTACCTAATTAACTATGCGGCATCAAAAGAACTGAGGAATGTATCATCAGAATAACAAGTCCATGAAAGGTACAATGCTTCAAATTAATTTGTTATGGGAACAAGATAAAATGTAACCGCCGATAATGAGTGTGCTGATAAGGCGACCTTCAACTACAAAACCACCCCAAAAAGAATCAGACTAATGGTAAGGAAGTTCTGTCAGACAAATAGAGTAGCATCAAACATGACAAATCCAAGATAGATCAGGTTCATTCATTTGCATTTGGACTAAATCGGACCCACGGTTGAAAAATCGCGGCCCAAAACATTTTTGAGATAAAGCTCCCCCTAGTGTCAGGAATAAACATCTGACCTTTTCAAAGTCTGTCCAGTTGATTCTCACACTAAAGTCTATGTGGGTATATAATTAGAAAATAATCATTGAAATAGTTTTTGAGTTAGTATCTGGATAACAGCCGTTTTTCTCCAAAAAGCTCCCCCTAGTGAATAAAATAGGATTAAGTAAATTAAAGTAAACTATGACATTAACATGATAGACTTCCCCGAGACAATTCATTCGCACCAAATTTGAAATTTGAAGTTGAAAAAATGTCAACTAGTGAGTAAAACATGAACCATAGGGTAATACACACACACACATACATATATATATATATATATATATATATAGAGAGAGAGAGAGAGAGAGAGAGAGAGAGAGACAAAGAGAGAGAGAGAGGGTGAGAGAGAGAGAGAGAGAGAGAGAGAGAGAGAGAGAGAGAGAGCGTTTCAAAGGGGTCGCCCACTGTTCCCTCATGGATGGGTCAAAAGCAGATAAATAATTTCACTATTTTGTACTTATGGTTGTAATTATTATTAATATTATTATTATTATAAGATAGATGTCCTTGAATGGACTATATTCACCAACTATTATAACTATTCACACACGATGTTTGCAGGATAAATCTTCTTCAGACAATTCATATGCACGAAATTAGAACTTAATCGGACAAACGGTTCCCGGACAAAAATGTTCGGAGATAAAGCTCCCCCTAGTGTCAGAAATATAGAACTGACCCTTTCCAAAATCCCTCCCTTTCTAGGGAGTGATTTTGTAAGCACAAAATTGAAAAACGATCCATGAAATAGTTTTTTGACTTATCGCATAAGTATGAAGGATCTGCGGCTGCGATGGGCGGCGATGATGATTCCATGATTTCCCCTACAAAGATACCCACAGGGTTTCCCGAGAGGGGGAGGAGTTACTGATCAAGACGGAAACAATCATAATGGCCGGGATGGATAATAGGTTCAAACCAACTGTCCCTGCGAGGCAGGTGAAATGAAATTCCAGTTCAGCGACAGGTTTCCACTTGTTTACATTCACGCCCACTTCCTCCCACACTCTAAAAACATCCAGGTGATTGGGCGGTAGCCGTGGCTGTGAGTGGGCGTGGTTTGTCCTGTCTACCTCTAATCGCTGTGATAAAAGGGTGAGTTGTCCCAGTCTCTCACCAAATGGCAGCTGGGATTGATCCTCCTGAAGAGGATCAGAAGGTACAGAAGACGGACGGATGGATAAAAGTCCGGGTGTAAAGGAGGAGGGGTCTCCATGCAGAGCAGAGCGGGTCGGTCAGGTGACAATCAGGAAAACTCTGGGCAGGAAGTCCGAAAGATCCTGGAGAGCCTGCGTCTCCGCCAAGAACCGTGTGGCTCAGGTCCAGAACTGTGGAAACATCTTCATCAGTTTGAAAACACCTGCAGAAAAAGGAAAGACAGCACGCTGCAAATACCACAACACATTAAAAAAATACACGCTGCAAATAACACAATATGATAATAAACACTCTGCAAGTACCACAACACGGTACGTTTAGAAAACACACTGCAATAACCAATGCACATTAAGAATACATGCTGCAAATAAAACCACGGATAAACAAACATTCTGTTAATACCACAATACAATAAGCAAACACGCTGCAAATACCACAACACAATACGTTTATAAAACGCGCTGAAATAACCAAAACACATTAAGAAAACACACTGTAAATACCACAACACATGAAGAAAACACACTGTATATACCACAACACATGAAGAAAACACACTGTAAATACCACAACACATGAAGAAAACACACTGTAAATACCACAACACATTAAGAAAACAGCCTGAAATACCACAACAAATTAAGAAAACACGCTGCAAATCCACAACACATTAAAAAAACACACTGTAAATACCACAACACATAAGGAAAACACACTGTAAATACCACATCACGTTAAGAAAACACACTGTAAATACCGCAACACGTTAGGAAACCACCCTGTAAATACCACAACACGTTAAGAAAACACACTGCAAATCCACAACACATTAAAAAAACACACTGTAAATACCACAACACATGAAGAAAACACACTGTAAATACCACATCACGTTAAGAAAACACACTGTAATTACCACATCACGTTAAGAAAACACACTGTAAATACCACAACACGTTAAGAAACATGCTGTTAATACCTCAACAGAATACGTTTAGAATACACGCTGGAAATACAACAACACATTAAGAAACATGCTGGGAATACTACAATTTATTAAGAAAACACGCTGTCAAAGCCAGAAACACAATGTAAGTATTTCCAGAGGACAGAGAAAAGCGCTGCACACATGCAGATGCTCTTGATTTGGCGGCAGTTTGTGACTTACGTTTCTGGAGTGGACTCGCCGTCAGTGGGTTTGCATCTTGTTTACTCAAAGCTGCCAAAATGAAGTAGCCTCTGGTGGAAACCCGCTGCTTGATGGATGTGACAAATCCAAGAAGAAAGTATGTCCTCCCAACGGTTTATCAGCAGCAGATGTGGAGGGAGGACAGGGAGGAAATCACCAGGACAGCCCGTGGCTTTGTTTCCCTCTCACAACATCACTCTGGAGCTCTGGACTGATGTTCTCCAGATGCGATGGTTGCAGAGCTTCTGCGCTGTTTGGAGGAAGAGCTGGCGTGATGACATGACCGCGTTGTAAAGTTTCATTGAAAGCTTCCACGAGGGACATGCTGAAGTTCACCAGCTTCAGTCCTGTAATATCTCCTCAGAGTGATTGGTCCCACGGCTCTTCAATAAATGAGCAGAAGTTCCTCCGTGTCTTCTTCTGTTATGTGTCCGAAAATTATCTTTGCATATTTCCTTCATGATCCTTTAGACCCGCCACAGGGACATCTTCTTTATTATCTCTTGAGTAGGTGGGGCTTTATTCAGCTGGATCATAAAAACACCTTGACTGATGTTCTCAAATCTTGGCGAAAGATTTGAGAAAATCTTCCACCAATCTTCCATTTTCATTTTTTGCCCCAGCATTTTCATTTCTACATGGTCTCACCTCTCAACATTTTTAATTTTGTGGCTTGGTAAGATATGGACGGATGAGGAGATGGAGATTCCTCAATTTCTCAATTTCTGGAAATTCTCTGAGCATTCCCAGAACCAGGACAGTCCACTCCATGAAGGCGCTCCTCCATTCCACGTACCCTACAGATGATCTTTGGCTCCATTAATGGTCTCCATCACTCCTTTTAGAGTCTCATCTGCTCCATGAAGGTGCTCCTCCGAACCATGAAGGTGCTCCTTTCGACTTGCACCATGATTTGGCAGATTTTTCTCCATGAAGGTGCTCCTCCGCTCCGTGAAGTTGCCCCTCTGCTACATTAAGGTACTTCATCACATCATGACGGTGCTCCTCTGCACCATGAAAGTCTTGCTTCCTTTCATGAGGGTACTCCTTGCTCCATGAAGGTCCTCCTTTGATGAATGTGCTGCCCCGCTCCATGAAGGTGCTACTGCTACTCCGCTCAATGATGTCTTTCCTTTGCTCCATGACGCTCCACCTCCTCACCATGGATTTATTCCTCCGCTCCTTTAAGGTTCTCATTTGCATGATGAAGGTGCTCTTTACACCATTATGGCGGTTCTTCTGCACTATGAAACTGATCTCCTTGATGATCCACCTCCACTTCTTGCACCATGATGGTGCTCCTATGTTCCATGTTGGTGCTTCTCTAAACTATGAAGGTTTTCCTCTGCTGCATTATGTTGCTCCTTTTCTCAATGAAGGTAATCCTCTGCTCCATGAAGGTGCTCCTCTGCACCATGAAGGTGATCGTCCGCTCCATGAAGGTGCTCCTCTGCTCCAATTAGTTCCCCTTCTGTGCCAAGAAGGTGCTCCTCTGCAGCATTAAGGTGCCTTACTGCTCCATAAAGATGCTACACGGTTCTATTAAGGTGCTATTCCGCTCCTTAAAGATGCTACTACGCTCCATGAAGGTTCTCCTCCGCTCCATGATGTCTTTCCTTTGCTCCATGACGCTCCACCTCTGCGCCAAGGATGTATTCCTCCGCCTCTTTAAGGTACTCATTTGCATGATGAAGGTGCTCTTTACACCATGATGGTTTTCCTCTGCACCATGAAAGTGATCTCCGGTCCTTGAGAGTCCTCCTACCTTTCTTGCACCATGATGGTGGTCTCCATGAAGGTTCTCCTCTGCTGCATGAATGTGCTCCTCTGATCCAAGAAGGTGCTCCTCTGCACCTTTGCTCAATGAAGGTGCTTCTCTAAATGATGAAGGTACTCCTCGGCTCCGTTATGTTGCTCCTGTTCTCCATGAAGGTCCTCCTCCAATCCATGATTTTACTCCTCTGCTCAAAGGAGGTGCTCCTGTGCACCATGAAGTTGATCCTCTACAGCCAGAAGGTGCCTCTCCGCTCCAGGATGGTGCTCATTTGGTCCATGATGTTTCTCCTCTCTACCATGAAAGTGATTTCGGATCAAGGAAGTTTCTCCTCGGGTTCATGAAGATGCCTCTTTGTTATATGAAAGTATCTCTCCGCTCCAACAAAGCGCATTTCTGCTCCATCAAGGTGCGTCTCGTCTCCGCTCCATGACGGTGTTCCCCTGCTCCATTAAGGTACTCCTCTGCTCCTCTGCATGGTTCAGTTGCTCTTTTTCTCCATGAAGGTGCTCCATTACTCAATAATAGTGATCATCTACTCAATGAAGGTGCTCCTCTGGTGCAAGAAGGTGCTCCTCTGCCCCATGAAGTTGCTCCTCTTCTCCGTAAAGGTGATCCTCTGCACCATTATTGTGCATCTTAGCTCAATGATGGTGCTCATTTGGTCCATGAAGGGGCCTCTCTGCTACATGAAGACGCCTCTCCTCTCCGCTCCATGAAGCTGAATGTCATCTCCGCTCCATGAAGGTGCTCCATTATTCCATGACGGTGTTCTTCTGCTCCATTAAGGTACTCCTACGCTCGACGAAGGTGCTGTTTTAATTCATGATGGTTATCCTCTTCACCATTAAGGTGCTCCTCCGCTCTCCGCACCATGAAAGTGTTCCACTCCCAGAAATTTCTACTACGCTCCATGAAGGTTCCACTCCATTTCATGAAGGTGCTCCATTATTCTATAATGGTGAACATCTACTCAATGAAGGTGCTTCTCTAGTCCAAGAAGGACGCTCCTCTTCTGCACCACGATAGTGCTCCTCTGCCCCAGGAAAATGACCTCCGCTCATTGAAGGTGCTAATTTACTCCATGATGGTGCTCCTCCACTCTCCGCTCCAAGAAAGCACCTCTCCGAATCATAAAGGTGCCTCTCCTCTCTGCTCCATGAAGGTGCTCTTTCACTCAAATTAATTACTCCACTTATTCATTAAGGTGCCCCTCTGCTCCATGAAGGTGCTCCTCTGCTCCATGATGTTGCTCCTCTGCTCAAGGAAGTTTCTCCTCTGCACCATGAAGGTGCTCCTCTGCTCTATGAAGGTGCTCCTCCGCTTCATGAAGTTGCACCTCCACACCATGAACTCCTCTCCTCCTCTCTATAGAATTCCTCCTCTGCAGCATGAAGGTGTTCCATTGCACCGTTAAAGTGCTCCTCTCCACCATTACGCTGCTCCTCCGCTGCATGAAGGTAATCCTCTCCAGCATGAGGGTGCTCCATTCCTGCAGGAGGGTACTCCATGACTCAGTGAAGTTGTTCCTCTTCACTGTTAATGTGCTCCTCTGCACCGATAAGGTGCTCCTTTCCACAATGAAAGTGACCTTCGCTCCATGAAGGTACTCCTCTGTCACATGAAGGGGGTCCTCCCCTGGTCAATGCTCTTGCTCTACTCCATGATGGTGAACCTCTGCACCCTGAAGGTGCCTTTCTGCTCCATGAAGGTTCTCCGTTACTCCATGATGGTGATCCTCTACACCATGAAGGTGCACCGCTGGAACACCTCCTGCAATTTCCCCGTTGTGGGACTAATAAAGGTTTATCTTATCTTATGTAGGGGCTGCTCTGCAGCAGCAATGTTCTCCTACCTAGCAAGAAGGTGCTCCACTGCATCATGAAGGTGCTCCACTGCATCATGAAGGTGTTCCCTTGATTCATTAATGTACTCCTCTCCACCATGAAGTTGATCTTTATAGAATGAAGGTGCTCCATTACTCCATTATGGTGATACTATGAAGCATGAAAGTTTTCCTCCTCTCCAAGATAGATAGATAGATAGATAGATAGATAGATAGCCTTTATTAGTCCCACAATGGGGAAATTGCAATGTTACAGCAGCAGAGCATGTTACAGAGTAAGAATAACATCGTTTTATGTGCAATTAAAATAAATTAAATTCAATGTACAGAAACAGAAACAGAAACAGAAACAAAGTGCAAGTGAGGTAGGTGTGTGTGTAAGTGTGTGTGTAGTTGTGTAGGTGTGTGTGTTGCTAACAGTGCTGGTTGTGGAGTCTGACTGCTGCAGGAAGGAACGATCGGCGATATCGCTCCTTCACACACTTGGGGTGAAGGAGTCTGTCGCTGAAGGAGCTCTCCAGTGCAGAGATGGTTTCCTGCATGGGGTGGGAGACGTTGTCCCGGAGAGATGACAGCTTGGCCATCATTCTCCTGTCTCCCACCTCCTGCACCGAGTCCAGAGGACATCCCAGGACCGAACTGGCCTTCCTGATTATTTTGTCCAGTTTCCTCCTGTCAGCAGCTGAGATGCTGCTGCCCCAGCAGACCACTCCATAAAAGATGGCCGAGGCGACTGCAGAGTCAAAGAAGGTCTTCAGGAGCGCCCCCTGCACTCCAAAAGACCTCAGTCTCCTCAGCAGATACAGTCGGCTCTGACCCCTTTTAAAGAGTGCCGTTGAGTTGTGAGTCCAGTCCAGTTTGTTGTTCAGGTGAACACCAAGGTACTTGTAGGACGTGACCATCTCAATGTCCATTCCCTGGATGTTCACCGGTGTGTGGGGGGTGTGTGCCTTCGGAAGTCCACCACCAGTTCCTTGGTCTTACCCGCGTTGATCTGGAGGTGGTTCCACTGGCACCAGTGGGTGAAGTCCTGCGTCAGTCCTCTGTACTCCTTGTCGTCCCCGTCTGTGATGAGACCGACAATTGCAGAAACATGAAAGTGCTCCTCTGCAGGTGCTCCTCTGCTCCATATAGGTGCTCCTCTAAAGCATTAAGGATCTCCTCTGAAGAACGAAGGTGCTCCGCTGCACCATGAAGGTGTTACTCTCCACCATTAAGGTCTTCCTCATCTCCATGAAGGTGCTCCATTAATCCATACAGTTGCTCCCCAAATCCTCTCCATGAAGGTGCTGCATGGCTCCATGGAGGTTTTCCACTGTTCCATTAAGATGCTACTTTACTCAATGAAGTTGCTGCATTACTCTATGATGGAGATCTTCTGCATGATGAAGGTGCTGTTTTGTACCATGAGAGCTCCGCCTACGTTCATGGCAACATGATAGTTGTCTTTCGCTCAATGAAGGTCCTCCTCCGCTCAGGGCATCATGATAGTTCTCCTTTGCTCCATAATCGGTTCCTCCGTTACATGAAGGTGCTCCTCCGCTCCATGTAGGTGTTCCATTACACCATGAAGGTGATCTTTTACTCCGTGAAGGTATTCCTCCGCTCCACAAAGTTGCTCCTCTGCCCTATGAAGGTTCTCCTCCGCACCATCAAGGGGCTCCTTCGTAGCATGAATGTGCTCCTCTGCAGCATCAGGGAGCTCTTTTGCAGCATGAAGGTTCTCCTGTAAAACATGAAGGTGCTACTCTACCATTGAGGTGCTCTATTGCATCATGAAAAATCATCTTTTGCTCTATGAAGATGCTTCTCCGCTCCATGAAGGTGCCTCTCCTCTACATGAAGGTGCTCCATTACACTATAGAGGTTTTCCTCTCTTCCATTAAAATGCTACTTTACTATATGAAGGTGCTCCTCTGAAACATGAAGGTGCTCCATCACGCTATGAAGGTGCCTCTCCACTCCCTGAAGGTGCTCCATTACTCCATGATGTTGATCCACTGCTCCATGAAGATGCCTCTGCGCTCCAGAATTTTTTTTTTTTGTGAAAGTGACTTAAGTATGAATTATTGGATTAAAATATGAGTAAAATATGATATAAAGAAGAAAAATCTCCTGAAGCTCCGCTTGGTCTCGGAAATATACGAACTTTCTCAAAATCAATCAAGTTCTTCCTCGCACTAAGGTCTGTAGAGTTATAAGCTCTGAAAAAAATTCAAATTCATATTCATGGAGTTTCCATGTTAAAAGGAAGGATCTGCGGCGGACGTGGAAACTTTCATGATATTCCCGACATTTCGGGCGAGGTCTATTTTCGGTAAAGGTCAATTTAAAAAATGAGGGGGAGCGATAAGAAACAAAATTATTGGCAGACACTCGTCTTTACGTTAACCTTTTTTGTGTTCCAAATTCTACCATTTCTTACGCCACCTTTGCTTTATTGACCGTAATTCTAGAAGGTGTCAGGGAGGCGGGGCTTCAGCATATTTCCCTGCATCTGAATGCTGTGACGAAGAGAAAAACTCAAAGTCCTTCTCCTCATCATCATCAATAAACTCAGGCGGACTTCATTTCCCAGAACAGACCTGAAGGCTCAGTCCAGAACAATAAATGAGCTCCTTTGCAAACGGAGCATGGCCGACCGTGGTTTTGGGACAATACAGTAATACTGTAATACTGTAAATACTTTTTTCTTTTTTTTGTGGGATGCTGACCACATTGTTTTCTCATGAAGTCTTCAGGGAACGTTCATTCATATTACATAACAACTGCTCACGGAGAAAAACATTTCTCCCAGGCCGCAAACGTAGTCTCGCTGAACCCATCGGGGGCATCCAGTTCTGCCTGGAGGCCGCCAGCGCATTAATCCTGTACAGCACCGGCGCCATGACCTGAAGCTATAACCGTAGAATCTTCTCAGAACAATTATTTGATCGATCCGATTTTATCAGACCCGACTAAATCAGATCAATGGTTGTGAAATTACGGTTCAAAGATTTCTGAGGTAAAGCTCCGCCTACTGTCATATATATTCAACCGACCTTTCCAAAAATCATTCCAGTTCTTCCTCACAATGAAGTCTACGAGGTTGTAAAGTTCGAAAATGAACCATGAAATGGTTTTGAAGGAAAGGTCTTGGAAAATAGTGTTTCGTGAAAAAGCGCCCCCTAGTGAGTAAAATAGGATTTATAAAACATAAAAATCTTTTGGGTTTGATTCATATGAAACATATTTGGACTAGAAGGGAACTAGAAGTTCAGAAATTATGGTCCGAAAAGGTGAAAGCTCCCCTCAGTGATTGAACTATAAAACCGACTATTCCCAGAATCAATCCAGTTCTTCCTCACACTAAGATCTATTTAGGTATAGAATTAGAAAATGACCCATTGAATATTTTTTGAGTTATGTTCCAACACTGTTTTTTGTAAAAGGAAAAAAAAAGGAACTCCCCCTAGTGAGTAAAAAATGAACTACTAGAGTAAAATATGATATTTACTATGTAGATCTCCATGAGTCCATTCATATGTACTGATTTAAACTACACCAGACCCACGGTTACGATAATACCTTCTAAAAACTGTGATGTTTTGTGAACAGCTCCCCCTAGTGTGTAAAATATGATCCATTAAAATAAGACACAAGGATTACAAGGTGGGTCTCCTCGAACCGATTCACAAGCACCAAAGTTGGACTTTGAGTTATCGCGCTTATAGGAGGATCTGCGGTGGTCATTGTTGCGATTCTGTAATATCCGCAACTTTTCGGGGGACTTAATTATGCAAATCAGCCCTAACATTATAACCAGCCCAGTATTTCTATCTCCACCGGTATTGTGTTTTCACTCCTGTGTTTGTTTGTGAGAAGGATTTTGAAAAAACTACAAGACGGCTTTGCATGAAACTTTACCCAGATGTAATTTTTGGTTCTTCCTAAACTTGATTCAATTTTGGTAACGTTACGTGTTTCAGGGCAATTAAAATGTAGTAAAAGCTGTTTGCAGTAGTGACATCACAAAGTGGCTAATACTGCCTTTGTTTTTTTGATTCCTTTGGGGTTTGGGTTCAGTGGGCTGAACAAAGATGCAGAAGTAGAAGGCAGAGGAGACGAGCGACTTTAGAGTACTCCAGAGATTCTAAGAGCGTTTGTCGGAGTTGTCGGTAGATTTAGAGGCTGGCAATAACTCAGACCTTCATGGAGAAATCTGCATGGTTTCTTCTGTGATCTAGGTTACGGTAGCGCTTTGGCGGAGGTCTGCTCTCTAGGTTTTTCTAGTTTAGGTTTCTGTTTTTCCACAAAAGCAGCTCTGAACTATCAAGCCATGGACTCTACAAAACCTCCCAGGGTGGTCCGCCGTATCTGGCACCAGGATGTTGGCAGCAGATCCTTTTAATGTGATGGGACCTCCATGGTTTGGATTTATTTCTCTAGCGCATCTCACAGATGCCGGATTGTATTTTGATCTGGGGGGCTAGGAGGCCAAGTAAACACCTTGGACATGTTATGTGTTCTTTGAAACCGTCCTGAATTATTGTTGGAATGTGTCAGCATGAATTCTCTTGCAGAAAGTCGCCCAGGCAATAAGGGATTCCTTGCCCTCAGAACCTCATTTTTATAACCCAATGACACTTGCAGTTCACCACTTATACTATTATTTATAATCTATCTGGATTACATGAAAGAATGAAAACGACGTAAAAGAGCTCTGACACAGTAAAGAGTAAAGAACGGATCTACTTGGTCGGAAGTGAAAATAATGAGAAGCAAGAAAAGAATGAATTTAATTCTCCACTCATGGCCACGCAACATTTTTCAGCCCCATTTAAAGAAATTACATAGAAATAGAGATTAAATGGGACATTTTTTTTTGTCCATTTGTTTTATCGTGGGTGAATGTTTCTCAGATGGTCCCGCCTTCTTGCTTCTGCACTCGCCGGTACTTTTTCTGTCTTTGTGAATGAATCCATTTCTCAGTCCTCCTTCGGTGATCCTACTCACCAGAATGGAACCGTTAAGAACCACCAATTTAACTTTTCCACTCGGCTACGACTGATGACGTTTCAAAAGTCCACGATTATGCAAAAATGCAGAAGTCCGCACCTCGAGAAATGGTTTAGATCTCCCTGGATTCCAACTGCTCCGTGCGGACCGTGATACGGAACTATTAGGAAAAACAAGAGAAATCAGGTTCAGGTTACTTTATTTGTACCTGTAGGCAGAGTTCAGAGCATCCATCGGCAGTTTCAGACACAACAAACACGACTCATACTAGAAAAAAAGCACTCTGAGAGCGCAAACATCTGCCAAAGCCCAACAGCACCAAAGGTTTGGTTAAACCTCCTACAGAATCCTCCATTAATGTCAGAGTTCTTGACAGCCTCTAAATCTAACGACAACTCCAACAAGCTCCCTGAGTATCTCTCAAACACTTTGTAGCCACCCATCTCCTGCGACTTTCACTTCAACGTCTCTGTTCAGCCCATTGAGGCCGAAGCTCACATTCAAAGAAACATCAAAGTTGTTTAGCAATTTAGCCACATTGTGACGTCACTACTCCAAACGGCTTATTATTTTATTTTATCTTATTGTGACTGCTGCGGAAAAAAAACGTCAACAAAATTCGTTCCTTTCTAGGATTATGCAAAAACTGTCTGAGTGAACTTTCACGCCAAACCCTCCAGGGTTTTTTCAGTTTCCTGCTCCCAAACAAACAAAAAAACACAGAGGAGTGAAAACACAACCTCCTTTGCAGAAGTTATAAATAATAATATAGGTAATACAAATGGTGATAAACTATAAAACAATAAACAATCAATGGGCTCCAGTGCTAATCAAATATATTTCAGATAGCAGTAAATACAAATAAAAACAACTACGAGTTGATAATCAAACCCAGAAATGTGTTTGCACATAAACTGAGGTTGGTGTAAAGATGTCAGAGAGGTAAAGAGATCAAATATCCCACTATATTCATCGAGGCCAAACCCTTTTATTCAACCATCCAACCAGTTCTTCCTCACACTATAATGTATGGGTGTATAAAATTTTAAAATGTTTCATTTAACAGTTTTCTTGTTATCGCATTAACGCGTTAAGTGTCTGCGGCGGACATGGAATCGTCATCTCCGCGATAACTCAAAAACAGTCTAATGGATCACATTCAGAATTTACACCCACATAGAACCCAGTGTGAGGAAGAAGTGGAGGGATTTTTGGGAATGGTCGGTCGGGCGCTTTATCTCCAAACATTATTCGGCCATAACTTATAAACTACCGGATCGACTCGGTCCCCTTTTCATGCATATGAATTAACTTGAGGTGATCCATCTTGTAGCTAGACCTACAAAGTGTATATCCCGGAAAAGTCCCCAATCCCCTGATAGCGACATGCCTCTCCCTGATTTAACGCCTCAAACTAAATGTAAAGTTATGTCCACATTCTTTTTTGGTAAAAAGCTCCTTTTAGTGAGTAAAGCATGATTTATACAAGATATAGCTACTGGACTAGATTCTTATGCACCAAATCTGGACTCGATGGGACCAACAGTTCAGATATTATGGCCAGAAAAATTTCAGAGAAGAATCTCCCCCTAGTGTGGCAACTATAAAACATACTTTTTCCAAAATCGACCCAGTTCTTGCTGGTACTAAATTCTATTTAGGTATGAAATTTGAAAAATGTTCCATGAAATATTTTTCGAGTTATGTTCTTTTGTACAAAAAGGCTCCCCCTAGTGAGGATAATACGAAGTACTAGAGTGAAATATGACATTTATGAAATGGATCTCCTCGAGTCGACTCATATCTACCAAATTAGTACAAAATCGGACCAACTGTTGAGAAATAATATCCGGCGCCACCGCCACCTCGCACAACAGACCGTCCAGCAGCTGATGAGATGATGATGCCCTGATCCAGGTCTGAGGGGGGAGATGTTACGTTAAACCTAGGACCCAATTGCAAACACGCAAACCGAGCCGGCCCGTGGAATAGGCAGTATAGGCAAATGCAATGGGCGGCGTCCATCTGGCGGGCGCCACAAATGGGGGAAGAAAAAAAAAGCATAACTTTTATTATTCATATACTAAAAGTAAATAGTACAATTATTTCTTAATATGAAAAAGAAAAAGCCAAAATTAATTCTTCAGCTTGGTTCTGGATTTCCAGACAGTCAAACTTGATACCCGGACATCAGGCACAAGGACGGTGACCACAGGGACCCCCCAGGGCTGAGAACGCTCCTGTACACTCTCTTCAACTACGACTGTGTCTCCACCCAGTGTAACACCACCATCATCTAATTTGATGATGATGATACAACCGTCATGGGGCCGATCACTGGGGGAGTGAAGACCGCCTACAGCAGCGGTACTCAAATACCAATCCTAAAGGTCCACAAAGACATTTTTCAAGGAGTCAAAAGTCCATTTATTATAGTCGGTCAAGCCACAAGCCATAATATTGTATATTACTATATTCTATTCAAAGCAAATAGTTCTTTTTATTCAAAACAACAACAAAAATACATACTAAAATGAAATAAAACCCTCCGTAGAACGCTTTGGTAAACAAATATATCAAGATCTCAGGAATGAAAATGGAATGAAAGACTATTTAACATGGTGTCAAACTGCTGCTCAATGAGAGAAAAGGTTTCTTGTGCTGACCCGACACCACCCTCTCTGAGTTATCCCTCTGTTCTGACAACAATCCTGCTTGTAGCTTGTTTTGACGATTTCAGTCCATTTACTTTTGTTCTTCTTACCTCTGAATTATGAGGAAAAGTTCTCTCCAAAATTCCTGTTTGGTCTCGTAACGCCGTTTCAAATTGGAAGTCTTCACCAGAGCTACGGTCTCCTGGAATATTAGTCACATTGGTCTGGTGCTGGTTGGAGGGAGAATGAACGCAAGAATTTCTGTCCATTCCTCTATGAAATGCCGATTTTCACTATCCACCTTTCTTTTACCGGCGAACTTGGAACGTGCGACTTTCATCCAATCTAGACTCCTGCTGCTGACAAAGTATAGAAACGTTCCGTTCTCGCTGCAGCAGTGAACTCTGGGTGACCCAGTAACAGTGTATCAGCGCATCGTTGGCATGGAGATGACAACCCATTTACACATGCTGACCAACAAAACCAAATCACACAAACCAAATAAACTCTCCCTAAACACGGAGAAAACTAAGGAGATGATTATCGACCGGAGGAAGAGGAGGGACCAGAACATGCCACTACACATCGTTGAGCCTCAGGTAGAGAGGGTGAAAACCTATTGATTATCCACCAAACTCCTCAGCAACTTCTACAGATGTAGAGTGGAGAGCCTCCTGACAAACGCCATCCCAGTGTGGTGTGGGAACCGAACCACTCAGGACAGGAAGGCTGTCCAACGTTAAAACTGCACAACACATGTGCGGAGCAGCCTTCCCATCAGCCTCCCTCATCAGGAGCAGGACCAGACGTTGTAAGGAGGACACACAGGCAGACGGAGGACAGACACACTACTGAGACACATTATGAGTTGGATCCGCCTGGGATCAAATGTTTCCACTTTGATTTTAATGGGTTCAGGGTTCTGGTTTCCATTGATGGTTCTTACGTTATTTTTGTTCTCAGCAAATTCCACTATGTAACCAGTAAACGTTTTCAACTGGAGTATTTCATTCATCCAGATCTGGGATGTTTGATTTAAGTGTTCCCGTTATGTTTTTGAGTGGTGTGTATATATATTTGTGTATATATATATATATATATATATATATATATATGTATATATATATTTACACACATAGGATAGATTTTCTCGGACTACTGCACTAAATGGTTCCCGACAACAAGGGGATATCCCCAAAAGTCCCCAATCCACCGCGTTGTGCAAGTGATCCCCCTGACTGAACTCCTCCAATTAAATGGGAAGTTCTATCCGAAAAACAGGGTTCTTCTTAGAAAAAAAGCGCCCCCTAGTGAGTAAAATATGAACTTTTAGAGGAAAATATGAAGTTAGAATATGAGTCGATTCATATTCTCCATGTTTCATATCTGCTAAAATCATCGTTGATTGATTTGAGCAGATACGTTTTTTAGTTATTTTCTGTGCATGTGGTTGCGTTTTATTTGGAACTAATAATTTATTTTCATCAAAGTGAGCAAGAAACAGTTTATTGGATGCAAGACAAGCAAGGACAAAAGGACAATCAGTTTACGTCAAGGAGCTGCTTAGTGATTTGTGTTTCTTCAGTCCAGAGGTTAATGAGTCCTGGGAACCCAACACAGAGCTGTGAGGTGGACCTCAAACTTTTTTTTTAAGCATTATCTCATACCCTGAAGGCCCTCGCCAAGAAAAAAAAATGTGGAAAAATAATTTCTATGCTTATTTAACTTCTATAGGGGAAGTTATTTAATATCGTAGATTGACCTGAATTGATTAGAACCCAGCAGCAAACGGGTCACAAGCCGGTGTCCTTCTAGTGCCGGTCCCAAGCCCGGATGAATATGGAGGGATGCGTCAGGAAGGGCACCTGACTTAAAACATATGCCAAATCCATACGCAAAACTGATTTCAAAATCGGATCGGTCGGCCCGGGTTCCCAAATAATGACTTATGGATGGAAACAGGTGATCCGCTGGGGCGATCCCGAAGTTTCCGAAAGACTAAAAAGACCTCAATTGGTCAAACGATGACAAATTGTTTCATCAAGCACGTTTTTAAACAGTAAAATAAAATCGGATTTATAGAATGATTTCTTAATGAAATCAATCGGTAAAGAAAGTTCTTAGAAAACTATTTGGCCCTGATGGGAGTTTCTTTGGTCGTATCGGTTCAGTAAATCCTCACTTGCTTTAATATATTATTCAATAAGAAATAGACTCAAAATGAGCTCAACCAAACATTTAACCCTTTCTATGTACTCACATTCCGTCAACTCATTTACGAGTATCCCACTTTCATCGTGTTTGCGTGTTTGAAACGTAGCGAGAGCGGAAACAACAGAAAGGTCACGAACCCTGTCCTGACAGCGTTCTACACTCCATCTTTACACTCAAAGTTCACGTGCACCTGAATAAAAAGTGGAAGCAGACGAGGGAAACGTAGGAGCGGGGAGAGATGTTCAAGTGACAGACTTTCAGCAGAAGATTAATGCTCTGTCTCAAGTGAAGACGAGCAGAAAGAAGGAGGCGTAAGGAGGATAGACCTCTGACAGGTCAGAGTTCGGCCCCCACGCTCACAAACTCATCGGTTTTTTACGAGTATGACTCGGGAACTCGGGCCTCAGAGGCTTATCAGGGCCAATCGGCTCCAGCTGTGCTCATCAGCTGACTCCAACTATCCAATAACACGGTCACACACCTTCATCATTATCTCCCCAAGAAGTCGGGGGTATTATGGAATCATCGTTGCCGCCGCGTCCGCCACAGTCGCATGGTGTCAGCGCGATAACTCAAAAAACGATTTCATGCACCCTCTTCAAATTTTATACCCAAATAGACCTTAGTGTGAGGAAGAACTGGAGTGGTTTGGGGAAAGGTCAGTTGTATATTCCTGACACTAGGCGGAGATTTATCCAATTATCTCTCAACCGTTTGTTGGTAGTCCTTGCCAACTCAACAACTTTTCATTCATCAGCCTCAGCAAAGTCATCCACCACCGCCACCAGTCACCAGACTCAAAAGTGGATATTCCATGAAGAGACCCCTTCAATCAGAATCTCCCTGAACAGCCTGAAGGCCAAAGACCTTCTGGCAGACCGTCACATATCATCTAATGAACAGCCATCTTTACTTCATCCTCTGTCTCTCCTGATTGTTGAAACATGTTTAGCTTTTTTCAACAAGGAGAACTTTCTGTGAGGAAGACACAAAAGTGAGGATTTCTCCAACAAGTGTGGAGTCCAGTCCTCCACCGGTGTCCATCATCAGCTCAGTTCACTTGCCTGAGGTGATACCGGAGAAGAACCAGACATTGGCTTTACAACTATAAACTCCCCCTCTGTTCTTTGGTGTCGTGAACAATGCAGGTATTCATCCTCTTGGAAAGTGTTTTCAGATCTTCTTCTTTTTTGGGCTTCCTCTGTCACACCAACCAACTGCATGTCCTCTCTCAACACATCCATCTTTGGCCATCCCCATCTTCTCCTGCCTGGCAACAACATCTCCAAGCAGATCATGATTCCAAACCATCTCAGTCTGTCCTCTCTGACTTTGTCTCCAGGACGTCTCACCTGGACTGTCCCTCTGATGTCTCCTTTCTAATCCTGTCCTTCCTCTCACTCCCAGAGAACATCTGAACATCTTCAGCTCTGCCTCCTGTCTTCTGGTCAGAGCCTCCATCTCCTCTTGAAGTACGTGTTCACCATAGCCGTTTCCATCCTTTTCTCAAGATCTACGATTTTCAAGAAACCTGGACGAGGTACGGTACCAGGTCCAGGACAGAACTCATTACATTCTTGGGCTGATCCGGATGGATTCATTAATATTTAGATACAAAAGTGAAGGTCACTTTTTGTTGACTTTTCCCCTGAAGGATCTTATGAGCGAAGGCATTTCTCTCCACGGGATTCAGGAAACCTCTGTAGGTTTCTAGAATTCTTGGTGGGCCAGTAAAGCGTGACAGACGCGTGGGACGGGTCGGCTCTGGGGAAGGTATGCGTGATCTCTCCGGAATTACATTTCATCCTGTCATTTGAGATTTGCAGATTTACTGCTCCTGTACCTCCAGTACTCAACATCTCATTTCCTGTTTGAGATTAATGGACATCTGCTGTCTTCAGATCAAGCTTTGATTTGAATTGGTTCCCCCTCCGATGATTCATTGCGTTTGCCGTTGTTGATGTTGTCAGTCTTTCCGTTCCTGCATGGACCGGAGAAAACAAACACAGGAAGACTTTCAATTCTCACTGTTGATTTGATGATATACACCTGCTTAAATGAAAGACCGGGTTAAAATGAAGTAAATATTCATTGTGTAGTGGGTCTGGAACAAAAGGAGGTAAGAATGGTCAGAGGAAATTAAAACCGTGAACCGACTGAGGACTGGATTCGGAATCGGAACCAAAATGTAAGTAAATAACTGAAATCACAGTTTCTGTTTAAAAAGGTGTGAATTTCATCACAACAACTCGTAATGTGCCTCAGTAGCAGGTTTGACGCCCGAATGTCTGAAGTCACTCCTGACAACAGCTGGACCTGCTTCTGATGAAGCGGAGGGTGGTGCCCAGGAGCATCTCCTCCTAGAACTGGATCAGTGCTTCAGTTTGCTCCTGAAGAGTCTGTGGTTCTAGCTCTTGGTGGTATCTGATGCAGCGATACATAACGTCCAGGAGGTTCTCAGGTGGTTTCAGGTCTAGAGAACGTGAGGTCAGGTCAATGGCACCAAGATCTACATCCTACAGGAACTGCCTACACACTCTGACCACATGAGGGACCAGGAGGAGCCTAGTGTCCACTGCACCAGTCCAAGGCCTGACAGTAGTTGGGTCCAAGGATCTAACTCCCCAGATCATCACTGACCCACTACCAAACCGGTCCTGCTGGATGATGTTTCAGGCATCATCCAGCAGGACGATGCCAACTCCCACAGGTTTAACTGACTCCGTGTTCTACTCTGATGATTTAGTGCTCCCTTCATTTCCATCTGCATGGGGCTTTGCTCTGAGCTCAGGTCCATGAGAGGGTGTTGGACCCTCATATCACCCTGTTTGCGTCTGGTTCTGACAGTTTGCTCAGAGCCATCACACCAGTAGTTGCTGGAGGTCTTGTAGGGATCTGGCAGAGCTCCTCCTGGGCAGGTACCGCTCCTGCTGCTGGTTTGTTGTCCTTCTACGGTCCTGTCCAGCTCTTCTGGTGTACGGGCCTGTCTCCTGGTATCTCCTCCATGCTCCTGAGACTGTTCTTGGAGGCACAGCAGACCTTCTAGTGACAGCACATATGGATGTTCCATCCTGGAGCAGCTGGAGGACCCGGTCCCCCTGAATGGGCTGCAGGTACCACATCATGGTACCAGTACAGACAAGGACAGCAGCAGGATGCAGAATTAGAGAAGAATCAGTCAGGAGGGATTAGGAGAGAGAAATGGTCTGTGGACACCACCTGCAGAACCAGAACCATTCCAAGATCCAACTCCCACAGGTTTAACTGACTCCGTGTTCTACTCTGATGATTTAGTGCTCCCTTCATTTTTCTGAGCGAAGTGTAATCCCTTCATCACTTTTTACCACTGACCAAAAACGATGAAGAGCGGCCTGTAACACTTTATCTACTGACTCAGTTCCTTCTCCTCCCAGTGATTTTCCTTCGCCTGTGTCTCACGTCTTTACTGTCAGTGTCGATAAAAAGGTCGTTCATGGCGGGACTTCTCTTTGATCTCAACCCCGCATTCTTGACTCAGAAGTCTTTAAGAAGACTCTTTCTCTTCCTCTTCGTCAGTGTGTGTGTTTGTTTGTAGGTACCAGTACCAGTACAAAAAAAAACAAAAAAATATTTTGTTTTTATTCTATTTTAGAAACTCAACGTTTTATCTTTTAAATGTTGTCAGAATCTGAATTATGTAGTAAACTATATATTAAAGCGTGATTATAGACTTAAATTAAAGCACTGGGCCTTTTTATAATAATGATGTGAAAATATTTGTAGTAATGGATTAATAAAAAGTCATTCTAAGTTCGGATCCAGGTCCATTAAACCAAGAGGTAGCGTGGCTACTTGAAATAATTGTTCCCTGTTGGCTGCTGGGAATCTGGTAAAAATGTATTTATTTATTATCAATAATTTTATTTTTATTTTTTTATGTCTGTATTTATTTATTTATTTTTTGTTCACATGGAGGTTCGTCCAGTCTTAACATTTTTGTTGTTTCCCTGTGCTCAGGACTCAGTATCGAGAATTCCTTTGATGTTCTTTTGGTGGTGGAGCTGGGGGCTCAGTGGGCTGAACAGAGATGCTGAAGTGGACAGAGTATCTGAGAGATGCTCAGAGAGTTTGTTGGAGCTGTCGGTAGATAAAGGGGCTGGAAATAACTCCGACATTAATGTAGAAATCTGCAGGATATATATATATATATATATATATATATATATATATATATATATATATATATATATATATATGTATATAAATTGGATTTTTCTTTATTTTCAAGTTTTGCTTTTTTATGTGGCTTTAAATATAGACAGATTGCGTTAAGTACACTGTAAAAAGCCAACTTTTGGATAAACTCAAAAAATGTCTTCAACTGGTAGCAATCTATTAGATTAATGTTTAAAACTTGAATCAATAAGTAAGACTCAAAAAATACTTGAATACTATTTAATATACGTTACTAGTTGAGGTAATTTGTTTAAGGTCACCAGAATCGTACTTTTGTAGTGTATGATTAGACCCGAAAAGCAAAAATGCTTCTGCCAAACGATTTTTTTCACAGTTTTATCTTCATGAAAATTAAAAATTATAATTGTAGACAATTTTTTTATTTTTAATGGTGGACAAATCTGACATAGTTTTTATTCCTAATGCATTTTAAGACAGATACTACACACTGTAAAAAGTGAATTGTTGATTTACAGTGTATGATTAGCTACAATAGCCATACTTTGCTCAAAAATTTGATTTCAGTTGACACACAATATTAAGTTGCTTTAATTACCAACATTGAAAGGTGGATTCAACTTTTCAAAAATTGGTTGAAATCCAAACAATTCATCGAAATTAAAAGACGACGATTTTTTTTTATTAATTTTTTTTATCTGGCCAACATGCGTTTGATTAAGTCTGGACAGCCGGACCTCAGTATTAGTTTAGGCTGGAGAGGGGAGCCTTCATTTTTTGAATTCTTCAGTGTAACTGTGTCCAAGCAGATGTTGTGAAAATAGAATCTCACGAGAGAAAACGGAGAAGATCAGAAGTGCGTAATAAAAATAAAAGAGTAATAAAATAACTTGATTACTGAGAGGAGAAACAGAGTGTGAGAGAGAAGATGACAGACGGAGAGGTTTTCCTCGCTGCTTCACTCGGGTCATACTTCTGAGGTTTCTGGAACAGACGAGCTCGTCTGCCTCGTCCAATAACAGCTGACGATGGATGCAGAATGTGTTGCATGCGAGGCGGGTCAGTGACCCACGCGTTGCTGATTTATCCGGCTGAGCAAGGCACTTATTGGACCTGACACCTCGGCCCTCTGGTGGGAGCAGGGGCCACACGTGATCCGCTTTCCTCAGCGTCTGTTGTGAAGGCCACGATGGAATTTCACAGTCATTACTCGGCAGTAATGCTGAGCGCGACGGGGAACCTCTCTGAGAAGACAGTTCAGCTACGTGACTTAAAAAGGTCCAAGTGGAAACGTTTACATGCTTACGGGCTCGGAGACAGGAATGTGGAAATACCTTTCCATGCGGAGGGTTTGAGCACTGAGGGACACGGACGCCCCGGCAACTGGAGCAACACAAATGTGCTGATGTGGCGGGAACATAACTTCTTTTACTGCCAACATGGAACTGCTTAAAACCCAAAGCAAAAGAAAAACAAGTAGATCAGTAATAACATTAAAACCAGCTGTCTAATATATTCAAAGTGTCAAAAGTGATGTTTGTAGTGTTTATAGTGATGTTTATAGTGTTTATACTGATGTTTATAGTGATGTTTGTAGTGATGTTTGTAGTGATGTTTGTAGTGTTTATACTGATGTTTATAGTGATGTTTGTAGTGATGTTTGTAGTGTTTATAGTGATGTTTATAGTGATGTTTGTAGTGTTTATAGTGATGTTTATAGTGTTTATAGTGATGTTTATAGTGAGGTTTGAAGTGTTTATAGTGATGTTTATAGTGATGTTTATAGTGTTTATAGTGATGTTTATAGTGTTTATAGTGATGTTTATAGTGATGTTTGAAGTGTTTATAGTGATGTTTATAGTGATGTTTGTAGTGTTTATAGTGATGTTTATAGTGATGTTTGTAGTGTTTATAGGGATGTTTATAGTGATGTTTGTAGTGTTTATAGGGATGTTTATATTGATGTTTGTAGTGTTTATAGTGATGTTTGTAGTGTTTATAGTGATGTTTATAGTGATGTTTAAAGTGTTTATACTGATGTTTATAGTGATGTTTGTAGTGATGTTTGTAGTGTTTATAGTGATGTTTATAGTGTTTATACTGATGTTTATAGTGATGTTTGTAGTGATGTTTGTAGTGTTTATACTGATGTTTATAGTGATGTTTGTAGTGTTTATAGTGATGTTTATAGTGATGTTTGTAGTGTTTATAGTGATGTTTATAGTGTTTATAGTGATGTTTATAGTGATGTTTGAAGTGTTTATAGTGATGTTTATAGTGATGTTTATAGTGTTTATAGTGATGTTTATAGTGATGTTTGAAGTGTTTATAGTGATGTTTATAGTGATGTTTGTAGTGTTTATAGTGATGTTTATAGTGATGTTTGTAGTGTTTATAGGGATGTTTATAGTGATGTTTGTAGTGTTTATAGTGATGTTTATAGTGATGTTTATAGTGATGTTTATAGTGTTTATAGTGATGTTTATAGTGTTTATAGTGATGTTTGTAGTGTTTATAGTGATGTTTGTAGTGTTTATAGGGATGTTTATAGTGATGTTTGTAGTGTTTATAGTGATGTTTATAGTGATATTTTTAGTGATGTTTGTAGTGTTTATAGTGATGTTTATAGTTATGTTTGTAGTGTTTATAGTGATGTTTATAGTGATGTATGTAGTGTTTATAGTGATGTTTATAGTGATGTTTATAGTGATGTTTATAGTGATGTTTATAGTGATGTTTGTAGTGTTTATAGGGATGTTTATAGTGTTTATAGTGATGTTTATAGTGTTTATAGTGATGTTTGTAGTGTTTATAGTGACGTTTATAGTGATGTTTGTAGTGTTTATAGGGATGTTTATAGTGATGTTTATAGTGATGTTTATAGTGTTTATAGTGATGTTTATAGTAATGTTTATAGTGATGTTTATAGTGATGTTTGTAGTGTTTATAGTGATGTTTATAGTTATGTTTATAGTGATGTTTGTAGTGTTTATAGTGATGTTTGTAGTGTTTATAGTGATGTTTATAGTGATGTTTGTAGTGTTTATAGGGATGTTTATAGTGATGTTTATAATGATGTTTGTAGTGTTTATAGTGATGTTTATAGTGATGTTTGTAGTGTTTATAGTGATGTTTGTAGTGTTTATAGTGATGTTTATAGTGATGTTTGTAGTGTTTATAGTGATGTTTATAGTGATGTTTATAGTGATGTTTGTAGTGTTTATAGTGATGTTTATAGTTATGTTTGTAGTGTTTATAGTGATGTTTATAGTGATGTTTGTAGTGTTTATAGTGATGTTTATAGTGATGTTTGTATTGTTTATAGTGATGTTTATAGTGATGTTTGTAGTGTTTATAGTGATGTTTATAGTGATGTTTGTAGTGTTTATAGTGATGTTTGTAGTGTTTATAGTGATGTTTATAGTGATGTTTGTAGTGTTTATAGGGATGTTCAAAGTGTTTATAGTCAAGTTTATAGGGCTCTCTATAGCATTTATAGGGATGTTCATAGTGTGTATACTGCGGATACTGCACACATGGAACTACTTAGCACCTAAACCCAGGGAAAAACAAGGGCATCAGCCATAACATTAAAACCACCTATCCGTAGTGTCTATGGTGTTGTTTTTAGTGTGTATAGCAATGGTTATAGTTTTAACAGTGTTTATATTGGTGCTTGTAGTGCTTTTAGTAATGTTTACTTTGTTTATATAGATGTTAATAATTGTGTTTACAGTGATTTCTTTGGTGTTTATATTGATGATTATAGTGTTTATAGTGATTTCTATGGTGTTTATAATGCTGTTTCTATTGTTTCTTTTCTTTGATTATAGTGTTTATTTTGATGTTTATAATGCTGTTTAATATTGTTCATAGTGTTTGATTATAGTGTTTATGGTGATGTTTATTGTGTTTATAGTGATGCTTATAGTGTTTATGGTAATGTTTATAATGTTAAAAGGGATGTTGATTGTTTTTATAGTGTTTATAGGGATGTTTTTAGTGTTTATATTTATGTCTGTAGGTGTTAATAGATATGTTAATAGTGTTAACAGTCATATAAAGGTGTTAATAGCAATGTTCTTAGTGTTCATAGCAACGTTTATCGTGTTTATAATGCTGATTATAGTGTTTATATATATATTTATAGTTTTTATAGTGATCTTTCTAGTTTTTAGGGTTAAGGTTATGATTATAGTGTTTATAGTGATGTTTACAGTGTTACAATTGCTGTTAATAGTTTTTATAGTGATGACTATAGTCATGTTTATAGTGAGGTTTATAGTAGCGTTTATAAGGATATTTATAGTGATGTTTACAGAAATGTTTATAGGGGTGTTAAAAGTGTTTATGGTGATGTTTAAGGCATGTATAGGGATGTTAAAAGTGTTTATAGTGATGGTTATAGGGGTATTAAAAGTGTTTATAGTGATGTTTAAGGCATGTATAGGGATGTTAAAAGTGTTTATAGTGATGGTTATAGGGGTGTTAAAAGTGTTTATGGTGTGTTTAAGGCATGTATAGGGATGTTAAAGGTGTTTATAGTGATGTTTAAGGCATATATAGGGATGTTAAAAGTGTTTATAGTGATGTTTAAGGCATATATAGGGATGTTAAAAGTGTTTATAGTGATGTTTAAGGCATATATAGGGATGTTAAAAGTGTTTATAGTGACGTTTAAGGCATATATACGGATGTTAAGTGTTTATAGTGATGTTTAAGGCATATATAGGGATGTTAAAAGTGTTTATAGTGACGTTTAAGGCATATATAGGGATGTTAAAAGTGTTTATAGTGATGTTTAAGGCATGTATAGGGATGTTAAAAGTGTTTATAGTGATGTTTAAGGCATATATAGGGATGTTAAAAGTGTTTATAGTGACGTTTAAGGCATATATAGGGATGTTAAAAGTGTTTATAGTGATGTTTAAGGCATGTATAGGGATGTTAAAAGTGTTTATAGTGATGATTATAGGGATGTTAAAAGTGTTTATAGTGACGTTTAAGGCATATATAGGGAGGTTAAAAGTTTTTATAGTGATGTTTAAGGCATATATGAGGGATGTTAAAAGTGTTTATAGTGATGTTTAAGGCATATATAGGGATGTTAAAAGTGTTTATAGTGATGTTTAGGGCATATATAAGGATGTTAAAAGTGTTTATAGTGATGTTTAAGGCATATATAGGGATGTTAAAAGTGTTTATAGTGATGTTTAAGGCATATATAGGGATGTTAAAAGTGTTTATAGTGATGTTTAAGGCATATATAAGGATGTTAAAAGTGTTTATAGTGATGTTTAGGGCATATATAAGGATGTTAAAAGTGTTTATAGTGATGTTTAAGGCATATATAGGGATGTTAAAAGTGTTTATAGTGACGTTTATAGTACATGTGGAGGGAAGGAAGGTTGAAGGTCATGGATACCCTGTCCAATGGAGCATCTCAAATGTGTTGATGTGGAAAAGCCATAATCTGTGTTACTGCACACATGGAACTACTTAGCACCTAAACCAAGAGAAAAACAAGGGCATCAGCCATAACATTAAAACCACCTGTATAATTTTTTGTAGGACCCTTATCTACTGACAAATCAAATATCATGAGTTAACCTTGATGTTAAACTTGACCCTCAGTGTTCGTAGTGTCTAAAGTGTTGTTTTAAGTGTTTATGGCGTGGTTTATAGTGTTAAAAGTGTTTATATGGGTGCTTGTAGTGTTTATAGTAATGTTTACTATGTTTATATAGATGTTGATAATTACTCTGGTCCGATATTTATAGTGTTTATAATGATGTCTATGGTGTTCATATTGATTATATTATAGTGTCTATAGTGATGTTTATAAGGCTGTTCATAGTGTTTGATTATAGTGTTTATGGTGATGTTTACAGTGTTTATAGTGATGCTTATAGTGTTTATAGTGATGTTTTTAGATTTTATATTGATGTCTATAGGTGTTAACAGTCATATAAAAGTGTTAATGGCGATGTTCATAGTGTTCATAGTTTTCATAGTGACGTTTGTCGTGTTTATAGTGCTGATTATAGTGTTTATAGTGACATTTCTAGTTTCTATAGTGATCTTTATAGTTTTTAGGGTTTAGGTAATGATTATAGTGTTTATAGTCATGTTTATAGTGTTGTGTATAGAGTTCATAGCAAAAATAGTTATATTTATACTGATGTTTGTAGTGATACTAATAGTGTTAATAGTGTTGTTTATATTGTTTATAGTGATCATTGTAGTTGTTTTTATAGTGGTGTTTTTAGTGGTCTTTATAGTGATGCTTATACTGAGGTTAATAGTGTTAATAGTAATGTTTATAATGATGTTTACAGTCATGTTTACAGTATTCATATTGAAGTTATTAGTCTTAATAGTGCCGTTTATAGTGTTTATTTTGATGATAATAGTGACTTTTATATTAATGTTTACAGTGTTCATAGTCAAGGTAATAGTCTTAATAGTGTTGCTTATAGTGTTAATAGTGATGTTTATAGAGTTTATAGTGTTAATATTTTTTATTTTATTATAGTGTTTATAGTGTTAATAGTGATTAGTATAGTGTTTATAGTGTTCATAGTGATATTTATAGAGTGTATAGTGTTAATAGTGATTATTATAGTGTTTATAGTGTTAATAGTGATTAGTATAGTGTTTATAGTGTTAATAGTGATTAGTATAGTGTTTATAGTGTTCATAGTGATGTTTATAGAGTGTATAGTGTTAATAGTGATTATTATAGTGTTTATAGTGTTAATAGTGATTGGTATAGTGTTTATAGTGTTCATAGTGATGTTTATAGAGTTTATAGTGTTAATAGTGATTATTATAGTGTTTATAGTGTTAATAGTGATTGGTATAGTGTTTATAGTGTTCATAGTGATGATTATAGTGTTTTAGGGATTTTACTGATGATTATAGTGATGTCCATAGTAATATTTATAGTGGCCTGGAAAATCCCCCAAGCCGCTGCATGTACAATGATTGAGCGCCTCTAAATAAATGTTATGTCCAAAAAAGACTGAGCTTTTCATAAAAAAGCTCCCCCTACTAATACAACTATTAACTGTTAGGGAAAAATCTGATCTATACACCATAGATCTATACACCATACACTCTACGATTTGATCCATTTGCACCAAATTGGGACTAAATCTTAACGACACTTGAGGAATTATAGCCTGCAAACATTTGGGGGTAAAGCTCCCCCTACGATCTGAAATTTTTAACAGATCTTCCCAAAAATCACTCCAGTTCTTCCTCACACTGAGGTCGATATCGCCTGATATATCAGTTATGAGACTGTTTTTCCTCTATTTTTAATGGATTGCATTAAAATAACCTTCAGTTTAAGATCATTCCTTATCACTGGTCCAGATCTCACTCATGGCCCAGATCTCCTAGCATCTGGTCCCACTCTTGGAAATCCTGTGGTTATTTTAAACCAGAACACGACTCTCCGAGCCCACGTTGCAAAGTCTGCCACGTATTTACCACCTGTTAAACATGTAGTAGTTGTCACTTTAATGACTTTGAGAGGGTTGACGCTTTCATGGCGGCCCATCTGGACGAGTGTAACGTCTCTACACGTGTCCACCAACCCATGTGTGTCCCACTTCAAACGCAGACAGCAGACTTTGAACTTTGTCACGAAAGCACCATCATATCTCGCATATCACCGCCTCCAGAGCCGGCTTGTCCCTCTGGGAGTTTTTTATATCCACGAAAAGTCAGGAAATGATGGAATCACCGTCGCTGTGGCCGCCACAGATCCTTCGTTTTAACAAAATAAAGTAAAAGCTGTTTTTAATCTTAATTTGGTGCGTATGAATCAACTCAATCAGTTCTATCTTGTATATATATAGTACTTTTTTCTAGTAGTTCATATCTTACTCAATAGGGGGAGCAATTTATTTTTTTTAACAAACATTACTGTTTTTTCGGAAATAGTTAGAGAACTATTTCACGGATCATTTTGACATTTGATAAACTCTTAGACGCAAGTTACAGGAAGAGCTGATTAATTTTTATGAATAATCGGTCGTATATATTTCCGACACTATGCAAAGCTTTATCTCCAAAAGTTTTTGGGCCACAGTTTTTCAATTATTGAGTCCAAATTTGAGAGTTAATTTAAACTCCCAAAAAGACGGGAATATCCTGAAATCATTGTCGCTGCCGCCGCCACAGATCCTTTTTTTTTTCAAAAGATAACTCAAAAACTGTTTGTGTGTGTTTTTTATCTAAATTTGGTGCAGATGAATCGACTCAAGCAGATCTGTCTTGTATTTATCATACTTTATTCTAGCAGTTTATGCTTTTCTCACTAGGGGGAGCTTCTTCTTCTTTTCTTTTTTTATGAAAAACAGTTTTTCGGAAACAATACAAAAATGATTTCATGGATCATTTTGAAGTTTTACATCCTCATGGATCTTAGTGCGAGGAAGACCTGGATTCATTTAGGACAAAATAATATGTATATTGTATATTTCCGACACTAGCAGGAGCTTTATCTCCAAAAGTTTTTGGGGCACAGATTTTCATTCATTAGTCTGATTTAGTCCAAACTTCGGTGAAGATGAAGTGACCCACAGAAATCTCTCTAAGATACATTGTGTTTTACTCTAATAGTACATATTTTACTCACTAGGGATCTTTAGCACAAAAATAACTGGTCCGATTTAGTCCAAATTTGGTCCACTGGACAAGATCCATCTTATATCATATTTTACTCCAGTAGTACATATTTTACTCACTAGGGGGGGTCTTTATAGGGAAAATACCTATGCCAAATACTTATGCTGAATACAAAACCAATTTTGAAACCGGATTGGGTGGGGTCCGGGTTAACAAGTACCATAACTGGTGCAGTTAGCTAGCAGGGTACCATAGGTACCGACCTATGGTTGGAAAAAGGTGAGCAGCCGAAAGACGATGAAGAAGAAGACAGCGGATTTAACCTTTAGTTTGAGGAGTTCAATCAATGGGATTGGAGATTATTCACTGATATAACAATAATAATAATACTTTATACTTATACAGCGCTTTACAGAGTATAGTTTGGAGCGATAGCATAGTCCGCGTTTCAAAACTCAAATTTTCTCTGTGTGGACGCTCCAGGCTCCTCCCACAGTCCAAAACATCAAATACAGATGAAATGGGGACTCATTGATGCCCGTAGGTACAATTATGTTTTTGGCCCTTCGATGAACTGATGAAGGTCCTCACTCATTATTAGCTGTTCATAGGAAAATGGGGGATGATGATTTTTCAAACTAACATTTCACACAATCCCGCAGTAACCCTTGGGGCGTACAGCCTTCCACCATCTGAGAAACGGTTCTAGCCTGACCTCTGGTTAGTCGTGCTCTTGCTTCAGGCTTAGCTTAACAAAAACAGGGAAATGGACAGACGTTGACAGACGTGATTACGTCCATGTTTTGTCGGGACAAAACATGGACGTTATCTGCCAAGAGCCGAGTGATGACCTCAGCTGCCACTGAGGTCATCACTCGGACAAAAAGTTAAAAACTGTGAACATCCTGTTTCTCATCAACAAAAACATGTGGAAGGGAGAATCTGGGGAAAGTCTTATCATACGATGGTTCAAAGGATCCTGGACAACCTGTGATGTCTAAGCCAAGTGGACTGTCTTACAAATAGAGTGATACATTTTTTAGTTTGGGGAGGGCGGTGAGCAGAACCATGCCTGAAAGCTAGAAGGTTCAGGGTTCAAATCCACATGACTTTCTGTTCTGATTTTGTATGTTCTCTCTGTGGTTGTGAAGATTCAACCTGAGGACCAACCTGAAAATCACTTCACTCAACTACTGTGAAGCATTAAGGCCACAGTGAAATAAAAATATATTGGAATTTATAATGTTATCAGAAAAGTCTGGATAGTCTTAGATTAAAGTCCTAATTTTAAGAGAAAAAGTCTTAATTTAAAGAGAATAATGTCATAATGTTGTAATAAAAGTCTTGATATTATGAGAATATTGTCATAATGTTGTAATAAAAGTCTTGATATTATCAGAATAAAGTCATCATTTTATGGAAAAAGTCTTCATATTAGTTGAATGAAGGTAGAATTGTAAAAGAAAAGTTTAGATATTGTGAGAAAAAAAGTCATAATGTTATGAGATTAGTTTTATTTATGTAAAGTTATAATGAGAATAATCATACTTCTATTAGAAAAGTCTTCAAACTCTGAGAAAAATGTCATAACATAATTAAAATAATCCCCAGGGATCTGTGCTTGGGCCAATATTATTCACATTATATTTACTCCCTTTAGGAAACATTATCAGGAAACACTCCATAAACTTTCACTGTTATGCTGATGACACACAATTGTACTTATCGATGAAACCAGGTGAATCTGATCACTTATCCAATTTAGAGGCGTGTCTCAAAGACATTAAGATCTGGATGACCTGAAACTTCTTATTTTTAAAATTCATATAAAAGTGAAGTTATTGTGCTGGGACCCAAACACCTTTGAAAAAATTAATCTGATGATATATCTACTCTGGATGGTTCATGCATTTGTTACTTCCAGGCTGGATTACTGTAATGTCCTACTAGCAGGCAGACCCAATAAGTCTCTGAAGCCCTTCCAGCTGATCCAGAATGCTGCTGCATGTGTGCTGACCGGAACCACAACCAGGTTAAGAGAACATATCTCTCCTGTACTAGCTTCCATTGGCTTCCGGTAAAATCTAGAACAAATTCAAAATCCTTCTGCTCACTTACTAAGCCCTTAACGGTCAGAACCAACGTATCTGAAGGAGCTCATAGTTCCATATTGTCTAATCAGAACTCTGTGCTCCCAGCATGCAGGGTTACTGGTAGTCCAAGAGTCTCCAGAAGTAGAATGGGAGCCAGAACCTTCAGCTATCAGACTCCTCTCCTGTGGAACCATCTCCCAATCTGGGTTCGGGGGGCAGAGACCCTCTCTACATTTAAAAGTAGGCTTAAAACTTTCCTTTATGATAACGTTTATAATTAAGGCTAGCGTAAACTATCTCTTAGCTAGTTAGCTCACTCTCTTTTTTTTTTTCAAACCTGACCGGTCATGGCAGTAGGTCGTCCCCCCTGAGTCTTGGATCTGCTCGAGGTTTCTGCCCGTTAAAAGGCAGTTTTTTCTCGCCATTGTCTCCAAGTGCTGCTCAGGAAGAATTTGTTGTGTCTGTAGATAATTATATAAAGAGTTTGTTCTAGACCTGATCTTTCTGGAAAACACCTTCAGACAACTGTTGTTGTGAATTGGCGCTGTATAAATAAAGATTGATTGATATTATGAGAATAATGATACTTTTATTAGAAAAGTCATGATACTATGAGAGTTAAGTCATACCTGTATGAAAATAGTCTATTAGTTTAGTGAAGGTTTGACAAATAGAGAAATTTGAATCTTTTGGTGCCTCGACACCAGATAATTGACAGTAGGTCCATCTCCAAGAAAGAGACAGACTAATTGCCTTATTTATTTAACCACTGTATTTGTGCAGCAGGATGTGATGACATTCCCTCTTGTAAATATACTTCTTTATTCTCATTCTTAATTATGGTCCCAAAGAATTTGTGGAATTGTTGTTGTGTTGTCCGCCGCAGATCCCGTTCATGTGAACACGATAACTCAAAAACTGTTTCAAGGATAATTTTACAAAAAAGGTTGATCGTATGTTTCCGTCACTAGGGGGAGCTTTACCTCCAAACGTTTTCTCAACCGTTCGTTTTCAAAAGTTTGTGGCATATGAATCAATTTACAACCTGGATTAAAAGTTGTTTTTTTAAAACAATTCTGAAAGATCTGGCTATGATGCTGTGATGGAAAAGTCTATCCCAGGTTCAGATCCACTCCAAGATTTCCCGGTTTTCTACTTTGGCAGACGACCCATGGTTCTGCAGCTTCGTTATGAATAATAGACGGACTCAAAGTTAAGTATTGCAGTGTTAAAAAAAACTCTTTTTTAACACAAAATTCTTCCTGGACGGGTCCCTTTAACTGGATCAGCAGTAAAATGGAATGGTTCCTCTCCAGTCAAAGACCCATCTTCCACTAACTTTGATGAAAATATGTCCAGTGGTTCTGATGTAATCCCACAGACATTAAGAAGAGGCATTAAACTCTGCTCAGATTAGCACCGTCAGAAAAGGAATGAAAACGATGACTTGTAAAACATTCCTCGCTCCTTCGCTTGGAATGAAAACGTGAATCTGGATCCTTCTAACTGATGTTGATCGGACTCTACTCAAACACGGGTTTGTTTAGGTTAAACAGGATCTTTGAAGTTTTCCACATTTCAATGATTTCCTCTGTAGCAGCTGACCCGAGATGTTATGAACATGCTGTTATGGTCGGTCCAATCCCCAGCTTTTGTTTAGATAAGCCTGAAGCAATTGCAAGACCCATCAGAGGTCCGGTATCTCAAATGGTCGTAGCCGTACCCCGAGGGGTACTTTGGAACTCTACGAGCCTATCCTAGCTGAAAGCTGGCAAAAAGTGGGCCGACAAGTACTCACATTCACACCCACCAAACATTCAGAGACTCTGATTCACCTACAATTCATGATTTTAATAATTCTAGACAACAGGATCCGGGTTGGACCTGGGGCTTTATATGCCATTAAACAGGCCATCATTTCTCAACCATTGATCTGATTTGGTCCAAAATTGGTGCTGGTGATACAACTCAGGGAGATTTATTTTGTTTTTATCATATTTCACCAATATTTTAATCTAATAGTTCATATTTTTCTCACTAGGGGGAGCTTTTTTGATTGGATTACTTGTACAATGCAGTGGACTGGGGACTTTGCATTAATGTAGTATTGTAGCCTTCAGATAAGTGGACAACCGTTCTACCAATTGAGACACCGTCGCCCCATAGTTCTTTACTCTTCATAAACTGGTAAACACAGGCAGGTTTTTATGATGTTTTTTTTATCACTGACTGGTTATTTACCTGGAATAATCTGTTGTTCGTTGAAAAGTAGTTTTTCTGTTTACTTTTAGTTTCGACTGTCATAAAAGCAAACTGTTTCAGTATTTCCAACTGTTTTCACTCAGGGGCTTTAGTCAGGCCCCCTGTTCTTCATTTATATATTCATAAAAGTGGTCTTCTTCTGCCATGCCATGCCATGCCATGGCCCTCCTAATTATTTTTGTTATGTAATTTCATTGAGCTACTACAGTTTCATTCCCAGATGGAGACGGACCCCCGTGTGGACCGTCAGTGGTCTCTGCATTAATGACGTAACTCGGCCCCCTCATTAAGAGACCATGGTTTAGGATACTGGGCCAAAGTGGCGTTCATTTGTAATGTTCCGTTTCTTTTGTGTCGTAGTTTTGTTCTTATAATAATAATAATAATAATAATACATTTAATTTATAATGCACTTTACTTATGCTATAACCACCCACAACAAGACTCTTCATCGTCTTCTAGTCTGCTGAGCTTCAGGTTCCCTCTTAGTGTTGGCATCTCCAGAAGTTCTACTTTCAAATTGAATAAAAAGAAAAGGCCTAAAATTTGTTCCTCTGAACGTAAGAGTTTTCTGCCTGCCTATAAATAATTTACTGCATGGATTGAAACTATCCTAAAATGATTGTATTGTCTGAATCCTGGCTTAGAAGCAAAGTATCAGACAATGAAATCAAACTTTTAAACCAGATCACCAAACCCCAACTACTCATGTAACTAAAAACCTCAACGAACGCAAACACTTAATCGTACCTAAACCCCTAATGTACCCAGACACCTCACCGTACCCCGACAACTCATGTAAACAAAGACCTCACCGTACCCCAACACTTCACCGTATCCCAATACCTCATGTACCCAGACACCTCACCGTACCCCGACAACTCATGTAAACAAAGACCTCACCGTACCCCAACACTTCACCGTATCCCAATACCTCACGTACACAACCACCTCACGGTACCCAAACACCTCATCATACTCCAATACCTCATGTACCCAGACACCTCACCGTACCCCAACACCTCACGTACACAAACACCTCATGTACCCAAACACCTCATCATACTGCAATACCTCATGTACACAAACACCTCACCGTATCCCAATACCTCACGTACCCAAACACCTCATCATACTGCAATACCTCATGTACACAACGAACTCATCATACTCCAATACCTCATGTACCCAGACACATGACCGTACCCAGACAAATATTCGGACCCAATGACATTACCGAACCTGCCGTTTAACCAAGAACTTGATTGAATTTTGGAAAAGTCCGTTGTTTATTACTGCACTAGCAAGAGATTTGTTTCCAAAATTTTTCCCGTCGTTATTTCTCAACTGTTAATCCGGTTCAATCCAAATCTGGTGCATAGTAATTGTCTCCAGGAGATCTATCTCGTTTAGATTTGTTTTAACCTAATAGTTCCTATTTTTACTCCCTAGGGGGGGCTTTATTAATGTAAAATACTGTGGACATTACTTCACCTTTCATTTAAAGATATCATCTATTACTAACTACACCTCCGCTGTCCCCCAAGAATCAGGTGTATGTTTCCTGAAAAGTCCACAATCCCCTGCCTTGTGCAAACAGTAACCGTGATTGAACTCCTCAAATGTTAAGGTCCGGTGAGTCTTTGGAGGTCTCCCTGTGTTTGATTTCTCTCTGAGTTTGTGTTGGTTCTCTTCACCTTCCCCCAACAGTCCACAAACATGCAGTACAGGTTAACGGGTCAATCTCAATCCAAAATGGTTGTTTGGCGTTGTTTTGACTACTTCAGGGTCTTGTCCAATGTCAACTGGCATAGGCACCATTCCTCTTGACACCCAAGAAGATAAACAGCTGGACATCATTTGTAAAGGCGTTTTTTTTTCACTATATAACAAAAATGTTTTTGCTCCAATCAGGGGTTACACGGCTGAAAAAATGATTGTAATGGTGTATATTATTTCGAAAAGGTTTTAGAGCCAGCGGTTCAGAGATGATCCGTCTCACCTTATTTTCCTATATCCTAACAAAACACGCTTTTCTCCCTGTGACGGTCACGTTGAAGAACGTTGCTCTCTCCTGATCTTACACAACTACTTAGCTTGCTTAGGCTTCATCAAGTTTTCGTTTGGCATGGGTTTGACTGCGCTACATCAATAATCCAATCAAAATTGTAAGAATTTCGATGCGGTTGCGTGTCATGGATGTCAGCAGTTTTAATTGAGTCCGTCTCCTGTTTCCTCTGAGACAGAAGCAGTGGAGTTGATCTTGTGTGTTTTTTCTTCCATTTGTTCAGGACATTATTTTGTTTTCACTGCGTTTTTCCTCCCCAGCTATGTCGAACACAGCGCCAGTCTTGTTGCGCTTCTAACGCTGAAGGTTACATTTCACAAAGCTCTGCTTACGTTTGCAGAGTCACCGTGAAACCTGCCGTGAGGAGACGCACACAAAGACGGTATATTATTCATTCCATACGAGGAGTCAGCGTTTCAGCGTGGAGTTCAAGGGTCGCGGCTCACAGCTGTTGGCATGAGCAGAAACTAAGTAGATGTTAAATATTTGCAAAAACTCAGTGACATCTTCTTCTTCATCAGCATGAAGAACTAGATGAATGGAGAGAGAGTCATATTTAAAGACAGATGCTGATGGTGATTGGCTGAGCATGCAGGTGAGACAAACTGAAGGTCCATTATAAAGTAGAGCTTTCAGGGGAGAAATTTCCATTTCATGCTCAGCGGTTGTATCTGCTTTGAGCCAACTATTGCACAATATGAGGATAACTCAGTCGACGTGGTAACATTCTAAAATTTAGAACTGAGACAAAGAAGCATAAGGATAAACATCACATGGCAGAGGATGGCCGGAGAGCTAATCCGATGTCTGGCGACGTTATTTAGTAACAGTCACCGATAAGTCGGCGCCAAAGATCCTTTACTTTAACGCAATAACTCAAAAACTATTTTATAAAAATAATAATAATGATAATAATAATGATAATAACATCTTTTTTGTAGGTGCCTTAAGAAGCATTCAAGGTCAACTTAAACGGTCGAGTTTTAAAAAATTTAAGATAATGTAATAAAAGGTCATTAAGATCAGCAGGACAAATATACCGAGAAGATCATCCGAAGAGAAGATCAGTGTGATGAATATGTCCGTTTAAAGAGGTGCGTTTTGAGATGTGTTTGAAAATGGAGAGAATCAATGTTATGAGAGAGATGGAAAGGCGGGGCCAGAGAGGCTGAAGGCTCTGGACCCCATGGTGGTCAAGTGGGCGGGTGGTTCGGGGAGGTGGATGGAAGAAGAAGAGTACGGGTGGCCCAGTTGGTAAAGCGGTTTTCCACTTATCTGAAGGTCGGTGGTTATTCCCCGATCACTGCGGTCCACATGTCCATGTGTCCTTGAGGAAGATGAACCCAAAGTTGCTCCAATTTGTTGCTCAATTGGTGCGTGAATGATGGTGTGGATGGTTACCGCTCCTGATGAACATGTGGCGCCTTGCATGGAAGCCTCTATCATCACTGTATGAATGTTTGTGTGAATGGGTGAATGCTGACTAGTGTTGTAGGAGCGTTATGATTGGTAGAGCAGACTAGGAAAGCGCTAAATATGTACAGTCTATTTACCATTTGCTGTGCAGGAGTTCAGAGGTTATGGCCGGCCTTAAAGGTGAGGAGCAGAATCCTAATGGGGGTTCTAATGATGATGTGGGAGGAGTTCTCGACCAGTTCAAATGTACGGATGGCCGTCGGAGGGAGACCAAAGAGAATAGCCTTAAAGTAATCAATGCGAGATGTGCCAGGGTGTGAAGGAGAATGGCGGTACTGTTGGAAGGGACATGCAGAGGGGGTTAATGTGGCAGGCCAAGTGACACTATTGATGTGAACTCAGAATGATAGTGTGCTGTTGAGGATGAAACCCAGATTCTTAACCTGAGGGGGAAACTGAGGAGTTATCAATGGTGATGGAAAAACTGTCCCCAGTTTTATCAATGTTTAGTTTGAGAAAGTTGCAGGAGAACCAGGAATTGATTTCCTGGAGGCAACCAGAGAGGGAGACAGCCGTGAGGATGGAAGTGTAGAGAGCTGGGTTTTGTCTGCGTAGCAATGGAAGTGGATGTTAGATTGACGGAAGATATGGCCAAGAGGAAATATGTATATTAAACAGAAGGGACCCCAGGACAGAACCCCTGGGAAAACCGTTAGTGACTGGAAATAGCTGGGATTCTAAATTATACGATTGCAATGGAGTCGAATCTGTCGAGGAGGACGATATGGGGGAAGGTTTTAAAGGCCGTACTCTGAACAGTTAGCCGTCAGCTGCCATGAAGAAGTCATTGGTGATTTTTACCGAGGCTGTTTCTGTGCTGTGGAGGGGGCCGAAATCAGACTGGAATTGTTCTTAAGGTTACTATCAGACAAGTGAGTATGAACCTGAGATGCAGCTGGGGAAATAAAGAGTTTATTTGAGAGCTGGGGAAGCTGTCAGTTCCACCGGAGAGAGCGTTTATATTAATATCCTGGATCTTGCGAAAATGAAGAGGAGTGACACCAGAACAGCAAATCAAGTCAAGAACATGTCCTTTAGAAGTAGTAGGAAAATCAGCATGTTGCTGTAATCCAAAGCTACCTTTGTGAGATCACTGCTGACATTATCCGTATGTATATCAAAAGTTATATTGGGTTGAACAGACAGTGGCAACAATAGTCAGCTGTAAGGCAACGGCTCAAAGAGACGTGAACAGGCACAGAAACACGCCGGTCCTTCCACCCCATCCCCGTCTGCCTGAGGTACGGGGCTGACAGATGTAAAACCCAGGAGCATTGGATTCAGTCAGTCGTGAAAAGTCATTAGGAATGGCCCCACCCCCACCTCCTCCTCCACTACACTGAACTCCTGGCCACAACCCACTGCTCTACCTAACACCTCCTCACCATCCGCACCCCCCAACACACAGCCCCCTGCACCATACTGTCCCTCACAACACCCCAGGTGAGGAACCAGCTAAGGAAGATCAAGGTGAGGAAGGCTACGGGCCCGGATGGCATCATCTCCAGGCTCCTGAAGTCCTGCGCAGACCAGCTGTGTGGAATTTTGGAGCACGTCTTCAACTTGAGCCTGAAGCTGGGGAAAGTACCACTCCTGTGGAAAACCTCCTGTGTGGAACCTGTCCCCAAGACGCTGCACCCCGAGGACCTCGACAGCTGCAGGCCGGTGGCATTGACATCCCACCTGATGAAGACCTTGGGGCCTTGGTCATCTCCGCCCGCTGGTCAGCCCATCGATGGACCCCCTTCAGTTCACCTACCATTCTAGCATCGGGGTGGACAGCGCCTAACCCTAACCCCTAACCCTAACCCACCTGGAAGCACCGTGAGGATCACGTTCTTTGATGTCTCCAGTGCTTTCAACACCATCCAGCAGTGGGACAGTCTAATAGTCAACATGTCCACATTTCAAATTGCAAATTTAATTTAATTCAATGAATATTGCCACTTCTTTATTTCTTAGTGTATATATTGTTATTTTATATTGTTTATTATATTATTGTATAGTGCAGTAATTCTATTACATTTCTACTATAGTGCAATATGTCCAGTATATTGTAATATTGTACTATAGTATGTATTTTTTAGTGTAGTATAATATTTTAGTATATAGTAATATGTCCAGTATATTTCCTGTATAGTGTTATATTTATATCATGGTGTAATAAAGTTAATATTTATATTTATATTTGCATTTTCATTCTCTTATATTGCTGTATTGCGGCTCTTTACTGCTGTTACTCTCCAATTTCCCCGTTGTGGTACTAATAAAGGTTGATTTTATCCTATCTTATCTTATCTTATCTTATCTTATCTTATCTTAACTTATCTTATCTTAACTTAACTTATCTTATCTTATCTTATCTTATCCTATCTTATCTTATCTTATCTTATCTTATCTTATCTTAACTTATCTTATCTTAACTTATCTTATCTTAACTTATCTTATCTTATCTTATCTTATCGTAATTTATCTTATCTTAACTTATCTTATGTTATGTTATCTTACCTTATCTTATGTTATCTTATCTTTTCTTAACTTATCTTATCTTATCTTATCTTATCTTATCTTATCTTATCTTAACTTATCTTATCTTATCTTAACTTATCTTATCTTATCTTATCTTATCTTATCATATCTTATCTTATCTTATCTTATCTTATCTTAACTTAACTTATCTTATCTTATCTTATCTTTTCTTAACTTATCTTATCTTATCTTATCATATCTGATTTTAACTTAGCTTATCTTATCTCATCTTATCTTAATTTATCTTATCTTATCTTATCTTATCTTATCATATCTTATCATATCTGATTTTAACTTAGCTTATCTTATCTTATCTCATCTTATCTTAATTTATCTTATCTTATCTTATCTTATCTTATCTTATCTTATCTTATCTTAACTTAACTTAACTTAACTTAACTTAACTTAACTTATCTTATCATATCTTATCTTATCTTAACTCATCTTATCTTATCTTATCTTAACTCAGTTGTCGAGGGAAGTCCAGTAATCGCTAGTAAGTGCAACAATCACAGTTTTTCTACTTTTTCTTTCCCCGTCTCAATTTTAAAGCATTTTTATGTAAAAAGGAAAGTGGAGCACACGCTTAAAAAAAACTCCTAATTATGGCAAGTGGAGCAGGCAGCGCCGTCCAAACCAGGCTGATATATTCACTTATAAATTGCCCTAAAAAGACATTGGGGAGGTGACGGCAGTGAAAACAAGCTTTGGGATCGTAGCTGACTTCAACCGAAATTAAGGAAAACATAAATGAAAGTAATGTAACACAAAACAGGAAACTAAAAAAAGGCTTCCTGCCCTCTACAGACCGGCGGACATGCCGTTTGAAACATCATCTACACTCAGGAAATCAGCGTTACGATGACAAACATCTCTCAGGAGACGTCATTACAAGGGTCTGGTCGGGAACACTTTGGATCATCTTTGATTTTTAATATTAACCATGACTTTGCCGAGTGTCCCAATCTTGTATTTATGTTTGCTCCACAGTTAAAGCCTTCACATATTATTTTCTTTGACAAACATCTTATCCAGTGCGGATGTGGTTGGAGCGAGGCTGATATTACCAGTTCTGTTAGAGTTGATATTTATGTTTATTAGTATGTATGAATGTTTTTTTACTGTCTATTTAACTTGTATTTACTGTTGTTACAAGAACTATGTGGTTCTTTGGGGACATATTACGTCCCAATTATCATTTGTAAAAAAGCTCCCTCTAGTGAGTGGAATATGAACTATGACAATAGAATATTATATTTAAAAGACAGAAAACAGCCTTTCCCAAAATTGTTCCAGTTGTTCCTCACACTGAGGTCTATGTAGGTAAAACATTTGAAAAAAAAAGATCCATGAAATAGTTTTTGAGTTAGGTCTGGAAAAAAAAAAATGTCATTTTAAAGGCAACCCCTAATGAGTAAAATATGAACTACTCGAGTAAGATACCATATTTACAAGATGGAGCTCCTCGAGGGACTGGATATAGTCGGGCTCGCCTCTATGCACAGCACTGGTTCGGGACCCCGCCTTCTCCATGGGGGCTGGAACCTCTACTACACGAGAGTTGCTTCAGGTGAGAGGCTGAGGGCAGGTGAGGGCTTACTCATAGCTCCCCAGCGGAAAGGGTCGCTTCCTTGCACCTTCGGGTTGGGGAACGGGTCCTGACTGTTGTGTGTGCGCTTATGCCCCAAACAGTAGTTCAGAGTACCACCCCATTCTGGGGTCCTTGGAGCAGGTGGTGGAAAGCACCTCAGCGGGGGACTTCATGGTACTACTGGGAGACTTCAATGCACATGTGGGCAATGAGAGTGAGACCTGGAGTGGCGTGATTGGTAGGAACAGCCTGCCTGATCTGAACCTTAGTGGAGTTCAGTTATTGGACTTCTGTGCTAGTCACAGTTTGTCCATAACAAACACTATGTCCTAACATAGGGGGGTCCACCAGTGCACTTGATGAAAGGAATACATTGGGGATCTCCGACCCTCTTCTATGGTCATGAACTGTTGGTCATGACCGAAAGAATGAGATTACGGATACAAGCGGCTGAAATGAGTTCTCTCCACAGTGTGGCTGGGCTCAGCCTCAGAGGTAGGGTGAGGAGCTCTCACATCCGGGAGAGGCTAAAAGGAGAGCCGCTACTCCTCCAAATCGAGAGGAGTCAGTTGAAGTGGTCCGGGCATCTGGTTAGAATTCCCCCCGGACGCCTCCCTGGGGAGGTGTTTCGGGCATGTACATCTGGGAGGAGACCCCGGGGCCGACCCAGGACACATATCGCCTCGAGTTTTGTTGAACTTCGTACATCATTTTGCATAATCACTAACAATCCAACCAACATGCAAACAAACACAGATGAAAACATAACTTCCTTGACGGAGGTAGCACCATTCTGGACGTTTGAAACCTGGACTGACGTACTTCAATCACCTTCTGACACTTCTTGTGATTTTAGCATTGTGTGCTCCTAGTCTACTTCCTGCTTCTGAAACGATCTATTAATGATGATGTGACTGAGCAGGGCTGGTTTTTGTGTTTACTTGTTTGCTTTTGATTCACCTTAAGTTCATTTGAAGAATGTAGAAGGAGATACAGACAGAAATAGAAGAAACCAGTAGTGCAGGACTCATCCTCACTTCTATAGATCTTTTTTATTTTGGATTTATGCTACGGAGAGAACCACTGACCTTCAGACTGACCTTGAAAGCTGCAACATGATATTTGTAAAAACAAAAGTAGAGTATAACAAACAAAAGCAGAACTACTAATGATGACAAATTCAAGTTTTAAGTTTGGAATTTAATTATTTCCCCAAAAAAAACAGGGATATTATGGAATCGTCTATTAGGAGCTTAAAAGGTCCAAACGCTCCAACAGCGTTTGGACCATCATTTCTCAACCGATAGTCGGATTTAGTCCAAATTTGTTGCATAGAAGTCGATTGAAGGAGAGCTGGGCCCAGCACAAAAGGCCGTCTGACATTGATGGATGTAGTTTAGTGTGTGCAGCACTCACTACTGTCATTAAAGTTTAAAGTTTGACGGGAAATATCAATGTTAAAGTTAACCCTCTGACGTCATCGTAGTGTGAACCACCTCAGCCTTCACATTCCACATCAAATATTAGGGGGGGGGGTTGCATAGGGCACTTTTCTCCTTTCCGAATTAAAACGTGTTTACATGCAGCATTTTCTTTCCGATTAGACGTCTTTTCCACATCTAATCGGAATTGGGCCGCCCATGTAAACCCACCTGATGTAAGATATGTCGACATGTGGCGTCTCACAACTTTGTTTCTGTAAAAGCTTGTGTGTGGAGTTTCAGCTTTGTGGGGATGAAAAGGCATGGAAGGAGCTTCTGCAGTTACTAATTATATCTTTCAAAACCCAGAAAAAGGATTATTCTCGGACTTTCCACTTACTCTGGAGGAAGTTAGCCATGACTCCAATACATCAGATTAGTCCGGGGGAGGAGGAGGCGGTTTGAGTGGGTAGAACGGAGGGATAGTGTTGAGGTCATTGGGGTGGGTAGTTCTTTCGTGTAGGGGGGTGTATTGCCACTAGCATACCACTAGTGGTATGCAGGCTCTCTCTAGTGGTATGCGGTGGAGTCTATGAAATTGCCCACTTTTAGTAAATTAAATAAGATTATTTTAAACACGTATGTTGCATGAGTGCATGGCCCCTTTAAGAGAGCTTGTGTGTGTGTATGAGGGGATGGTGGAGAAAGAGGGAGTTAGCAAAGAGTTTGGAGCAGTGTTGCCAAATTTGCAACTTTGTCGCTATATTTAGCGAGTATTCAGACACCTGGCGACTTTTCTTCAAAAAAGCGACTAGCGACAAATTAAGCAACTTTTTCGGGTGTTGTGGAGACTTTTGGAGACTCTGACGTTAAAGCACATATCGTTCTTACTCTGCTCAACGAGTAGCGGGTGCCGCTGTGTGCCCCTCCACGTCCAGACTGCAACTCCACCGCTGGCTGATAATGTTTTGCAGCTTTTTGGCACATCAGCTGCTTAATCATTTAGGTCAGCTCCCTCAGATGCTGAACCTGCCAAAGAGAGCCTTGACCAAAATGACGATGACCCACTCTATCTGTGACCCAACACAGCCGGTGTTTGTGTGGAGGGGGTCTGAAAAACAAACAATTAGGGCCAGACTAGTTACCATCATTTTCTGACATTGCCTTTGACGTTTTTTTCTATTGTCTCTTTTTGGTCCATTTGTTAATGTAGTATGTATATATATATATATATATATATATATATATATATATATATATATATATATATATATATATATATATATATATATATATATATATATAATGTATTATGTATATATATAATGTAGTATGTATATATAATGTAGTATGTATATATAATGTAGTATTTATATATAATGTAGTATGTATATATAATGTAGTATGTATATATATAATGTAGTATTTATATATAACGTAGTATTTATATATAATGTAGTATGTATATATAATGTATTATTTATATATAATGTAGTATGAATATATAATGTAGTATGTATATTATTATATAATGTAGTATGTATATATAATGTAGTATTTATATATAATGTAGTATGAATATATAATGTAGTATGTATATATAATGTAGTATGTATATATAATGTAGTATTTATATATAACGTAGTATTTATATGTAATGTAGTATGTATATATAATGTAGTATGTATATATAACGTAGTATTTATATATAATGTAGTATTTATATATAATGTAGTATGTATATATAATGTAGTATGTATATATAATGTAGTATTTATATATAATGTAGTATTTATATATAATGTAGTATGAATATATAATGTAGTATGTATATTATTATATAATGTAGTATGTATATATAATGTAGTATTTATATATAATGTAGTATGTATATATAATGTAGTATGTATATATAATGTAGTATTTATATATAATGTAGTATGTATATATAATGTAGTATGTATATATATAATGTAGTATGTATATATAATGTAGTATTTATATATAATGTAGTATGTATATATATAATGTAGTATGTATATATATAATGTAGTATGTATATATAATGTAGTATTTATATATAATGTAGTATGAATATATAATGTAGTATGTATATATAATGTAGTATGTATATATAATGTAGTATGTATATTATTATATAATGTAGTATGTATATATAATGTAGTATGTATATATAATGTAGTATGTGTATATAATGTAGTATGTATATATAATGTAGTATGTATATATAATGTAGTATTTATATATAATGTAGTATGAATATATAATGTAGTATGTATATATAATGTAGTATGTATATATAATGTAGTATTTATATATAATGTAGTATGTATATATAATGTAGTATGTATATATAATGTAGTATGTATATATAATGTAGTATGTATATATAATGTAGTATGTATATATATAACGTAGTATTTATATATAATGTAGTATGTATATATAATGTAGTATTTATATATAATGTAGTATGTATATATAATGTAGTATGTATATATAATGTAGTATTTATATATATAATGTAGTATGTATATATAATGTAGTATGTATATATAATGTAGTATTTATATATAATGTAGTATTTATATATATAATGTAGTATGTATATATAATGTAGTATTTATATATAATGTAGTATGTATATATAATGTAGTATTTATATATAACGTAGTATTTATATATAATGTAGTATGTATATATATAATGTAGTATGTATATATAATGTAGTATGTATATATAATGTAGTATGTATATATAATGTAGTATTTATATATAATATAGTATGTATATATAATGTAGTATGTATATATAATGTAGTATTTATATATAATATAGTATGTATATATAATGTAGTATGTATATATAATGTAATATGTATATATAATGTAGTATTTATATATAATGTAGTATTTATATATAATGTAGTATGTATATATAATGTAGTATTTATATATAACGTAGTATTTATATATAATGTAGTATATATATATATAATGTAGTATTTATATATAATGTAGTATGTATATATAATGTAGTATTTATATATAATGTAGTATGTATATATAATGTAGTATGTATATATAATGTAGTATGTATATATAATGTAGTATTTATATATAATGTAGTATGTATATATATAATGTAGTATGTATATATAATGTAGTATGTATATTATTATATAATGTAGTATTTATATATAATGTAGTATGTATATATAATGTAGTATGTATATATAATGTAGTATGTATATATAATGTAGTATTTATATATAATGTAGTATGTATATATATAATGTAGTATGTATATATAATGTAGTATGTATATTATTATATAACGTAGTATTTATATATAATGTAGTATATATATATAATGTAGTATTTATATATAATGTAGTATGTATATATAATGTAGTATGTATATATAATGTAGTATGTATATTATTATATAATGTAGTATTTATATATAATGTAGTATGTATATATAATGTAGTATGTATATATATAATGTAGTATGTATATATAATGTAGTATTTATATATAATGTAGTATGTATATATATAATGTAGTATGTATATATAATGTAGTATGTATATATAATGTAGTATGAATATTATTATATAATGTAGTTTGTATATATAATGTAGTATTTATATATAATGTAGTATTTATATATAATGTAGTATTTATATATAATGTAGTATGTATATATAATGTAGTATTTATATATAATGTAGTATGTATATATAATGTAGTATGTATATATAATGTAGTATTTATATATAATGTAGTATTTATATATAATGTAGTATGTATATATATAATGTAGTATGTATATATAATGTAGTATGTATATATATAATGTAGTATTTATATATAATGTAGTATGTATATATATAATGTAGTATTTATATATAATGTAGTATGTATATATAATGTAGTATGTATATCATTATATAATGTAGTTTGTATATATAATGTAGTATGTATATATAATGTAGTATGTATATTATTATATAATGTAGTTTGTATATATAATGCAGTATTTATATATAATATAGTATGTATATATAATGTAGTATGTATATATAATGTAGTATTTATATATAATGTAGTATTTATATATAATGTAGTATGTATATATAATGTAGTATTTATATATAACGTAGTATTTATATATAATGTAGTATATATATATAATGTAGTATTTATATATAATGTAGTATGTATATATAATGTATTATGTATATATAATGTAGTATGTATATATAATGTAGTATTTATATATAATATAGTATTTATATTTAATGTAGTATGTATATATAATGTAGTATGTATATATAATGTAGTATTTATATATAATGTAGTACGTATATATAATGTAGTATGTATATATAATGTAGTATTTATATATAATGTAGTATGTATATATAATGTAGTATGTATATATAATGTAGTATGTATATATAATGTAGTATTTATATATAATGTAGTATGTATATATATAATGTAGTATGTATATATAATGTAGTATGTATATTATTATATAATGTAGTATGTATATATAATGTAGTATGTATATATAATGTAGTATGTATATATAATGTAGTATTTATATATAATGTAGTATGTATATATAATGTAGTATGTATATATAATGTAGTATTTATATATAATGTAATATGTATATATAATGTAGTATGAATATATAATGTAGTATGTATATATAATGTAGTATTTATATATAATGTAGTATGTATATATAATGTAGTATGTATATATAATGTAGTATGTATATATAATGTAGTATGTATATATATAATGTAGTATTTATATATAATGTTGTATGTATATATAATGTAGTATGAATATATAATGTAGTATGTATATATAATGTAGTATTTATATATAATGTAGTATGTATATATAATGTAGTATTTATATATAATGTAGTATGTATATATAATGTAGTATTTATATATAATGTAGTATGTATATATAATGTAGTATGTATATATAATGTAGTATTTATATATAATGTAGTATGTATATATAATGTAGTATGTATATATAATGTAGTATTTATATATAATGCAGTATTTATATATAATGTTTTATTAAAAAGAATGTTAAAAATGTTTCCCTGTCACTTGTTGTAGGCACCTAAGTGGACCATAAGGTGAAAAAACAAACTAAACTTAACTTAAGAAAACTTAACTAAAAACCTGAAAAAGAACTAAAACTAAAAAGAACCTAAGCAACTTCTCCAGAGTCTCTTTTGTGTCACTTTTTCCGGTCCCAAGCCCGGATAAGGGAGGAGGGTTGGAATTGTGATATTAAAAAACAAAACAAGAATCGACAGAAGAAAGTTCATTTGTAGTCCTGAAATATATTTAGGATGTTTTTTTCAAGGTTTGGTACCAAAACAGAAACAGGCTAACACGTATAATATTATCAAAATACTAAAATGTATTATTATTATTATTATTATGATGAATGAAATGAAAATATTGTAACGATGAGATGAATTAAACGGGTTTTAAAACAAGTCAAACTTTTCCTGTAGTTTTAGAATGTCGTGACCAGAGAAGGTAATACTGGTTCTGGAGGAAGACTGGGTCTGATGAGGGGTGCAAATTAAAATTGCTTCAGTTCTGTAGCTGTTCAACCGGAGAGAGTTGTAACTCATCCACACCTTCATCTCCTCCAGACAGGCGCGGAGAGTTGACAGGAGAGATGATGATGACGATGAGGATGGAGAGGCTGAGGAGGAACATGTGTCAGTTTTTATGTAGATTTGTGTGTCATCAGCGTAACAATGGAATGAGAGTCCATATCGACTGATGACACGGCCAAGGGGGAGCATGTATAGTATGAAGAGAATGGGGCCAAGGACTGATCCCTGGGGGACTCCACAGGTGACGGTGTGGGTCCAGGACTTTGAACTTCCAAGGGAAACGTATTCTCTTCAGCTGCTTAGAATGTTTTGTTCTATTCGAACATTATCTCCCCATCAGTGAGATATCTTTAACATTTTCTTAAGTGTTTATGTGTATTTTGCACATTTTCCGTTTTATCCCATTTTTTTAACGACTGCTGTCACTTTATGTCAGAGCTGCTGCAACGCCTGAACAAAGTTTGGTTCTGTTCTGTTCTTTAACTTTGTGTTCTACCGCGATGATTAAGTCTTCCAGTGTATAAAGTCATAAATGCATTTTGTTTTATAAAGGTTTGTCCTGTTTTGGACCAGGTTGTAGACGATGAAACCTTCTTTCTGAGTTCTTAGCGAGACCCAGGATCAAACCTTCTTCCCACCGGAAAGCGTTTCCCGGACAGGTCGGACCCTTAGGCTCGTTTTCTGGGGTATCTCCAGTGTCAGAGCCATGAGTTGGTAGGAATTAAGGGTGATTTAATGATTTTTTGATGTATTAAAAAATAAGGTTTGTGTGAAGGCCTGTTATTTGGCCGCAACAGAGCTAACTTATAATTTGTGTTTGTTGTAACCTATAATCCCCCTAAATTATAGCCTGAATCGGCTGGACAAATAACTATATAGAGGGGAGTCTGTTCATGACCCAGCACGGCAAGACACATGTTTTTCTTATACGTGCGAATATCGGCTTATCCATCAGACTCTTGGATTCAGAGCGTCGGCTTTTAAACACACAGGTGAATAGATGATGATAAGGCTTGCTGAGACTACCGTCAGCCAATGTTTGGAAAAATGAGAGCGCAGGGTCTTCATAGGAAGTCATCCATCACCCAAAGACCGTCAGATAGGAGGAAGGTTGCAGCCGGGCGTGATCATTAGCGCTAAGTGCAAATCATTGTCTTTGCTCCACGCCGCTGCGACAACGTCTAGGAAGCGTTGGAATGATGAGGCACAGGCTGTACAGTATATGTACTGAGGTAAAGTTATCTTAGAAGGGTAACGTCTGAGCTAATGTGCAACTTCAGGGGAAAACTCTGGGTGCAAGTAATAATGACAGACCCGAAAAGTCGGGTTTTTTTTTATTCATTTGCCGCAGATCCTTCGTGTGAACGCGAAAACTCCAAAACGATTTCATGGATCATTCTCAAACTTTCTACTGCACTACACCTTAGTGTGAGGAAGAGCTGGAGCGATTATGGGAAAGCTCGGTTGTACATTTCTGATACAAGGAGCTTTACCTCCAAAGGTTTTCGGGTCTTAATTTCGCAACCATGGATCCAACTTAGTCCAAATTTGGAACGAATGAATCGACTCGTGGAGATCGATCTCGTTTACGTCACATCCATCGCTGTTGTAATGCAATAGTTCATGGTTTACTCATTTTGGGGAGCCTCATTTACTTACTACTTCTGCTGTGGAAATAACTTCACATCATATGAGGAGTTCAATCGGAGGGGGTTACTTATACAACGGAGGGGATTGGGGACTTTTATATTTCTGACACTAGAGGGAGCTTTGGCTTCAAATGTTTTCTCGCTTCTTTCTTTTCAAACACAACCGGTCATGGAAGTAGGCCGTCCACCCTGAGTCTTGGCTCTGCTCGAGGTTTCTACCCTTTAAAGAGTAGTTTTAAAAAAAAAAACATGTTTGTTGACTTTTCCTAATTATATTATGTTATTTAGTCCCACAGTGGGGTGAGTAGTTCTTTCAGGTAGGGGGGTGCGTTACCATGGATACACTGGTGAGTGAGGAGAGAGATCTTATGATCAATCCTGGTGGAGATGGGAAGCCAATGAAGGGAATGAAGAACAGGGGTGATGTGTTCATGTTTACGAACTCTCATCAGGATCCTTGCAGCACTGTTTTGAACATACTGAAGACTTTTATCAGGGATCCCGATGAGAAGTGAGTTATATTAATCCAGTCTGGAGGAGACAAACGCGTGGACCAGCTTTTCAGCATCACTCAACGTTAGAGAAGAACGGAGTTTGGAAATATTTCTGAGATGGTGAAAGGAGATCTTGCAGATGTGTTTGATGTGGGATTCAAAAGTGAGTTGAGGGTCAAATCTTACAACGAGGTTGGTGACTGATGAAGAGAGGGGAATGTCGTGACCAGAGAAGGTAATACTGGTTTTGGAGGAAGACTGGGTCTGATGAGGGGTGCCAATTAAAATAGCTTCGGTTTGGGAGCTTTTCAACTGGAGAAAGTTGTTTTTCATCCACACCTTTATCTCCTCCAGACAAGCGCGGAGAGTTGACAGGGGAGATGATGATGACGATGAGGATGGAGAGGCTGAGGAGGAACATGTGTCAGTTTTTATGTAGATTTGCGTGTCATCAGCGTAACAATGGAATGGAATATATATATTTATATATATATACACATACTGTATATATGTAAATCTATGTATATGCATGTGTGTTTGTGTATATATATGTGTATATGTGTGTGTGTATATATGTATATGTGTGTGTGTATATATGTATCGTGTGTGTGTGTATATGTATGTTTATATGTATGTATATGTGTAAGTACATGTGTGTGTATATGTATGTTTACAGTACATGTGTATGTATGTGTATATGTATATATATTTATATGTATATATATATGTATATGTATATAATATACATATTATGTATATAATATGTATAAAGGTGGAGGAAATAAAGGTTAGGCGGGTCGGCGGTGCTGTCGGCACCAGACATCAGAGTTTAGTTCCCAGGAAGGGGAAACCTGCTCAGGAATGTCTTTGCTGCTCACTCCTTTCTTGTGACATCATCAATCATCGTCACATGAGTTTTCTGCAAACGTCCGAGGAGATTGGGCGTCTGAGGTTCTGATGGATCAGGTGTTCCTCACAGGGTAAAAATCTGACAGCTGCAGGAGCACCCCAGGGAGAATTCCTCGCCGCTGTGGGTCCCGTCTCGCTCCTGCATTAAATCAACTTCTTTTAACATTTATTCTCTTTAGTTCTCTTCCGTCCACTTAGACGCTCTAAAAAAAACAAAACCAAAGTTGAATTTCCTGGCTTATCTTAGGTTTTTGGTCTCATGATTGGTTTCAGACAACCGACGCTGAGCGTTCAGCGGGGGGAGGCTGCTGCTAATGATCCAGCTACGAGTGGAAGTGGCGCTCCGGGAGAAACCATTACGCAAATCCTTTATGAAGCCCATTAACGAATGTTCCACAAACCAGGGGGCGGAAATGCTGTAATGTTGTTGTTCCTATTCCTACATAATTATAATTTGTTTTTTCCCGTGCGTTGGTTATTCAGCGCCTAACTACTTGAACGTCATTCACGCATCACAACGTCTCCGCTCAACCTGGAGATTATTGTTATCGTTACGTCCCCGAAAAGTCGGGGATATTATGGAATCGTCATCGTTTTAACGCAAAAAAACTGTTTCATGGATTATTTTCAAATTTTAGACCCACTTAGTACTTTGTGTGAGGAAGAACTGGAGTGATTTTGGTAAAGGTCAGTTTGTATTTCCACCATTAGGGGGAGCTTTGTGTCTATAAAATTTCAAGCCAGAATTTCGCCATCGTCCGTCCGATTTAGTCCAAAATTGGTGCATATGAATCGACTCGAGGAGATTATATATATATATATACACCTTATATATATATATATATATATATATATATATATATATATATATACCTTATATATATATACACCTTATATATATATACCTTAAATATATCTATCATATACTTTACCACTAGGGTGAGTTTATGACTTTTGAAAACCCAGTTTTTCAGACATAACTTCCACCATTGGTCCGGTTTTAGGTGCGCATGAATTGACCCAAGTGGATCTAGATTGTATTTATCATATTCCACCCTAAAGGTTTATGTCTCACTCACAAGGGGGAGCTGTCTTTGCGGAAAATGCAGGCGATTTGGGCCTTTTCTGGGGATATACCCTTGCTTTCGGGGACTTTCACCTTTAACACGTTCAAACAGCCGTCATCTCTAACATGGCCTTTCAGCACATTCTGTGTTATTTTACAGTTTGTCCTCAAATGGACCTTAAACATGGGGACCTTCTCAGAAAGCCTGAGGTGGAGGCGACATCGGACCAGAGTGAGGATCAGGTGATGAGGTCGCATGGAGATTTTAGCGAGCAACTCCCCATATATCCCCAAATACTGAATCCACAGCCATAATGTTCACATCAAAATAGTAGAACTTTGTTTGTTCCCATCATTCATTGCTTCCTCGCTCTGCGTCTTTCAGTGAGCGTATAAGAATTTAGAGATTTGTTTTATCCAATGAGATTTCTCCATTGCTGTCTCTCGACTTCTATCTACTCTAAGGCTTTCAGAATTGCGAGTGAATCCCTCGTCTACTAAACCAAAGAGGACAATTATTTGTGACTGTCATATCCCAGAGTTTGACTTTGTCATGTTGGGCGTGTTCTTTGATGAACTTAATCCTTCTAGGTCATCTATCTCTAGGTTAGTGTGTGTGTGCAGGAGGTCAGTGGTGGCTCTAATCCGCTGTTGATGATTGCCGGCTCTAACGGTTGCTGCTGCTGTGGTTTGAATGAGGTCCAGATTTAACGGCCTGGCGCAGCCAGTGCGCCTATGAGCACCTGTGTTTATACCCAGCAGCCTGGCTGGAGTCCGGGAGGAAACCCTGTTGGTGTGAATGTGACTGATGCTGAGAGTTTTTTATTAAGTAATGGCTGTTATTTAAAAAGTGTCCTTTACTCTTCTGTATGTTTTAAATCTGACAGCATACAGCTTTGAGGAGGAGGCTGTACTTGGGAGACATGAGGCTATAAACGGTACGTTGTTTTTTTTTACAATTTCACGCTTCTCTTTCCTTCTTCCTTCTTCTCCGGTGGCGTCTTCTGTCACGGCACCGCAAAAATGACCACATGTGAAAAGGACTCAAATCTGATTTAAAGGTCTGAGTTTAGTGGTCACATGGGGTTTCACTGTAACTCTGTTCATGTTTGTCTATCCATCCATCCATCCGTCCATCCAACGTCCGTCCATCCATCCGTCCATCCACCATCCATCCGTCCTCCCATACATCCATCTATCTATCCGTCCATCTACCATCCATCCATCCATCCATCCATATGTCCATACATCCATCCATCCGTCCAACCATCTTCTCAGTGTTGTTTTGGTGTCCATACACAAACTCAAACCAGAGATGGAATCTTTTTAAAGTTCACGTTAACGTTGTCTTTGCGCATGTGTGACACGTTGACAGCTAGGATTATCATATCTTGGTTATTTTAGAGAATATGAAGAAACGTAAAGAGGGGCGGTTGTGGTTGGTGGACCTGGCAGCTCAGTTTCAAAAGTCCCTTTGATTCCTTTGATGTTCTTTTGTGGACGAAGATGGGATCTCAGTGGGCTGAATAGAGACGCTGAAGTGAAAGGCTTAGGAGAAGGTGGCAACAGTGCAAGTTGACTAAACTCAGTTTAAACTATTTATTTTGGCCTTATTATATCACACTGCCAACGTTTGGGCTTAGGGCCCTCCTCAGAACAAGAGAGGGATCACGGCGTCTGTGGGACCCTCTGTAAACACCCAACGGTGCTTAACTGTGGTAACTGGGATACTCTGTAAACCCCGGAATGGCACCGTCCCCTTTGATCCTTTATGACCACTACTTCAGGGATATAATCTGTTCCAGACAACCTGTTGGTGTTCTGGTTTTTGAGATTCCTCCACTCCTCCACCTAACATTTATGTCCTACAGATCATGTGAACAGAAAGAATCCATCGTGAACGGCTGCAAACTCACATGAGAACGCTTCGGCACTTAAACTCCTCATCATGAAAATATGTTAACATCCAGCCAAACGTGAAGCAAACATGAAACGCAGGCGTGTGACCCGCTGAAACCGCTGGGTGGGCCTATGGGGGCCGAGCACCGGGGACCAGAACCCTCATGTTCAAAACCAAGGAGGGAAATAAGAACCATACAATTTTAATTAATTATTTATGCTTTTCTATGTCTGGTAACTGCATCCAGCCACATGTTCATGCAAACAGATGTTCAGATGTTTTAATATGTATCTGGGCCATATCATAATAACTCATAGGGAAGTGAGTGAAGAACTCATTACCATTGGTTGGGATATGTTACCTGGTTGCCAGGGTTACCTGTCAGTGTGGGATGTATTATCTCGTTACCACGGTTACCTGTCAGCTGGTGGAATCGTTTATTATTATTATCAGGTTAAAGTTGATGTTTGAAGCAGGAGAAAAGGATAAGTGTAAGGATCTGAGAGACTTTGACAGGGAAAGACTACTGGCTCCCTGATTTTCTAGAACTGCAGGTCTTGTTGGGCGTTCCTGGTCTTCAGTGGTTAGTATTTAAGAAAAGTGGTTTAAGGAAGGAGAACCGGTGATCCGGGGGTCCGGGATGCCCGAGCCTCGGCAAAGTGAGTGGGGAGTGAAGAATGTATTTTATCCCTCACCTCTGAACAAAATTCATGACTGAGTTACCGCCACAAACATGGCGTCCTCTGTAATAACTAGAAATTCTGCACTTACCTGAGGTCTGCGGATCAATACTCAAATATAGATCATTTCCATCCCAGCATTTCTGTGCTGGAATGGATTTTCATATTAGAAGATCGATATTTACACTCAGTAACATGTGAAAGTGTCTTTTTTTCATTCTCAGCGAGGACACGGTACAAAGTAATGACCCATTCACTGGCGTCCAGAACCAGAAGGAACCACTTCTGGTTGTCTTCAGATGATGGACATCTTCGGTGAGTCTAATGGATTTTGATGGATCTTGAATCCCTGTTGATTATTGCTGGCTTCTGATGGTTCCTGCTGTTAATGAGATCCAGACAGTACCAGTCAGTAGCAGACAGTAAAGACAGTTATATATTTATATATATAACAAACTTCTTTAAACTTGAACAGATCTGAGGTTGGATCTGGTTTTGACCCGTCGAGGCTTTTATCCAAGATGAAGACCTTTTCCTCATTTTAGTGAATAGAAAAATCAAAAACATACTTTTATGTCGACCAGTCTGGACTACATTAAAAACTTCATATTGGCGTGAGCCAGACCTCCCTCCCAAATCCACAGTGAGTCCAAAAATCAGATTACCTCCATTCTGGACTCCCACCACCAACTCCCTGAATGATTTAGGAGGAATTCTATTGTTTGCTTTGAAACTTTTGAGTGGACCTTAAATCTTACAAACCTAAACTCCTATTACTGAAACACGTTGTTTCCAGTTGTAATTGTAAGTTAGTTGACATGTAAGTCATGTCCTAACATAGACCGTAGTTGGAGGAAGAACTGAACTGATTTAGGGACATGTTGGTTGTATATTTCCAACACTTGAGGGAGCTTTATTTCCAAAAGATTTCGAGCTATAATTCCGTTTGTCCAATTCATTCCAAACCTAACTTATACGAATCCTACTATTATTATTATTTCTTCTTTTTTTTTTTTTACAAAAAACACTATTTTTCATACATAATGTCACATTTAATAGGAGTTGTTGTTTGTACTACGCAGGGGAATTATCAGACATGTAACCGTACTGTCCAGGGCGGAAACTGTTTCTTCAGCTTTTAGATTTTTTGCACTTTTCCATGAACTCTCTTGTTTAAAATACTCTAATGCACTCTGCTTCCTGTGTCGTCTCCATTGTTGGTCCCCTTCTTTTTATATACATGCAACAATTGCATTGCGTCTTTGTGGATTTAGAGAAGGCGTACGACGGCGTGCCGAGGCAGGAATTGGGGAACTGGGGAAGTCTGGAGTGACAGAAAGTGTGTTAGAGGGGTAGAGGATATGTATGAGGACAGCAGGACAGTGAGGTGTGCCGTAGGAGAGATGGATGGGTTCGAAGTTGAGTTGGGACTGCACCAAGGATCGGCTATGAGCCCCTTTTTGTTTGCTATAGTGATGGACAGGCTGACAGAGGAGGTCGGGCAGGAGTCTCCATGGGTCTGTAGTGAGAGCAGGAGAAGGTCTGACAGAGATGAAGGTGTCAGGAAGTGAGGAGGAAGGACAGGATTAGAAAGGAAGACGTCAGAAGGTCAGTCCAGGCCAGACGTCTTGGAGACAAAGTCAGAGAGGACAGATTGAGATGGTTCTGACCCGGGAAGAGGACAGATAGTGGATCTACTGGTAGAAGGATGCTGGAGATGGGGCTGCAGGAAGATCAAAGAGGAGGAGGTTTCTGAATGTGGTGAGAGAGGACATGCAGTTGGTTGGTGTGACGGAGGAAGATGGAAAAAGAGGATCCAATGTGGTGACCCTTAAAGGAAACAGCCGGAAGAGGAAACATAAAATAGGAATCTTTCGTCGTCCCTGAGACAAAGATGAAGACCTCCTAGTTTTTTCCTGCTCCAGACCCCAAACTCTGTGGGGAGTTTCCTCCCATGATGAGGTGGGCCTCCACCCGGCCTGTTCCAGAAACACATATTTATTCCTTAGCCTTTAACCCAGAATGGGATTCCTGGAGTCATTTCTTCTGGTCTTATTGTATTTTTTGAATGTAAGCTTTGTGAATGTATCGTGTGACTATGTGATTTATTGACTGCTCAGAACTTTGGTTCCTAAATGGGCCTTCATTTGAATAAAGTTGATTTGCAGCTGTGATCCTGATAAATATTGATAAATAACTGTATAATTGTTATTATTGTTTTTAGTACACTTATTTTTCCCTGTACTGTCGGATGTTTACCTTTGTGTGTTATATGAACAGCGTGTGTTTACATGGGTCAGAATCTTCTGGGTTTTGCTGATTCTGACCTCCGCCAAGGAGGAGATGTTTTCACTCCTGAGCGTTTACGTGGATTTTGTTCGTGAGTAAAAAACTACACGACCAATCTGCATGAAATCTTTACCCAGATGGGGGTTTTGGCACATCCTAGAGGTGATTCAATTTGGATGAAGTTACAAGTTTCAGGGCAATTAGAATGAAATGAAATAATAATAAAATGTTTGCAGTAGTGATGTCACAAAGTGGCTAATGATGCCTTTGTTCCTTTGATCTTTCTTTGGTGCTCCGCGTAAAGAGTTCCGGTCATTCCTTTTCTTACACATTTCATTTACGTTGCTGTATCGTAGACGAGGTTCAGAATCTCGCAGAAACGCCGTTATTTCCCCCCTTTCCTTTTCCTTTTCCCCCAAATTGGAAGCACATTATGTTGTAAAATTGTAAATAATTGTGACAAATGTTCTGAGCGTAGCAGCCCCAGACCTTCTGTATGACTACAGCAGTTGTAGTCGTAAAAAGTTGACAATAATAAACCCCGATTTATGTTGCATAGAAGTACAAAGCAATTTAAATAAATTAAATCATGGCTTTAGCGCAATTATATTGGATGGAGCCAAATAAACAACCAAATTAAATAAGTAAAAATAAACAACCAAATTAAATAAGTACAAACTGTTGTGAAGGACTGGCAATAAAAACCACATCCTAAATTAATAGAATATGTCTGCTCCTGCTCGCCAATATTAATGTTTTTGTTGTTGTTGTGAACGTGGTGTCAACAACGATAGCGAGCGGAAAGTTTTACAATCTGTTTCCACTTAAATCTGAATCCTTGTTTTCTTGATTGATTACTTCTGTTAAACTCTAACCGAACATTTAAAGGCCCGCTCCCGAAGGGCGGACGTAAAAACCAGGAAACGGCAACTTCAGCAGAGTTTATTATATGTTTTTATTACACGAACTACAAGCGCCGCCTTTGAGCAACGCATCAGACGTTACCATGGCGCTACAGCGCCGGACGCGGAAAACAGGGGAGGACAAACAATCTGTAACTAATGGCTTAAACTGTTATGAAATATGATGAAATTAGAGATTGTTCGGAGCAAACCTTGAGAAACAAGACAATGGATGATGAAAAGATTATTTTTTTTAAAGTCATACAACAATACAAAGAATTGACAGCAGAGTATTGTGCAAATATATGAGGGACAAAGTTGTGGGTATCTATTTACAGAAAAACACAATAATATATTAGGAGGGTGGGCCAGAATAAACCTATTAAATCTCATGGTGGATCCTCATAAAGATGCAGATTCATTCATTTATTCTTCTTTTTACATTTTCTTAGAATAGTCTTCTCTTTTTAAGGTTCACTCGTGGTGGGCGTGGCCTCTTCTCGTGCATTTAAAAAGAACCTGCCTCACTACCAGACCCTGTTCGGACTTGGTTTTAAAATGCGCTTTCAACCGTGGACAATGAGACTTGTCGCTAAATCAGTCAATCAACCAATTAATCAATCAATCAGTCAATCATCTTTAAATTGTAAATGGACTGAAATTATAGCATTTTTCTAGTCTGCTCGACAACTCAAAGTGCTTTTACAACATGAATCAGCATTTACCCATTCATAAACATTAACACAAACATTCACACAAACATTCATACAAACATTCACACAAACATTCACACAAACATTCACAAAAACATTCTAACAAACATTCACACAAACATTCATACAAACATTCATACAAACATTCACAAACATTCATTCAAACATTCACACAAACATTCACATAAACATTCACACAAACATTCTAACAAAAATTCATTCAAACGTTCATACAAACATTCACACAAACATTCACACAAACATTCACACAAACATTCTAACAAACATTCACACAAACATTCATACAAACATTCACACAAACATTCATACAAACATTCACAAACATTCATTCAAACATTCACACAAACATTCACATAAACATTCACACAAACATTCTAACAAAAATTCATTCAAACATTCATACAAACATTCATACAAACATTCACATAAACATTCACACAAACATTCATACAAACATTCACACAAACATTCACACAAACATTCACACAAACATTCATACAAACATTCATACAAACATTCACATAAACATTCATACAAACATTCATACAAACATTCTAACAAACATTCATACAAACATTCATACAAACATTCATACAAACATTCACATAAACATTCATACAAACATTCATACAAACATTCATACAAACATTCACATAAACATTCATACAAACATTCACATAAACATTCATACAAACATTCATACAAACATTCATACAAACATTCACATAAACATTCATACAAACATTCACACAAACATTCACACAAACATTCATTCAAACATTCACACAAACATTCGTACAAACATTCACACAAACATTCATACAACGTATCAGTCGTAAGGCAAAGCTCTCAATCTACCGGTCCATCCGTGTTCCAACCGTCACCTATGGTCATGAGGTCTTGGTAGGGAGAGAGGTCATGAGGTCTGGGTCGTGAGAGAGGTCATGAGGTCTGGGTAGGGAGAGAAGTCATGAGGTCTGGGTAGGGAGAGAGGTCATGAGGTCTGGGTAGGGAGAGAGGTCATGAGGTCTGGGTAGTGAGAGAGGTCATGAGGTCTGGGTAGGGAAAGAGGTCATGAGGTCTGGGTAGGGAGAGAGGTCATGAGGTCTGGGTAGGGAGAGAGGTCATGAGGTCTGGGTAGGGAAAGAGGTCATGAGGTCTGGGTAGGGAGGGAGGTCATGAGGTCTGGGTAGGGAAAGAGGTCATGAGGTCTGGGTAGGGAGAGAGGTCATGAGGTCTGGGTAGGGAAAGAGGTCATGAGGTCTGGGTAGGGAGAGAGGTCATGAGGTCTGGGTAGGGAGAGAGGTCATGAGGTCTGGGTAGGGAGAGAGGTCATGAGGTCTGGGTAGGGAGAGAGGTCATGAGGTCGAGGATGAAATGAGTTCCTTCGTAGTGTGCCTGGGCTCAGCCTCAGAGATTTGGAATGTAGTAGAGCCGCTCCTTCACGTCGAAAGGAACCAGTTGAGGTGGTTCTGGCATCTGACAGAGACGCCTCCCTTTGGGGTTTTTTTCAGGCACCTCCAACTGGGAAGAGACACCGAGACGGACCCAGAACTCGCTGGAGGGACTGTATTTCCCAGGATGAGCTGGAGAGTGTTTCTGTGGAGAGGGATATCTGGAAATCCCTTCTGAGCCTGCTGCCTCCGTGACCCGGCCCGGGATAAGCGGCACATAATGGATGGATGTCATTTTCAAACTTGATCCCAACATAGACCTTAGCGGGAGGAAGAACTGGATTGATTTTATGAAAAGTGGGTTTTAATATTCCTGACACTGGGGGGAGCTCTAACACCAAACGACACAACACTATCGGTCTAGTCATGTTTATTATTCTGTTGTAAAATGTTGAAAAAATCAATGAGGCTGAACCTCAAGTCCACTTCAGATTTACAGGGTCAAGAATCAGAGAGTTTAAAAATAAGGAGTGGGATTTCTGTTTAATCCGATTGTTTAAGATCTGCTGCGTCACCAGAGATTGAGACACATTTCCTACTATGCAAGAGTGACAGGTGAGAGGTGACCCTGTTAACGTCTGCATAGATCTGGATCTGGATCATCTGGATCAGACCTGCAGCAGGTTCAGGTTCGCGGGCAAGATGAGATTCACGTGATCCATTTGATGAATTCTATTGTATTATTTGTATAGTGCAATATTGCTAATCTATTTCTATTAAAGTGTAATATGCCCAGCATATTGTAATATTGTACTATAGTATATATTTTTTTAGTATATTTCAATACTTCCAGTATGTTTCCTGTATAGGAAAGAATACGACACAGAGGGCATTCGGAAAGCCTTTCCGATATTCAGTCGCGGCGTGTAAACGCTGCATCGGATCGTTTCTGCTGTAGTTGTGTCCGTTCACGCACGGCGTCGTGACGTCATGAGCCGCTAAGTTTTTTTCAGCGCCGCGATTCATTTTAAATAAGGCCACTTCAAAACAGTACCGGTCTGCATCCGAGTCATTAATTCACTGCAACTTTGAAATATTTTAACATAGTTGGACGTTTAGATGGGCAGAAAGTCACTTCCTGTCCACGCCCTCTTTGTGGTATTCTTCTTCTGGGCGCTTGTTGGCGGTTGGCACCCAAGTCACCGAAGCATTACCGCCACCTTATGAACGGGAGTGTGGATCGTCTGCGCAGGTGTGAAAGCGTTTCCGATGAGGAGAGTCGATGCGTGTAAACACCAGGTCGGAAAAGGTCACAGGTCGCGTAAACAGACGACCGACATTATAATTTTGAAAGTTTTTAATTCGGAAAGGAGAAAAGTGTCCCGTGTAAACCGGTTTGGTCAGCAGGTGTAAACGGGACGTCATCTCCATGCCAACGATGCTCTGATAGGCTGTTACTGGGTCTGTTTCACACAAAAAACTGTTTTTCATGCACTTTGATTCCTGAGATCTTGATATATTTCTTCACCAAAACTTTCTGTGGAGGTTTCTGTTTTATTTGAGTATTTATTAGAATTTATGTCAAAACGGAAATGGCATTTGATTTGATTTTTGTGTGTATTTTTGTTGTTGTTCTGAATGAAAAGGACATTTTCCTTTGAATGTAACAACATTATGGCTTTTGGCTTGACCGACTATGATAAATGGACCTTTGTTCTGTTGAAAAAAATCTTTGTGGACCTTTAAGATTTGTATTTGAGTACCGCTGCTATAGTGTAATATCTGTAGTATAGTGTAATATCTGTAGTATAGTGTAATATCTGTAGTATAGTGTAATATCTGTAGTATAGTGTATTATCTGTAGTATAGTGTAATATCTGTAGTACAGTGTAATATCTGTAGTATAGTGTATTATCTGTAGTATAGTGTAATATCTGTAGTATAGTGTAATATCTGTAGTATAGTGTAATATCTGTAGTATAGTGTATTATCTGTAGTATAGTGTAATATCTGTAGTATAGTGTAATATCTGTAGTATAGTGTAATATCTGTAGTATAGTGTAATATCTGTAGTATAGTGTAATATCTGTAGTATAGTGTAATATTTGTAGTATAGTGTAATACCTGTAGTATAGTGTAATATCTCTAGTATAGTGTAATATCTGTAGTATAGTGTAATATCTGTAGTATAGTGTAATATCTGTAGTATAGTGTAATATTTGTAGTATAGTGTAATACCTGTAGTATAGTGTAATATCTGTAGTATAGTGTAATACCTGTAGTATAGTGTAATATCTGTAGTATATTGTAATATCTCTAGTATAGTGTAATATCTGTAGTATAGTGTAATACCTGTAGTATAGTGTAATATCTGTAGTATAGTGTAATATCTGTAGTATAGTGTAATATCTCTAGTATAGTGTAATACCTGTAGTATAGTGTAATATCTGTAGTATAGTGTAATATCTGTAGTATAGTGTAATAATTCTAGTATTGTGTAATATCTCTAGTATAGTGTAATACCTGTAGTATAGTGTAATATCTGTAGTATAGTGTAATATCTGTAGTATAGTGTAATACCTGTAGTATAGTGTAATATCTGTAGTATAGTGTAATATCTGTAGTATAGTGTAATATCTGTAGTATAGTGTAATATCTGTAGTATAGTGTAATATCTGTAGTATAGTGTAATATCTCTAGTATAGTGTAATATCTGTAGTATAGTGTAATACCTGTAGTATAGTGTAATATCTGTAGTATATTGTAATATCTCTAGTATAGTGTAATATCTGTAGTATAGTGTAATACCTGTAGTATAGTGTAATATCTGTAGTATAGTGTAATATCTGTAGTATAGTGTAATATCTCTAGTATAGTGTAATACCTGTAGTATAGTGTAATATCTGTAGTATAGTGTAATATCTGTAGTATAGTGTAATAATTCTAGTATTGTGTAATATCTCTAGTATAGTGTAATACCTGTAGTATAGTGTAATATCTGTAGTATAGTGTAATATCTGTAGTATAGTGTAATACCTGTAGTATAGTGTAATATCTGTAGTATAGTGTAATATCTGTAGTATAGTGTAATATCTGTAGTATAGTGTAATATCTGTAGTATAGTGTAATATCTCTAGTATAGTGTAATACCTGTAGTATAGTGTAATATCTGTAGTATAGTGTAATATCTGTAGTACAGTGTAATATCTCTAGTATAGTGTAATATCTCTAGTATAGTGTAATATCTCTAGTATAGTGTAATATCTCTAGTATAGTGTAATACCTGTAGTATAGTGTAATATCTGTAGTATAGTGTAATATCTCTAGTATAGTGTAATATCTCTAGTGTAATATCTCTAGTACAGTGTAATATCTGTAGTATAGTGTAATATCTGTAGTACAGTGTAATATCTCTAGTATAGTGTAATATCTCTAGTATAGTGTAATATCTCTAGTATAGTGTAATATCTGTAGTACAGTGTAATATCTGTAGTATAGTGTAATATCTGTAGTATAGTGTAATATCTCTAGTATAGTTTAATACCTGTAGTATAGTTTAATACCTGTAGTATAGTGTAATATCTCTAGTATAGTGTAATATCTGTAGTATAGTGTAATATCTGTAGTATAGAGTAATACTTATATTCATATTTTATATTGTGGTGTGGGCTCTTTGCTGCTGTAACCCTACAAAATGAACGAGTTATGTCCAGAAAATAGTGCATATATACATATATGTAGTATAATAGTGATTCATTAAAAAAAAGCTTCCCCTAGTGAGTAAAATACGAAGAACTAGAGTAAAATGTAAAGTTTACCAGATAGAAATCCTCCAGTTGATTCATCTGCGCCGACTAAATCGGACAAGCGTTTTGGGAGATAAAGCTCCCCCTAGTGTCAAAATTATACAACCAACCTTTCCCAAAATCACTCCAGTTCTTCCTCACATTATGCTCCGTGTACATATATAGTTTGAAAATGACCCGTGAAATACTTTCAGAGTTATGACGTTCATGGCGGCTGAACGCGGCGACTATTCCATAATATTCCCGTTTTTTGCGCTGACAAAGTAAAAATCCCTGAAAAAAAGTGGCGTCTACTTGGATGTGTTGATTAAAGATGTTACTCCAACATCCCTTTGGTGCGAGGTGTTACAACTGTCATTAATATGTCAATACACCTGAGGAGCAATTTTCTCTTTCCTGTCTGATCCAACTGACTTTTATTTCCCTTATGCGTGTTTTCTTTTTTCCCTTCCTCTGCAGTGATGTTTCTCCCGCCGTCTGAAGGAGGTAAAGCCTCGTTACGGGATCCGTCATCGGTTGGGGCTTGATTTGTAAATTTCACAGGTGGAAGACAAGCGCTGCTTGTCGATGCGTCCCGTTCGGTATAATTATCAAGCGCTGGAATCAATCGGCGAATTCCCGCCTTCTGACTCATGGATTCATCACCCAGGGCTGCTTCCAGGTCTGAGAGCGGTGGCACGCAACCCAACTCTGAGGCCAGCATGATCAATCACCTCCGCCGTTCTCCTCACACAACAATACCTGCCCCCCGGGGCGCTTCTTGTCCTCTCATGCTCGATGGTATGCCAGACCCAGGAACTGTTACACAGAGCGACTATATTTAGAGCCGGACCGCCCTCAGGAGAGCGAGCGGCGTGTTCTTCACACGGGTCGGCACCGAAGGAGATTTATCCAAACGGATCGAAGCCTGAATGAGTCAAAAATAACCCACTTGGAGACGCGTTGACTCGTAGACGTGACTGAATCAAACGGACGACGGAAACTCGAAGGAGAGATTGAATTTATGACAACCAGCGTTTCACATTATGCACCCGGGGTTGAGATGACAGTTTCCCCCAGACGTTTGAACGCGTTTCCAAAAAACTGTGACTCAATTCCTCTAAAAGAGTTAAGGGCCTTTGTCGGAACTAAATAAATCTGAGGCGAAATGAAACGCAGCAGTAAAAAAAAACAAACATAAGTTTCCTTTTTTTTATGGTTTTGGTGAGTTTTTGCTCTGAAACATCATTTACTGCACAAATACAACCTCTTTTACATGGTATTTAGCAAAACTGGGTTAAATGAGAAATGCTACAAAGATAATCAGTGCGCTGATGCAAAAAAAAGTAACAAAGTTTTTATGTATTTATAACAAAGTTTTCAGCTGAATTGTCCAAAAACAATTGGAAAAAAAAAAATGCAATGCAGCGGACGACTCTGACCCTATTACCTGCTCAGGTAACACCTGTTTAACTCAATCGAGGCTTCTTTTATACTCTGACAGGTGATTACAGTCTATCCCAATATCATACACAAAAAAAAGAAAAAAGAAATTGGAACACAAGTCTGAAAACTCATGTTTTGACGACGCGACTCCAAACTGCTGAACTATAAACACGATTCCTTTTCTCCTCACTAGTATAAGTATTTTGATTCTTTGAGTCCATTATAAAGTGAAGTAAAGCGTTCGGTGTTTATATGAGGCTGTGTGAGACGTGAGTGTGTAACAGCTGACTGTTTGGTTCTGGTGGAAGGAATCGGTTTTTAAGAAGAGAGAACATCCTTCTGAGTTCTGGATTTCATTTTGCAATAGATTTGTGGCGTTCGGACAAAGTGGTTCATTCTTTCCAGGCGTTATCCATGATCTAATAAAGGAGCTTCAACCCGTTTGCAGAGTTCCTCGGATTATTCCACAGCGCCATCCATCAAGTCATGCATACTTGTCAATGCTGGGATTCATTATCTTCATCTATATTTCTTCAGCCCTATTTCTGAAGAGCCACCGATTTCACTGTTTTTGTCTCCATACGGAACCTTTCGCTCCAGTTCTTGTTTGGGGTTCTGACAGATTGAGCCAGAGAAAAGCTGTAAAAAGTGTTTTCTTCCAGGTGAAGTTGCACAGGTGCAGCAAGAATGAGACTACCTGGGAATCAGGGACTTTTATTTTGAAGGCCAGTGTTTCTGGGTGTGAAATGATGGAATTTGGGTTTCAGAGTTTTTGTAAAACCTGGGATTCAGAATGATATTTGAGTGGGAACAATGAAATTGTGCTTTTCAGAATTGTGGGCACAGTTCCATTTTTTTGTTCATATAAAAAGAGAAAAACTGTAATACCAGATTTGAAGACGAGCAGACAGGAGGAAGAGGCTGCTCCTCTTCGGTGCGATTCCACTGCCACCTAGTGGTCAACCATTAATGATAGCTCTTGAGTTTGCCCTCAACCTGGAGTCATGACAAAGATAATCCTCCTGTTGGACCCCACAGAGCAGCTGGTATTTATTCCAGTCAATCAAACTGGAATAAAGCCAGTAAGATAAGAAAACTCGTGAGGAAGTATAAAACTGTAAGACAATTTTCACACCCATTACTTTTCCAAATTCCTGGCTTTGACCTTTGCTGCTTTAGCAGGGCCTGTTCAATACACCAGTAATTAAAGTTATTCCCATCTGAGCCGACAGCAGAGGTAGTAACAGAGCTGAACCTACTTTCATCCTAAAAATCATACATAGTTAGGGCACAGATAGAGAATTACTCTGGAAACTTAGTCTGAAGGAGGTCTAAAGGCCTTTTTTCCCCCTTTTTTTATTTAAACTCATGGACTTGACTCATGGAAGAAGAAAACAAACAAAAGAACAGAATGAAACTAGAAAAAAGCCCTCAGGAACGCAAACCTTCACCAACTCACAACAGTACAGGTTCAGGAAAACTCCCTGCAGATTCCGCCATTATTGTCTGAGTTATAACCAGCCTCTAAATCTACCGACGACTCCAACAAACTCTCCTGAGTATATCTGAGATACTCGGCAGTCGCTCGTCTCCTGCCCCTTCCACTTCAGTGTCTCTGTTCAGCCCACTGTAACCCAAGCTCCACCCCCAAAGAAAGAACAAGGGTTCAAAGGATCAAAGGCATCAAGATCCACGTTGTGAAGTCACCGATCCGAGCGGCTTATCATTTTATTTGATTACATTTTAAATGATACGAAACTCGGAACAAAATTTTATCACCTCTAGGATACGTCGAGAACTTCCTCTGGGTGACATTTAATGCCAATCCGTCCCTTAGTTTTTTATGTAATCCTGCTCGAAAACAAACAAACAAATAAACAAACAGACAAAAAAAGACATCATGACATAAAAATGACAAATTCATTTTAAATGTCCCCCCCACTCACTGAGGGGACATTTAAAATGAATGATCATTAACATTCAGTGGGTATACCGTTATTTGGTGGCAGTTAACAGTATAACTACTGTTTGTCCGACACTGACACATAAAGAAGTGTCGGGATGTGAGCACCTTCTCTTTTTAGAGTGTCCTGAGTAAAATATGACATATTAAAGTAAAACACAACGTATTTCCTGAAGTACATTCATCAGCACCAAGTTTGGGCTAAATCGGATCAGCGGTTCAGAAATAATGGTCTGAAAATGTTTAGCGGTAAAGCTCCCCCCTAGTGTTCCCAAAATCAATCCAGTTCTACCTCACACTGGACTATACGGGTATGAAATGTAAAACTGTTTTTTGGAGTTATTGCGTTCACACAGGAAAGATCAGAGGCCAAGCGATTCCGACGAACCTCACCCTCATCCCGCCTCAACAAAGGTCAGAGGTCACGGCCCCAGTATTCCATATTCCATGGACTGCAGTTGTTGGTGCCGAGGGGAATATTTTTTTCCACGTGTCATTATAGCAGTGGTTAAAGTTTTCAGCCTCGTTAAATAAAACGACAGGGCGTCAAACGTTTAAGCTGTTGTAAATCAGGAAGTCGTCCGACAGCTTTACTACCGAGATAATGTAGCCGCCGCTCTGGTGATGACTCCGATGTCTTCATCACCAGTGATTGTTTTATTACTCGTGCTCTTCATTGCATCGTCGCTCCAGTCGCACCAGGTTCTTGGGAATATTGGGACTATTAATGCTAATAATGATGCTCTAACGGTGATGAGAGAGAATCAGCTTTGATTCGAAGCAGTTGTTTTTCTAAAACAACAAGAAGCACAAACAGAACCTGAGGTTCATGCAGATTCCTCCATTAACCCTTTCATGTCCTGCTCAACTGCTTGGTTGAGCTCATTTTGAGTCACTATTGTTGAATGAACAATGTTGTTACACGTTTGTAACGCGACCCAGTGGCAGCATGTAAATGATGAAGAGTAAGGGGCCGAGGATAGAGCCCTGAGGGACCCCACGTGTCAAAGACGTTGTTAACCATGGCACCACAAAAAGTCTAATGTGGGTCAAACGCATTTATTACCAAAGGTTGAGCTAATGGGATTAAAACATTTTCCATGACATGCAAATTTCTTCCCGTGTTATAAGTTCATCCGTCCGATTCCCTTTTTACTGTTTATGAACAAGCTTGACAAGAAATTTGTCATTTCATGGTGCGTTCAGAGTGTCTACGATATTAAATGAATAACGCCCCAAAGAATTAAGATATGCAAAGAAAAAAATGGAAGTTAGTTTTTTGGGTGAAGATATATATTAAATATGAAATTAAAGTCTGAGTTATTGCCAGCCTCTAAATCTACCGACGACTCCAACAAACTCTCCGAGTACCTCTCAGATACTCTGTAGCCGCTCGTGTCCGGCGCCTTCCACTTCAGCGTCTCTGTTCAGCCCACGGAATCCCCAGCTCCACCCCCCAAGCGTCATCAAAGGAACTCTTGAAACAGAGCCCCCATTTATACGCCCAAAGACAGATCAGAGGAATCAAAGGATCAAAGGTAACAATAGCCACATTGTGACATAATTACCACTAAGGGCTTATTTTATTTTGAATGTTGCGTAATACGTAATATCAGGAAAATGTAACCGCATCTAGGATACGCCTAATTCTACCTCTGGGTAAAACTTCATATAAATCTGCGCGTAGTTTGTCTGTAGTCCCGCCCACAAACAGACAAACAGACAAACAGACAAACGCACAGGAGTGGAAAGATAAAATCGCTGGAGGAGTTTGTGTGACGTCCTGTTCAATTCTGTCAAGCAGTGTTTTGAGGAGATGTAAACAGATCGCTCCCTGTTGCATTCAGATCCACAAAACCAACACTTGGCTCGTGGCCTTTGGCAACGCTGGAATCAAAACAGAGACTCTGCAAAGTTTCAAAGAGGAGGCGAAAACAAAGATACCACACAACAGCTCTGAAAGTCTGATGAATGGGAACATTTGTGTTCGTGTGTTTTGCCATCCAGACTTGGCTAGACGCTGTCAGGAGTTCCAAAACAGCAACCCAGACACACGGAGTCTGTGGCGTCGACCACATCCTATCCTCCATGTGAAGGTGTCGGACAACAAACACTCAGGATTGACGGGCCGCTAATCACCCGTCTAAACGAGGATCTTCATTTCACTGCATATAAACACTGGGATATTGGATTTTTTTGGGGGATATTGGATTTTTTTTGGGGATTTTCATTCCAGGCCCGCTGATCCCAGTTGGTTCCATCGACTCAGAGTTTGTTAATTCCGAGTTAAACTGGAGCAGGAGGACAATCAGAGAACCTGTGAGACGCCATCCGAGCAGCAAGTGTTCACCAGCAGATATTTAGAACCAAAGAGGAACAAACTTCCTCAGAGGAGAGAAAACCGGCCGGGCAGGAAGTTGCTGGCTGAGTTAGTTCTACTTCTATTAGAAATATATTTAGAATATCAGTCAGCGGATCTTTTTCCAGCACCTCTAATGTCAGATGTTTGTGATGTTGTAGAAGACCCTACCAAACCGGAGAGCAACGTAAAAACCTTTGTAGGATGCGAGAAAGTTTGAGATGTGTGTTTAAGAATGTTAGAAAGAGAGTCTCTGTCCTCTTCTCACATCATTCTATCCAACAAAAGTTGAAGACAAAACCTGTTGGAGTTGAAATGACTAATAAAATGATTTTAATGGGAGAGAGGAGTTTTATTGTAGTTTTCACGTAAACATTTATCTCTGTCCGAAGAGCAGCTCGAACAAACCCAGCGGTCCAGGATGTCCTGGCATCTACTCTGGAAACATCAGCTTCACTTTGAGTTCACAAAAGAGGAAAGGTGCTGAAGACACGCCCCGTCGTAAAAGTCTTTCTGCAGGTTTGATTAATCTGTCATCATAACCATCCAGGAGGCGGGGTTCTTTAATCACACCGTGTGGAGGACAGCGTGTTGTGAACGCACCTCCGCCGCTGGGGGGGGTTGGAGGCGGGGCTCTTTGTCAGCACAGCGTTCTGACCCTAGCGCAGGTGTCATCTCTGTAAGAGGCTGTGGACCGCTTTGACTTCATCAGACGACAGAGGAGAGAGATTGTAGCCCCGCAGCTCTGGTTTCCCTGCAAACGAACAGAAGGACACGCCGTCACCAGCGTCCAGAAGACCTCCGACGCTGGGAAACATGATAGTCTTTGAATGGCCATGAATATTATAAGGAGGTCTTGAGGCGGCGTCACAAAATGCTGACTAACTGAAGCGTTCCCACCGACTTTCAGCAGGTGGATTCACACGGACAGCCTAGTTCCCATGAAGACGTGTAATGGGAAAGAAAATGCTGCATGTAAACATCTTTCATACTTAGACTTTGTGGATCTTCTGCGCGTGTTTGACAGCGTTTGTAAACAGACGACCGACATTACAGTTCAGAAAGGTTTCGTTTGGAAAGGAGGAAAGTGTCCCATGGAAACCCACCTACTGTGACGGAGAGCCTCTCGCATAAACAGCAGGGTTGAAAAACATTTTTAAGGGATTTAAAAACTAGTTGGAACCCCTCAGATGTTCCCACTCCTCCTTCCAGCGGCGGAGCCACTGGGAGAAATTCAGAGTTTGAGGCCCGTATGTGTGAAAATGGTTGATGATCTAAGGAAACGACTTGTGATGAGACGCCCTCAGAGGATTCACCAGAGACGCACTTTGAACACGACGCTGAGTCCACTTTGTTTTTGTTCTCCTCTGTCATCGGCCCAGAGACTGGAGGTCAAATGAAACGATCATCATCATCGATGTCCAAGTGAGAGAGTCCAGAGGGCTGAAACATCTCCCACCGGACACCCAGGTCAACACAGACCTTCTCCCAGGTCCTCCTGCCTCATCCAGAGGAGAAACAACCGTCGTCTGTTACTGACCACAGCACTTCCTTAACGGTAGATTACTCCCCCTGGTGGTGTTAGAGGGAGGAACCTGCTCCAATACGAGTCGGAGGAGGAATGGCGGACTGATTTCAACTTCCTTGGCACAATCATCTCCCTGACCGCATCTGGACTGTGAACACCTCCCCTCTGGTGAAGGAGGCACAGCAGCGGCTCTCCTTCTGAAGAACACAGAGTCTCTCTGCCAGTCGTGACGCCCGATTTTATCGATTTTCCCTGAGCTGGGATTCTTGTGTTTGTATTTGTTCAGGTGTGTCCTACATCGTACTGGAGTCCGATGTAGGACACACCTGCACAACAGTAAACGCCCCTAGAACAACAACGAACCCGTCACACGCGACCAGCTGTCAACATGAAAGATAAACGGAGGTCGCTGAAGGAAGTCGGAACGCCGTCATCGTAGTCAGTGTCCAGCCGAGAGTTCTTTTATATAAAACGCTTAAACATCCAACGTGAACGGATACGACGGACAGAAATACATGAATCACAAGAATGAAAGACAGATCAGACAATCAGCATAAATCAGGAAAGATAACAGGATTAAAGAAGAGAGAAGAAGTAAGAAAATAAACATTTAAAATGAGCAGATATAGAAAGAGAGAGATTTAAATATGTACGTCCTCGTGTTTACAGTTTCCATCTCCTGTGATCTTCCATCAGAACCGGCAAGCGTCAGCAAAGACGGGCATTCATGAAGCATGACCATGTGGCCGGTTCCCTCGGTGTCGTTCTACAGAACCTTCTAAGCACCAACCACCGGACACCAGGAACGTTTAACAAGCCCTGCAGCTCAGACTCATTTATTCCTGCTTCCAGTCAACCAACGTTGAGGAAAAATTATTCACTTTCAGTCCGATGTATCCAAGCGTCATTCACCTCACCTGCCGCCGGCTGTCATGTTGAGACTGACAGGTGTCCAGACAGACACCAGGTGACTGTACCTGTGATGCTGCGTGAGGTCTTACCTTCTATCTCATTGAGTCGGTTGACTTTTGCCTTCAGTGCTGCACGAAGGTCGTTTATCTCCTTGTCCAGCTGCTCCTGGTCTACATACACAACAAATCACTTTATATCCTCACAGAGAAAACATACCTTATGTTTAGGATGGTGCCGAAAGTAATATCTATTAGAGGTGCACCGATTCTAATTCTCTAGGCCGAATCCGATGACCGATTTTTTTTAAAGTCTGACCGGCCGACAAAGAAACGGCTGATTGACGTTCTTTTTTTTTTCTTCGTGAAAGTTTTAAAACCATGACTGACAGCACACATATTTAAGCTAATTCTACCTTAATGGCCCAAGAAAACGGTCTGAGTAATTCTCTGTCTCCGGTTTCCGGAAGGTGCTTTTATTTTGGAAGTAGAGCGGATGTTAATACCGGCTGGTGTTGCACCAACAACTCTGACATCATCATTTTATATTCTCAGAAGTAAACGCGTGAAATAAAAAACCCTCGGTTACTCATACATACAAACATGCGGCTGGCTCATGGCTGGCTCTGTGCTATCGCTACCTTTAGCCGCTCTGCGCTAGCTTAACGCTAGCTTCTTCAAACTTGCCATGTTCCTTGGGATGAGAGGTTTGTAGCCGTGGTAGATCACGCTTCATGTGTGTGTGCGGCGCAGGCGGCCGATGGTCGATCATATCATATTAAGCCTCCCGGCGCCGATCGATCAGTGCACCTTTAATTTCTGTATTTTCCTTACCTCTCTGAATCATCTCTGTCGTCTTCAGTTTGGGATATTTGATGAACATGCTTCCGAAGCATACCTTCACTTTCTCTGCAAATGACAGCAGCGATGAACCGATGAGCTGAAGTTCAGTGTCCAGTAAGAGGAAGAGACTGCGTCCATAAAATCCTTCATCTCAAGATCAATCAAGAAGAGTCACCTACCTGAATCGGACAGTTCGTTTTTCAGCGCGTTCAGTGCTTCCCTATTCTTGTTTCTCTTTGTGTCCAGTTCCACAATCTGAAACGACGACAGGAAACACTTCTGAATGTTTACAGCAGTTTACGCCGAAGGATTCGTTCCTTCAAGAAAACGAGTCATTCATTTGCAGATTTTTTGCGTTTTCACTCCGTTCATCTGTCCGTCTGTGAACAAGATAACAGAAAAAAACCACGGGACGGATTTACATGAAATTAACCCAGAGAGGTTTTGGCATATCCTACAGATGATTCAATTTAGGTGACATTACGTATTCTTCCAGTCTTTAAAAATTAAATAGAATAAAATAATAAGCCCTGGCGAGGCACTCGCGTTGGAAACACCGTCCATCTTTGATGGGTAGGTGCGTTTGATTTTTTTTATTCTACTTTGGGGGTGGGGCTGGAGCCTCAGTGGACTGAGTAGGGATGCTGAAGTGGAAGACGAGCAGCTACAGAGTATTTTTGAGAGATACTCAGAGAGTTTGTTGGAGTTGTCGGTAGACTTAGAGGCTGGCAATAACGCAGACATTAATGGAGGAATGTGCAGGAATTTTTTCCTAAACTTTGGAGACTGTTTTGCTCGGTACCCTCTATGTTTTATACAGGAGAAGAACAGGAAATGATTAAACAATGGTGAAGTCTAAATCTTAAACAGACATTGTTTGCACCCTTAAAGAAAATGCACTGCTCAGACTCTAGGAGTGTGGAGCAGAGAATAAAACAACGCTCTGAACACATGAAGAGGATGAGAGAGGAAGATAGAAAGTAGGTTCAGAGGAAGGTTTTGGCCCTTGGAGGCTCTCTGGGTGGTTTTTCAGTAATGGTTTTCTGAACAACTATGACGGCACGATTATCCACAACGCCAACTGCGGGCAAAAAAGTGAGCCACGATGACCACGGGATCCTAAAGGAAAATTAAGTAAGAGAGAAATGCTTTTTCGATCATTGAAAAATTCTGCTGAATTACATGATATTAGCTATTCCGCTCATCAGCATAATATGGCTGAGAAGCCGGAGAGTTAGTTCTAGTTACCTCTGGGTAACATTTCATTCAAATCCTTCCATTAGTTTTTCGTAATCCTGCTGACAGACTTATAATCACCATGAATTGGGTTTTTGAATAAATGCTGTGTTTTTAAAGTCCATGAGTGCAAAACACACACTTGCTTTGGAATTTTAACTTAAGACAGGAAATTATCAGTTTGTTACAAACAGCAGCAACAGAAATCTTTTATTTGCATTGGGTCTGATTGCATCCAGTTAGTTTATCGGAACCTTTTCGGTTCAGATGGAAGGTGATAAGTTTCCCTTATCACATCATTATTATCACGTCATAGCGTGATATATAATTTTCACCGTATAGCGTGATACATTTTCACGTTTTATCTGAAGCACTTTGCTGCCATGCAGAGAAATAAAAAAATAAAAACTCACCTTCACGTTATAACCTGAAAATCTTTAAGTAAAAACGTGAAAATTATTACGTAACGTTTTACTTATAATTTTATTTTATTTTCTGGCCTGACAGTAAAGCGCTTCCTTTAAAAACATAATTTAAATTTAGTTTGTTCAATTTGCTGGAGTTGTTGTTTTTTTTATTTATAATTTAGCTGGTTACCTTTCTTACTAGCCTTCATTTTATAGTTCCGTTAGCCGTTAGCACACCGTAGCTATTTAGCTTAGCTGCGAACATTCTCATTTCAGTTCCGTTAGCCGTGATTTCTGTCCACTTCCACTGTCCACAAGCCGAGCAAAACGAAGGTTTTGCTCGGCTTTTACAACATAGAGTCAAATATTTCATTACCTGCTGTTTAGTGGTGAGAACATCTTCCGCTGCCTCCTCAACTTCGGTCAAATGATCCAAAACTCGCTGGGATACGGCGTCCATGTTGGCTGTCCCGCTACCAAAATACGTCCGGTGTGAAACAACGACTGAGGGGGAAAAGAAAAAGGACCGCCACGGTGACGTAACTATAATTCCTCCTAATGTGCCAAATCTTTTATCTCTGAATGTCAAAGTTTTAAAGTGAATTTATTCGTACATGCGCACAAAAACATTTCTGATTTGGAGTTACTTCTTTTTCTTTTTTTTTACATTTAGGCATGGACCCTAAACACGAGATTATTAAACCTCGATACTATATTAGGACAAAATATGCATTTAATCATCTGTTTGCAGTTACCGAGATCAAACAAGAACTAATTTAATCGCAACTATTTTTATTTTTTGTGCATTTAATCCAGAAGGTTACTTTCAATGATAAGAGTTTGAAAATATCCTGAAATAGCGTCACACACACATTTGCGAATCAGATGATTTCAAGACACCATCAAAACTTCACAGACTTATTTTAGTAGTTGTGTTTCAAAGTCCTTTGTGTTAACCCACAGGAAAGCAAGATCCAGAAAACAGATTTCACAGACTTCTTTAATAATCTCTCCTAGATCCATATGAGCTATTAATAATAGTAGGAATTTGAAACAAAGGCTTTTCCTCTTATATCTTCAATTCAACTCAGGAGAAACAACCACATATTACCTCATTTCTGTCTTACCATCATCAAAGAAATAAGTATAGATAAATAAATGAATGCAAATAGATGATAAATAATATATAAGGTATTTTTCTTATCATTTATCATCTTACTTATGTTTTGATAATTATTGTCTTTATTGTTGTATCTGTAACTTGCACATGAGTTCCTGTAAAGGTTTCCATTAATAGAGTGTAATATAATTATTATTATATATTTTGCAAATAAACCAAACGTACTTGTCTTTGTTGAAAATCATTTAAAACAAAATGATCTGAATGGGAATTGTTTTTTCTCTGGTAACTCAGTTTCTCTGCCATTGATTAATTTTGTGAACATTTGAGATTCTTATTTACTCGACCGTTTATTTAACCAGAAATGTAAGTGATGTACGGCTGCTGATGTCTAGCTGACGCGTCTGCATCCTGAATGCTGCTGCGCTTCATGAAACCTTCAAAGACTCAACAGACAAACAATTACTGACAGTAAGAAAACATTTTATTTCTTAAACAAAATAAAAATAAAAAATAAAAATCATTCAATTCATATCAGCCATAACATTATGACCACTGGCAGGTGAGTTGAGAATAACATTGATTACATCGTTTTATTGGCACCTGTCAGTGGGTGGGATATATCAGGTAGCAGGCCAACATATATCTCGGAAGTTGAAATGAAAAGTTGACAGTTATAGGGATCTGAGTGACTCTGACGAGGGCCACATTTTTATGACTAGACAGCAAGGTTAATCTCCAGAAGTAATAATAATAATAATAGATTTAATTTATAATGCACTTTACATTTGGATCAAATCTCAAAGTGCTACAAAGTAAAAGCAGATAAAAGCATCAATTAAAAATGAAAATACTAACTATCTAAAAACATGACCAAAAAGCAGCAATGTTAATTAAAGTTATAGGTTCTGCTAAAAAGGAAAGTTTTAAGTGCACTTGGGGAACAAAACTATGATGATTAATCCCACAGAAGAACAACAGCTGCACAAAAAGCTGAAAAAGAAAGTTACCGCTGGTTCTGAGAGAAAGATGTCACTCAGCGTGAACAGAAGTGGGACTTGGGAGGTGGTCTCAATGTTATGGCTGATTAGCAGATATGTCTCTTTGTAATTTTGTCTTAGGGCTGGAGGAACTGGGAAGCCTAAGGAGGCACAAACTAGGAGGTGTTTAAATATTTCCAGTGTTTTCAGTGGATTTCATTATTCTGGTTTTTAAACCAAAACCAGAATCACGAGTAAAACTGGGAAAAATCACTGAATAAAAAAATTAAAAGTTGATGTGTTAATTTAGAAAAGACTCATATAAATATCCACAAGCTCGTCGGCTGAATGTGGACGGTAACAATAGTGCAGATCAACATTCGGCGCTGCATCAGCGGATCAGAGCCGGATCTCAGAACCCGGTTCGGACGCTC